>CM076579.1:1352757951-1353357951 GCA_034641835.2 Pinus albicaulis
TGATGTTTTTGCGCGCTACTCTTTCCTTGAAAAGTGTCGCGCATGCCTGAAGACTTCCAGAGCTATCTCCGGCGCTTCACAATGGTTGTTCATCAAATTTAAAGGTATTCTTATATACTTTTCACCCGGTTTCAAAACTGCAAAGTGCTATAAGGGTTGAAAAAGCCATTGTTCAAGTTTATAAAAGCAAGGTTTGAATGTGATAAAGATGTTAGAGATAAACACCGAAGGGATAAATTGAGCACTATCACAAGTGACCATTGCAATTTACCATCAAACTTGAGTTAGAAAATGGTCGGAATCTGTTAAGATGTGTGTACTGTTTAAAGCAGAGAGGAAAATGAAGAATTTCTGAAGGTGAAAACAATCTACCCCTATCTGAAACAAAATGATCATAAAACGAACCCTTGACTTAATATGACTGTTGCAAGGCCTTGACTGCCACCGTAAAGAAACGTTTTCAAATACTGTCACCTTTGTTCCATAACAGTAAGTTTGGATGTATGCACACACTGAAGGTTAAATTTGTATGTGTATAATCTTGTTTGGTGGAGTGACACACCTATAGAGAACAGTAAGGTTTAGTAGGAGAAAGGGTTCTTGATCAAGCAGAAGTTTACAGTTTGAAACTACAAGGGAAGGCTGCTCATGCTCCTCACAAAGAAACAGTATTCACTGTGTTGTTGGTTCACTGCTTTGTGTTTTTCAAAGCTTATTAACAAGTTGTTATCCATCTAAAGCGAAGGCTTTTCTAACATAACCAGAGATGTTATATGGGTAAGGGGTCTTGCCTATTCTGCAAAGTAAAAACCCTTGCAAGCCTTGTTGAAACTTTTTGAGGCATTTTCCAAACTCTGTCACCTGGTTCAGAGCAGTAAAATTTGATTGTATACCTACACAGAAGTTTGACTGCATGTCCATAAGTCTGTTGTTTTATTTACACTCCAAGAAAAGCAGGTTGTTAATCATTGAAATTCTACCTTGAGGCAGAGATACAGGAGTATTGCTTGACATCTAAAAATTCACAGAACAGGGTGAATTTGACACTATATACATCCTGCCTCATACAGTTTGTCCGTTATTCCACTATACTGTATCATACTAAGAAGTGTTGATTGAGATATTTTTAAGGTGTAGGGCCACTTTTTGAAGAGCTGGATTTTAATGATTGGGAATCTCACCTTGGAGACACAGATATAGATGTGGTGGTTGATCTCTTAAATTCACAAGTAAAGGGTGATTTTCCTAAACACTGTGCACTGATAATTCACCTAACCTAGGTTTCCTTTTTCTTTCACTGTATGGTCTCTTCTAGAGAAATCTGTTGACAGAGATATACTAAGGGTGAACAGGACACTTTCTGAAGGGCAGGTTTTTGATGATTGGATTTTACCTTGGAGACATAGATACAGGTGTTTTGATTGGCCTCTAACAAATTCACAAGGAAAAGTGATTTCTCAACACTGTGCACAGGAAATTTACACAGCAGTCTGTCTCCTCTCTGCTATATGATACCCTATTGAGAATTTTGCCTGGCTGAGGTACATTCAAAGGTAGAAGGCTGGTTTTAAGGAGAGCAGAGGTTGTGTATTCAAAGAAACATTGTTGCAAACCATCCAAATCACATTGTTTATCTGTCCAAGCAGCATATTGACACAGTTTGACTCCAGCAGGGCATTTTACACACAGTGAAGGCAGTTTGCCTCTTCCAAAGCATATTCAGGTCAAAATGCCTCCAAGGCAAGACAGCAGGAGCGGTCCACATAAAAGATATGAGCCCATCTCTACAGAAGAGATTAATGCTCATCCATCTGTACTTTTCAACTTCCATGAAGTAGGCTGCCTCGATTTTTGCCAGAAGATAGAAGAAGTCAAGAGTTTTTCGTCATTAACACACTTGTGCGCCCTGAGGTTCAAAGAAAAACACTTCCAAGTGGCGGGTCTTGATTTCAAAATTTCTCCAAGGTATATGTCCAAGGCCACCAAGATTCCGTACCATGGCGAAAAATGGTTCAAACAAGCTCATCTTGACTTAGAGGATTACAAACCTTTCATCAAGCCTGAACATAGAGAGGCTGTCACTGCTATTTTCCCTTTTTCACATCTCCTTGACAGCTATGCTCCGCTTATGAAAGTCATAATGAAATATTTCACTTGTGAAGGGAGGTTTAATCGAATTTATGCCTACCATGTCCGATTATTGATGCATTTTACCAGAAGCAGGCAACTAAACCTCCCTTACTTTTTGTTCAAGAGCATAGAGAAAATGGCATCCACTGTCCAAAAGAAGGCCCCACCTCAGCAAATCCCTTCTCTTTTTCATCATTCTTTGATCAAGATTATCTTCCTATACCAGCTAGAGAAGAAAGAGGTTTTATGGGATTTATTCATCAGCCATCCAGATTTTGACATTGTTCCTCCTGCCCATATTTCTCCTACTCAGCCTGTCCATCGCCCAGTGCCTTTGTCCAGTAGGCCTACTCCTAAAAGGCTCAGAATGACTGCTGGACAGCCAAGTCAACAGGAGGAAGGAGAGGGTAGTAAACAACAGCAGTTAGATGATGAGGGACATCAGCAGATAGATGATGAAGGACAGCAGGTCCATGATGAGGAACAATAGCAGGTCCATGATGAAGAACAGCAGGTACAAATTGAGGGACAGCAGTAGACAGCAGTTGAGGAACAGCATGTTAGGCAGGAAGTTGAGACACCTCTTGAAACACAAATTGAACAAAGCCTTGATGAAGAACAGCAAGCTAATGTTGGAAAACAGGGGCAGCCAAGTGAACAGCAAGGAGAAGATATCCAGCAGCCTCAAGAAGAGCAGCCAGTTCAAAAAGATGTCAAAGGTAAATCAGTTGTTACTCCTCCTCTCAAAGTAACAAAGCTCAGCACAGCAAGGGAAAGAGGGACTAAAGCTGCCACCCTAACAGCGACAAAGATTGTTCCTAGCAAGAGGAAATTGCCCAAAAAGACACCTTCTAGTATGCCAAGGAGGAAAAGCGCCAGATTGGCTTTCAAAGGTAAAAGCAAAGTTGGGGAAAGTACAAAACATGGAGGTGAATTAGCTATTATCCCTATCCAAAGCGATGATAGTGACAATGAGGCCCGCCTTCTTGAAAATCTCTTAATCCATAAGGAAGGGCAAATTGAGGCATTAGAGAAAGATCTTCAAAGGGCAAGGAATTTCAACCACTTCTTGGAGATTGAAAACAAACAAATGAATGTGCACACAGCTGTTCATGAGGCACGGGCGATTAAGTATAAGAAAGAGGCAGCAAAGGCGCAAGCAAGAATAGAGGAGCTCATTGGAGAATTTGATGAGGAGGAGGAGGAAGACCAGCCTAGGCGGAAGAGGCCTAGGACCATCGGGCTTAAAAGAGCCTTGGAAAAGCAGAGAGCAGAAGAGCAAGCCCAGCTCCAAGCCTTCCCTCTCACTGCACTCCTTGAGCAGGAAATTGAAGAAAACAAAGAGGCTTGGCTTGAAAGAGCTAACAAGCATTTGGAAATGAAGCTTGAAAGGGTGAATAGAGATTTAGAGTTGCAAAGGAAAAGAACACATCACTTCCAAAAGCTGAATCAGTTTGCCCGGCGCAAACTAAAGGCAGCCCAAGAGAAATTGAAGAAGGCAAAAGGGAAGCGCCTAGCACGGAAAGAAGGGAAAAGCATATCATCCCTTGATATTTTGGCCTCAGCTTCGGAGCATGTTGCTATGGACCCTTGAGGGTCATGCATGCCAATTTTGGGCCTTTTTCGGCAACTTTTTGTTTTTTGGCATTTTTTGGGTTTTTGGTCGAAAACTCATAAATTCGCCATTTCAGTTTGAGGAGTTGTCAAGAGAGGAGGGTGATACCAATGGATGCCATAATTCTATGAGCAGGTCACCAGAGATTTTTAGAGCATTTGGAGATCATTCGCCCCCTCAAATTGGCGAAAAATGCCCTCTTTTTGCACATTCTGCCCGCCATATCAGCAGTCTGCTATTTCCTGGTTTTTTACACACAAGTACAGTTTTGGATGACTTCCAGGCCTCAGATTGAGATGATTTCAGTTGCGCCGTAAAGTAGACACAGAGAGATTTCCAACGAGCTATCATGAGCCTCGTTTCGACACCAAGAAGGCTGCCAATTGCCTCCATCAAGTCAGGGGACCTTTTTCAGACATAAATATGAAGTATTTTTGTAATTTTTGAACCTCAAAAATCTGCTTTTCCCAAATAGGCATCAGATTGAGATTATTTCAGTTGTGCCGGAAAGTAGACACAGAGAGCTTTCCAACGAGTTATCATGAGCCTCGTTTCGACATCGGGAAGGCTGCCAATTGCCTCCAGCAAGTCAGGGGACCTTTTTCATACATAAATATGAAGTATTTTTGTAATTTTTGAACCTCAAAAATCTTTTTTTCCCAAATGTGCGTTAAGATATTTTTACACTTGGGAAATGATGTAAAGTCAATATAATTTCCGTTTTTAGCAGTTTTTTAGATATTTTATGGGATATTTTGTGCCTTGGGCTTTGCAAAGCCTCAAGGAAAAGTTTAGATATTTTGACTTGGCCAATGGGATAGCTAGTTGCTCCATGAGGTTTTCCTCCCTCAAGCCTATTTATTCCATGGGTCTCATTGTAAATCAGAGGTTGAACTTGAGAGAATAATCAATATATTGGTCATATGAGCTTTGAAGAACATATTTGTGTTATGATTTTTGGACTGCCTCTTGGATGCTTTTGATGAATGATGGAGGATTGGTGATGGATTCCATGACATGGTAGAATGGTATAGTGTTTCTTGCTATGTTTTTGTCTTCTAGTTTTCATTCATAATACATGCTTCTTGCTGCTATAGATCAGTAGAGATTTATTTTTAGATATGCCCATGGAGGCACCTCAAAATTCCTGAATCTTCATAGCTTGATGTTTTCTTCTTCCTTAGTTATGCTAAAGAATTCTTAACTGCTCTTTAGTAACTTAAGGATACTGTTTGCTAAGTTTTATTTACAAGTTATATGCATGTTGAGTAGGATGTATGGTGTGCCCTGCCTACCTATAAGCTGTCCATAGTTCTGTCCATAAAACTTTCTCTTTGACTGATTAGTTGATCATCTTGTTGAACCAAGGAGGCCTAGTCCCGATCTAGCCCTTTGCCTAAAACTATAAAAGCTTGTTTTTCAAAGTTCCCAATGACTTAGAGACTATGTTTAGGCATTCCGGCATGGTTTTATGAGTTGTTAGTTTGTCTTATGTGTTTTCCCCAAAGTCTGATAGCCATTTTCCAAATTTAGAGGGTCTTATACCTCTATGTATGGCTGGAATGTTTGATTTCTATGTCTTAATTAGCTCATAGTTACATTTAGCATGATTAATGGCTTGCTATAACATGTTTATGTCTACTATCAACTAGTTACACTTGAAATCCCTTGTCTTTCACAAACTTGTTGTCCATTTAATCCATTTTGCCCAAAGATCCCTTCTACCGTGAATCAAATCGGCCCTACAGCAACCTTGCATCATCATCTCATAGCTTCCTTGACCTGTTTGACCCCATAGCCCAATTGATCTGACTTCTTTTTATCCATTTTTACATCTTTGATCAGTTTTATCCCTCACAAACTTAAAAACCAAAAATCAAAAAACTCACTTCATAACTAGCCTAATATCAGAACACCATAAGCGAACACACCGATATCTTTTACACATATAGAGAGAGCCCTCTCTGAGTCCAGGAAGGCTAGGTCCTTGGGCTCCAAAGCTTGTTTTGATGTTACATCGTCATTTGGCTCGCCAATCAGCCAAATCACGGGACCCTAACATAATGGCGATCACGGTGGGACTCTGAGTAACAAAAGCTTAGATTCCTTAGACCTTAAGAGACCTTAAAGAATACTATCTGATTGACTTATCCCACTGCTCGCTAACATAGCGACACTCACAGTAGGACCTTCTGAGTTAGTGACAATCTAAGTACACCTTAGTAACTCTTGAAGTCTCAATCAAGCTTAGTAAATTTAGATATTGTCTGAAGGGTAGAAATAGCTCTTTCACCATCTTAGCAAAATGATGAGTCAGTTATAGAAAACTCTTCCAAACCTTGTAGGCACATAAAACTCAAAAAACCCCAAAATACTCCTTTAGATTGGCTTTTGACATTACTGGTGGTGGACCATACAAATATACTTCAAGACAACTGATAATCCACCTGGCGACTCCACTAACCTCTAGTAGGCCTTACTATTTTATCAAACTATAGGCTACTATCCGATAGACCTATCCCATCGCTCACTAACATAGCGGGAGATGGTGAGACACTGAGTACATAATAGTCCAGCAAACTCTTATAGACTCTTTGGTCCTTTAGGTACCATAAACAAGCAAGTAGTCCATAGACCCATTTTTTAGAGTAAACTCTTTTTGTTCTCATCACCCTAGCAAAGTGTTGAAACAAGTCTAGGATACTTTAACAAACCATAGGTTGCACATAAAACTCAGAAAATCCAAAAACATTCTCAGATTAGTTACTGGTGGTGGACCATAGCTATCTTCACAAAAACAACCCAGTTCCACCTGGCGACTCCACTAATCCATCCCTTTTATTTTTGACCATCCTTCACCTTAGTAAAATTTTAGAAAAAACCATTCATCTAGAACATTCACCATTACCATTCTCTCTAAACTCTGGATCTAAAATCTGGCTTCACGAAGAATCAACACCAGATCCCATCCAGATCCAAATCCCCCTATCATAGTAGATGACCCAGAGAAGATTCTGTGGCAAGCTTCCGAAACTGATCATCTAGCTACTGGTAGATCCATCTGTAGAACAAGATCTGTACCTAAACATCGCACTATCCTACTAAATTCACCTTTGGAACTAGAGTCATCACAAACTCTTCCCAGAAGCAAATCATACAGTAAGATAAAATTTGACGATCTTGAACCCCTAAGCCCACTACAGAGTCCTATTAGAGAAGCTCCACCTACCACCCCTCCTGACTTCCATATTCTTTATCAGTTTGGCTCCTATCATCCCAGATCTGCTCAAAACCAGATCACTAGTCCAAGCTCATCCGCCACACCTGGTCAAACCACCACTGTTCAAACCACTTCATCTCAGCCTACTAGTCCCCATCTTGTACATCATCCATTAGCTCCCGTCATGGTAGCCTGGTACGCACCTTTGGTGTTGCCACCACCTTTGGCTCCTCTCCCAAATAAATATCAAGACAAGATCCCACACTTTACTGGAGAAGACACCACCACACCTCAACATCATATAAGTAGGATGACTGATGCTTATGAATACCTAGAGGTACAAGACGAGACTGTCAGAATGAGAATATTCGCCCAAAGTCTTGGTGGTGAACCCAAAGCATGGTTCAAAATCTTAGCTCCAAACAGTATCCATGATATCCCAGAACTACATCAAGTCTTCAGAAATAGGTGGGAAATCCGAAGAAACCCCATTCAAATCCTGTCAGAATATAAGAACCTAAAACGGGAAAATGGGGAAAGTGTCCAAGCTTACTGTACTAGGTTCAACAGTGTATATAACTCCCTCCCACCTCATTTCAAACCCCCACTTGGTTTAGCCTTGGAAAAATTTTCTGAGGGGTTTGATCCGAACATGACATATCATCTGAGAGACAAGGATCCCCCTACCTTAGAGGAAATGAAACAAATAGCCATAAAAGCAGATGCCAACTTAGCTGAAAAAAGGGCCAGGACTAGATCAGAAAGAAAGGTCACATACAAGGATGAGGTCTCCACTTCATCACCTTCCCTAGATCCCAGAATAGATGACTTAGTCAAATCCATGGCCAAAATGTGGGAAAAGATAAATGAAAAGGCGCCTATTAGGGACAACCAGCTAAACCCTCCAAACAGAAACCGAAACCAAAACTTTAGGAGGGAACAGCCCCAAAACAGACCAAGAGAAAATGACCAACAGATTAGGCCACCATTCAATGAAAAATATGTGGAAGAGGATGATAGGGATACAGAACCTCTTGATGAACATCATTTAAACCTCATAGGATCTGATAATGAGAGTGAGGTGTACCTCACAGAAGAAGAACAAGTGTTCTTTTCTCCTAATCAGGATGAGACCAACTATGAAGATCTCGATGACCCTGCCATAGATTTTCAGAATGCCATTATGGAAGCCCACAGGCAGTATGACCTTAGAAGAAAAAGAAACCAAGATAGTTCCAAGAAAGGTAACTCAGATACTGCTAAAGCCCCTGATACCATCCTCAAGAAAGCATCAAGCATTGACAAAATTAAGGTTGAAAAAACTGACCAAAACAAAGCTAAAGTTACCCAAGCTAGGCCTCTCTCAGATACTCCTAGTACTTCTACTAAGGTCACCGAAGCAACTATGGCCAACAAAATCCCGAAACAAGGTCAACAAACTCAGAACATAGAGAGGGTCGTGGCTGAAAAAGCTGAAACAAACACATCTAAACTTCAGTTGCCTTTTAGCTTTGAAGGCGAAATCGCCAAGATCAAGATCACCATGCCTCTTACTGAACTCATTGCCCAAAACTCTTATAAATCCCAAGTACTAAAAGTCTTGAATCTAGAAAATGATGCAAAAACTGTTAATCTCACTGATGACACTCCTGAAGTATTGTTTGGTCCAAAGGTAGAGGGAAAATTCCAAGAGGGAGCTACTCTTCCATTTTACATTAGCCTAAACATCCACGACCAAATCCTCCACAATGCCATGCTAGACTCCGGCGCCTCGCATAATCTTATGCCGAAGGTAGTAATGGAAAGATTAGGCTTAGAAATCACAAGACCATACAAAGACTTGTATTCATTTGATTAAAGTAGAGTCCAATGCCTGGGTTTGATCAAAGACCTTTGTTTTAGTCTGGCCCAAATACCTGCGAAACATCTAATCATGGACATAGTAGTGGCAGACATTCCTCCCAAATACGGATGCTTCTATCCAGATCTTGGGGAGCCAAACTCCAAGGGAATATCCAACTGGACATGTCATATGCCACCATTCCTGTGTTTGGCCAGACCAGAATACTCTACCGAGAATCACACATGAAATACATGATTAGCAGTCAAGATAGGCCAGACAACATTCCAATGTGTTCCTTGCGTTCCGACCTGAACTCTTTCATTATGCATATTGATGAAAACATGGAGGAAGAGTCAGAGGAAACTGATGTAGACTTAGATCCACCACATCAGCTGTCCCTGGTGCCTTATGATGAACTAGACACTCAAAAATACCATGATCATGAACAGTTGTGTCTTGAGGAAAGTAAGTTTTCCCTTTCTGAAGTAGGTTTAGAGCAAGAAGCGCAAACCCTTATGTACTATCAAGCAAATTGCTCTAGCTTTAGTCAAACACCAACAGTAACTTGTGGAAATTTTTTCCGGGTAAAGGCTTTAGAAGACCTACACATCATAAACCTGTTTGGAACCCGGGAGCAAGGGAGTTTAATGTTTCTACCATATCTCAAAGATTTACCATCATGTGATCCTCCTACTGCAAATAAAGCTTTAACTATAACCTCAGCAGCTCAAAACCTTAAGAAAATGCCAAATAAACTCCTTAGGAACAAGAATGATAGTTGCAATCCTAGCATACTTGAACTACTGAAATTGGCTCATATTCTGTCTTTTCATGAAGAACTTAGAAATGCTAAAATCAGAAATCTCATGCAGAATACCAATTTCTACAGAAAAAGCAAGGGAAACTACTGTGTCAATACCTTCCCCTCAAAGAACAGCTTTGACAAGAGAAAACACAACAATCTGAAACAAACTGAAATTTTCAGGGATAAAACAGATGGCCATAGAGTCTGCTTTGATTTTAGGAATAATACTGCATATCCCCATAACAGAAATTATGTTTTTTCTACCCACGACCATCATTTACCAATTAAAGGTGCTTTTAATCGTGTGTGTTTGCAAGATGATGTTTCAGGTCATGGTCATAAGATTCCCTTGCAAAGTAGACAGCTTAAAGATTTTTTCAAGTTTGCGGGAGGTAGATCTGATTTCAAGTTCAAAATTGCAAAACCACCCAATGTCAGAAATCTGTTCATGAAGGCCATGTTCCCAGTTTTAAATTTCTGCATCTATGCATACCTTGATGATGTCATTATCTATTTTAAGAATGACCAAGAATACATGCATTACTTGAGGAAAGCATACAGTAAGGAAAAGAGTGGAAATCAGACATTCAGAGAGGTACAAAGGGAAGATACTGGGATGTTTAGAGATTCTTGCATGAATCCCTATGTCATGTTAGAGAGAGAAAATTTCCCAAATTTTTCTTTTCAGGAGTTAAGTGGGCCAAGGGTGAGAGGAGATCCTTACGAGGATAAGATGCTTAAATTCCGTCACTTCCAAGATTTTTGAGTCTGAAACACTTTCATTCATTGTACATACCATTGTTTGAAATATTGAAAAAATAGAAAAATCAAAAACAGTAAAAGATAAGAAAGTCAAAAATAGTAAAAACAGAAAAGAGGGCAAGTGAAGATAGGACAAAAGCCCCATGTTCCAAAAAATAGTTTTTCAGAAAGAGAGCAAGCCTAAATGCCGCTACTAGTTCTTTCAATGTCTTGTTCAGCTATCTAGCCTAATCATAGCTGAGCATGTTTAAATTTATTTGCTGATAAGTTAGTGAGTGCCAAGATAGTCAACATTGTGTAAGATTGACTTATCACAGAGCTTAGATTAGGGAGAGATTCTGGTTCCACATGCCTAAAACAGAACCAAAGGGAGAAGCGAGGGATGAAAAACACATTGTACACCTTAGCCCCGCTTGTCTAGTTTCCTTTTGTTGCAGAATAACATTTGTGTGCAGCTTGTCTTTTATGCCGCAAATGCATGAAAAATCAGACTGCCTAATCCTGATTTGATCATTTTTAAATTTCATGTTGTAGATTAGAGAATGAAATCCTGTCAAACTGCTTAATCTTGACAGTCGATCTAGTTTTAGGTAGAGAAATGAAGGAGTTCATCAGCTTAATCTGAACTCCCGGCAGATATAAGAGTAGAAATAGATAGGTTTATTTTGCAAAAAGAAAAATATGCATTGTCAAAAGGCTGCTAGTTCAAATGCGCCAAAGAGAAGAAAAAATGTTAGGAAAGATAGTGGGGTAGGTAGAAGTATCATTGATGTTAACCATGCTGTCACTTTTTAGAAATAACATCAAAAGAAGGGTAAATTTTGCGCCAATGGATAAGGCACTGGTCTTCATAAGCCAAAGATCTGAATTCTGGACACCTCCTGACGAGGAGCTGCCCTCCCCAAATGGAGCCACTGTTAGCCATCAATATTTTTTACATGTTAGTGATGACTATATCTATAGCTGAGTTTTCTAGAAGCTGTTTTCCTTATGTCAAATTTTCATCTAGAAAACCCTCCTAAAAAAATTTTTCTCCCTTTTACCTTTCAGTCCACCCTTGTCAAGATTAAAATCCATTATCACTATCTTTTCTAGCTTCAGCCCTCCTAGTCTGCCCATCAGCTCCAAAAGCAAATCCAAATCTGTTTCAAAAGTCTCCCCTATGTTAGGAAGTGGCGCTTTAAGACATTTTACCCTTGGCAATCATCAAAAAGCCAAAAAATCCTCCATCTGCTACAGACCAATCATGACCAACCTCCTACTCTGCAAATCAAGTTGATCACAGCTCTAAGTCGCGCCACTTATATCCCTAGGTCTCAGCACTGCATGAACCACAGTCTCAAGCTGATTAGTAGGTGTTTCACAGTGTTTTATGGATTCTGCAAAGAACAGGAAATACAACTTCATCTCAGGAGAAAATTCTTGAATCTACAGTTAGAGGAACAGCTGCTTCTAAATGTATCATGAGCCCGAGATATGTCTGCAAAACAGAAAGTCACTTATCAAGACCTTGCAGTTTTCCTTCCAGTATGAAAATCACAGTAAGAAAGGGACACCACTGTCACAGCAAACTGGTAAATTTTCATGGCCCAGAACCTCCTTCATTTACAAGCAGAGGGTTAGGGCGCCTCCTTCATCTACAAGCAGAGGGCGCTGGCCAGTATTGACTTTAAAGATTGCAAAAGCCCAGGTTTGCCTTTTACTGAACAGTGAAACAACAACTCCAGGTTTTCTGAGTGAGGGATGATCATAACAGGGATAGAGCCTGAAATATGCAAGTTCAAAGGAAAACAGAGTTTGGTCTGATAAAGGAGGTCATTTGAAGCTTTCAAATCATGTGAATTGTTGAACTTTAAAAAGGCATATCATGAGTAAAAAAAAATTCTAATCATAGGCAGTTTGCTTTCCCACAAGACCTAATTGAAGAGATGCTGACAGCTCAGGTCATCACACAGGCAGAAGAAAAATTGTTTGTTTTTCAAAAGGTACTGACCTCCATAGTCACAGAGATTATCTTTCAAATAAATTTTCATAAGTTGACTAAAGCAAATGATGACATTTCAGTCACCCTCAGACAAGTACAGTGAGACAGTGACACTTTGGCTAGGGTTTTTCTGAAGCATAGTGGTGATTGCAAGCAGAGGTTCCAGTATTGATGTTCTTTTTAAGTTGGTTGCTTACCATCATAATCCAATCAAACCCTTGTCATGCAGCATTATCAAATAATATTCAGATACTTTGTCAGTGAAAGGCCTCCTCCATTTATGAACAGATGGCCAAGGCATTGGATGTTTTTGAAAAATGATTGGTCAAAAGATGCAGTGAAAAGAGACAATGAAAGAAAGCACAAGTCTATACACAGGTAAAAGATAGTGTTTATGATTCAAAATTATTGTTTTTCCTATCCATAGGAAAATTTCTGTCAAACTATACCTATAGTGGACAGGAGACTATATTGACTATGCAGGCCATTGATACAAAAAGGGCAGTTTCCTTAGGGGAAGAGGCCACACAGTCACCTCACTGTCACATGCCAAGAAATTTAAAGGGAACTCCTCTTAAGTAAACAGAGAAATATAGTTTGAATGGAGGCAACCAAAAAATGGCACTTACAATCCAAAGAGAAGCCTATAAATCACCAAGAAGGTAAAACAGTGGACAGAGTTGAGCTATGGAATGGTTCTATTACAAAAATGTCAATGCACTGGTCAAAGCAAAATGATAACTATTTCCAAGAGACATGTTCTTCTTGCTTCATGATTTTCTCCTTTCAGAACATACATCACAAATAATGGGAGGCATTTCAGGCTTAGTTCCCAAGATGGACATTGTGAATAGGTATTCAACTTTATGAATAGGCAAAAGGAGTTTGTTTTGATAGACTGTCACTGTTTAAATAATTTGAAACAAACACAGTTTTGCATCATTTCGAAGGACAGATATAGCGTAAATGATACACATATAAGCAAAGGAGTATGTTGAAAGGAGGCGCTTTTCTCAAAACAGAGGACCATGATCAAGTCCAAGAAGACCAACAAGTTTGACACCTACATTAGAGAAAAGGTTGAGGAAGCTGTTAAAAAACTGAGACTGTCAAAACAAGTTGACAATGCAAGACCTACCCTTTCAGAAAAAAGGCAGTTTTCAGGTATTTTCCTGACAGTGTTAAAGTGGTTATATAATAGATATCACCAGTAATTTTAAAACACGGTGGCAGAGATGATGAAGGTTATTGAGTTATTTTTCAAAGTTGAAGTTTGGTGTTAAAGTTATCACCCAAAGAACAAAACTGGCAAAAAATCACCCTTTGAACACCTGTGCATAAGTAAAACAGAGTTCTGGCTTTTTAACTATTTTTGTTTTCATAAAGGGGTTGGTCCATGATTAAACGGTCTAAAAAGCATAGAAAATATTCAAACGCGTGCACAGATTATGAATCCAGTTTTGCAAATGCACCAAGGTTGTTGGTAAAAAGGATCAAAAGGGCTTTAAACGCCTTACAAAATCCAACCAAACAAATTTCATTTTGCATTTAAGAATATGACCGTTGGAGAGTTTTGTTCTATGTCAATAGAGTGAGGTGAAGAGTGCATTCTTCATTGTCAAAACGAAGCAAAGTCTTTGGTTACCCTCGGCATCAAACAAAGCAAATTTCGGGTCAGTTTGCAGGAGTTGCACAGTTTAAACAAAGCGCGACATGCCTGGAAACCCGCGCGACGTGCCTGGGAGCATTTTTACACGGCGGTCAGTGTTGGCGCGACGCGCCTGTACACGGCGCCCGACCGCCCGACAGTCCAACCCGACAGGCCACCCGGGTGGTATTTTTTGCGTGCCGTGCTGTCCTTAAAGAGTGCCGCGCATAATTGAGGGCTTTCCGGTGCTACTCCAGCCCTCCCCAAGGGTTTTTCATCTAAATTGAAGGTATTCCTATATATTTTCCCCTCGATTTCAAAAATTTGCTCACCATATCCGGAAAATGATTTTACTATGAAAATGCCCATAGTTTGAAGCTATGTCTGAGAGGTAAATTCACTGCTGAGGGTGCCCATAGAAAGAACCGAGTGTTAAACTTCTTCAGATTTCTCATACCACACCATACAGGACTCTTGAACCCTGTCACCTTTTCAGAAAAATAGTGTTTTGACTGTATGATTATTCAAAGTATGAGACTGTGATAAGATGCTAGTAATGTTATTTAGGGCACCTACAGGAAAAGGTTGGTTTTGAGACTAAGAGCAGCTTGTTTCATCTTCAAAACAATCGAAGGGCAGAGGTTTTTCCTATAAAGAACTGTGTTTTGATTAAAGGGAGTTTGTTGGTTATAAGATTTTTAACTGCCACCTCACAAGAAGCCTCTAAAAAGGTAAAAGGAGAGTTTGTTATAAAGAGATAGGGTTTAGGTCTAAAGAGAAACAGTTCACACTGTCCTCAAGACATTGCCACATTATTAAAAACAGTGAATTGCACTCAGAAAAGGGGTTGTTTTCACATATGCAAGTTGGTTGACTGCCTTGTGTTTTTCAGGCTTATTTATAAGTTGGTATTCATCCAAAATAAAGGTTTTTTCAACATAACCAGAGGTGTTACATTGGTAGGAGGTCTTGCCTATTTGACAAAGTAAAGGCTCTTGCAGACCTTGTTGAAACTTTTTTGAGGCATTTTCTAGACTCTGTCACCTTGTTCAAAGCAGTAAAGTTGACTGTATACCTACACTGAAGTTGGACTGCGTATCCACAAGTCTGTTGTTTTATTTGCACTCCAAGAAGGGCAGGATTTTAATGATTAGGAATTTCACCTTGGAGACACAGATATAGATGTGGTGGTTGATCTCTTAAATTCACAAGTAAAGGGTGATTTTCCTAAACACTGTGCACTGATAATTCACCTAACCTTGGTCTCCTTTTTTCTTTCACTGTATGGTCTCTTCTAGAGAAATCTGTTGACAGAGATATTCTAAGGGTGAACAGACCACTTTCTGAAGGGCAGGTTTTTGATGATTGAATTTACCTTGGAGACAGAGACGTAGGTGTGTTGATTGGCCTCTAACAAATTCACAAGAAAAGGTGACTTTTTAACACTGTGCACAGGAAAATTACTCAGCAGTCTGTCTCCTCTTTACTATAGGGTATCCTATTGAGGAATTTTGCTTGACTGAGGTACATTCAAAGGTAGAAGGCTGGTTTTAAGAAGAGCAGAAGTTGTGTATTACAAAAACTTGGTGCAAGACATCCAAATCTCATTATCTATCTGTCAAAGCAGTAAAGTGACACAATTTGACTCCAACAAGACATTTTACATACAGTGAAGGCAGTTTACCTCTTCCAAAGCATATTCAGGTCAAAATTCCTCCAAGGCAAGACAGCAGGAGCGGTCCACATAAAAGATATGAGCCCATCTCCACAGAAGAGATTAATGCTCATCCATCTGTACTTTTCAACTTCCATGAAGTAGGCTGCCTCGATTTCTGCCAGAAGATAGAAGAAGTCAAGAGTTTTTCGCCATTAACACACTTGTGCGCCCTGAGATTCAAAGAAAAACACTTCCAAGTGGCGGGTCTTGATTTCAAAATTTCTCCAAGGTATGTGTCCAAGGCCACCAAGATCCCGTATCATGGCGAAAAATGGTTCAAACAAGCTCATCTTAACTTAGAGGATTACAAACCTTTCATCAAGCCTGAACATAGAGAGGTTGTCACTGCTATTTTCTCTTTTTCATATCTCCTTGACAGCTATGCTCCGCTTATGAAAGTCATAATGAAATATTTCACTTGTGAAGGGAGGTTTAATCGAATTTATGCCTACCATGTCCGATTGTTGATGCACTTTACTAGAAGCAGGCATCTAAACCTCCCTTACTTTTTGTTCAAAAGCATAGAGAAAATGGCATCCATTGTCCAAAAGAAGGCCCCACCTCAGCAAATCCCTTCTCTTTTTCATCATTCTTTGATCAAGATTATCTTCCTACACCAGCTAGAGAAGAAAGAGGTTTCATGGGATTCATTCATCAGCCATCCAGATTTTGCTACTGTTCCTCCTGCCCATATTTCTCCTACTCAGCCTGTCCATCGCCCGGTACCTTTGTCCAAAAGAGGGCCTTGTCCCTAGAAGGCTCGTGGATGCCCTTTGGATACCAAGTCAACAAGAAGAAAGAGATGAGCAAATGTATAGCTAGATGATGAGGAACAACAACAAACAGAAAGTGAAGGCCAGATAGATGATGAAGGATAGCAGGTCCATGATGAGGAACAGCAGCAGGTCCATGATGAAGGACAAGCAGTCCACTGTCCATGTTGAGGGACAACAGCAGATAGAGGATGAAGGACAGCAGGTCCATGATGAGGAACAACAGCAGGTGAAAGATGAAGAACAACGGGTTGGGCAGGAAATTGAGATACCTCCTGAACCACTAATTGGACAAGACATTGATGAAGAGCAGCAAACTAATGTTGGCGAATAGGGGCAGCCAAGTGAATAGCAAGGAGAAGATATCCAGCAGCCTCAAGAAGAGCAGCCAGTTCAAAAAGATGTCAAAGGTAAATCAGTTGTTACTCCTCCTCTCAAAGTAACAAAGCTCAGCACAGCAAGGAAAAGAGGGACTAAAGCTGCCACCCTAACAGTGACAAAGATTGTTCCTAGCAAGAGGAAATTGCCCAAAAAGACACCTTCTAGCATGCCAAGGAGGAAAAGCGCCAGATTGGCTTTCAAAGGTAAAAGCAAAGTTGGAGAAAGTACAAAGCGTGGAGGTGAATTAGCTATCATCCCTATCCAAAGCGATGACAGTGATAATGAGGCCCGCCTTCTTGAAAATCTCCTAATTCATAAAGAGGGACAAATTGAGGCATTAGAGGAGGATCTTCAAAGGGCAAGGAATTTCAACCACTTCTTAGAGATTCAAAACAAACAAATGAATGTGCACACAGCTGTTCATGAGGCACGGGCGATCAAATATAAAAATGAGGCAGCTAGGGCGCAAGCGAGAATAGAAGAGCTCATTGGGGAGTTTGATGAGGAGGAAGAGGAAGACCAGCCTAGGCGGAAGAGGCCTAGGACCATCGGGCTTAAAAGAGCCTTGGAAAAGTAGAGAGCAGAAGAGCAAGCTCATCTCCAAGCCTTTCCTCTCACTGCACTCCTTGAGCAGGAAATTGAAGAAAACAAAGAGGCTTGGCTTGAAAGAGCTAACAAACATTTGGAAATGAAGCTTGAGAGGGCGAATAGAGATTTAGAGCTGCAGAGGAAGAGGACACATCACTTCCAAAAGCTGAATCAGTTTGCCCGGCGCAAACTAAAGGCAGCCCAGGAGAAATTGAAGAAGGCAAAAGGGAAGCGCCTAGCACGGAAAGAAGGGAAAAGCATATCAGCCCTTGATATTTTGTCCTCAGCTTTGGAGCATGTTGCTATGGACCCTTGAGGGTCATTCATACCAATTTTGGGCCTTTTTCGGCAACTTTTTGTTTTTCGGCATTTTTTGGGTTTTTGGTCAAAAACTCATAATTTCGCCATTTCAGTTTGAGGTTTTGTCAAGGGAGGAGAATGATACTGATGGATGCCATAATTCTATGAGCAGGTCCCTAGCAATTTTTAGAGCATTTGGAGATCATTCGCCCCCTCAAATTGGCGAAAAATGCCCTCTTTTTGCACATTCTGCCCGCCATATCAGCAGTCTGCTATTTCCTGGTTTTTTACACACAGGTACAGTTTTGGAGGACTTCCAGGCATCAGATTGAGATTATTTCAGTTGTGCCGGAAAGTAGACACAGAGAGCTTTCCAACGAGTTATCATGAGCCTCGTTTCGACATCGGGAAGGCTGCCAATTGCCTCCAGCAAGTCAGGGGACCTTTTTCATACATAAATATGAAGTATTTTTGTAATTTTTGAACCTCAAAAATCTTTTTTTCCCAAATGTGCGTTAAGATATTTTTACACTTGGGAAATGATGTAAAGTCAATATAATTTCCGTTTTTAGCAGTTTTTTAGATATTTTATGGGATATTTTGTGCCTTGGGCTTTGCAAAGCCTCAAGGAAAAGTTTAGATATTTTGACTTGGCCAATGGGATAGCTAGTTGCTCCATGAGGTTTTCCTCCCTCAAGCCTATTTATTCCATGGGTCTCATTGTAAATCAGAGGTTGAACTTGAGAGAATAATCAATATATTGGTCATATGAGCTTTGAAGAACATATTTGTGTTATGATTTTTGGACTGCCTCTTGGATGCTTTTGATGAATGATGGAGGATTGGTGATGGATTCCATGACATGGTAGAATGGTATAGTGTTTCTTGCTATGTTTTTGTCTTCTAGTTTTCATTCATAATACATGCTTCTTGCTGCTATAGATCAGTAGAGATTTATTTTTAGATATGCCCATGGAGGCACCTCAAAATTCCTGAATCTTCATAGCTTGATGTTTTCTTCTTCCTTAGTTATGCTAAAGAATTCTTAACTGCTCTTTAGTAACTTAAGGATACTGTTTGCTAAGTTTTATTTACAAGTTATATGCATGTTGAGTAGGATGTATGGTGTGCCCTGCCTACCTATAAGCTGTCCATAGTTCTGTCCATAAAACTTTCTCTTTGACTGATTAGTTGATCATCTTGTTGAACCAAGGAGGCCTAGTCCCGATCTAGCCCTTTGCCTAAAACTATAAAAGCTTGTTTTTCAAAGTTCCCAATGACTTAGAGACTATGTTTAGGCATTCCGGCATGGTTTTATGAGTTGTTAGTTTGTCTTATGTGTTTTCCCCAAAGTCTGATAGCCATTTTCCAAATTTAGAGGGTCTTATACCTCTATGTATGGCTGGAATGTTTGATTTCTATGTCTTAATTAGCTCATAGTTACATTTAGCATGATTAATGGCTTGCTATAACATGTTTATGTCTACTATCAACTAGTTACACTTGAAATCCCTTGTCTTTCACAAACTTGTTGTCCATTTAATCCATTTTTCCCAAAGATCCCTTCTACCGTGAATCAAATCGGCCCTACAGCAGCCTCACATCATCACCTCATAGCTTCCTTGACCTGTTTGACCCCATAGCCCAATTTATCTACATCTTGTTATCCAGTTTATGTATTTGATCAGTTTCATCCCTCACAAACTTAAAAAACCAAAAAAACCAAAAACATACTTCATAACTAGCCTAATATCAGAACATCGCAAGTAAACACACCGACATCTTTTACACTTATAGAGAGAGCCCTCTCTGAGTCCAGGAAGGCTAGGTCCTTGGGCTCCAAAGCTTGGTTTGATGTTGCATCGTCATTTGGCTAGCCAATCGGCCAAATCACGGGACACTAGCATGGTGGCGGAGAAATGAGTGGATACGGTGAAAAAGGTAATCGTTGCGGAGATGGTGGAAGGATGACTGATATGAAGGTTTAGTTCAAAGAGGGTCCATGACAGGTAGATTAGATAATCGTGGTGACCAACGACCGAGGATTCGTTGATTGGCGTTGTTAATACTAAGTTAGGTGGAGAAAAAGGCCTTTAGTGTAAAATATAAAGGTTTAATGTTTGGCGATTCCTGAGAAAAAAGGCCCACATGCGAGAGATCGGGTTCTCGCTGTGGTGGCACCCGGAAGGGAGGGGGGCGGTTGGTAATGAACCATTGGATCTTAGGAGGAGATCAATGGTGGGGATCCTCTGACGAAGTTCTTAGGAGGGCCCGATGAAAGAAATATGGTGGAGACGCGATGAAATGTGGGTTGTTGACCTAGATCAGATCAACGGTCAGGATTAAATGATAGAGTTTTCAGTAGCAAAGGGGAAAGGTGGTATTAGTGGGAAAAACCACCGGTGTCGTGCGACAATAGAACGGTTTTGAAATTTTCCCAAAAAAACGCGATATGGTCCGCCGCCCGACATGTGTCCCTTTAAAACCGCTTACATCGCGTAAATTTAAATTGTTAACCCTCGGACACTAAAATCATGCGATATGCATCTTGGCCGTTGGATATGGACCAAAGAGATCTGACAGTGCAGGTGGCAACGCGATATGGAAAGATGCGCAAGTGATTAGGTGGGAAATGGTCAAAGGCGGGTTAAATCCCGACCATCGGATCTATAGAATAGACAGTCCATATTTAAAGAGGGAGCAGAAGGCAAAAGGGGCAAGTGAGTGAGCAGGAGAAATGAGAGTCGTTGGATCTAAAGGAACGGACAGAAGAGATCCAATCACATCGGAGAAATGGCCGGGGGCCAAAGCTCTAAGTTCTGATGTTGTGATTACGCTTGGACCGTTGGATCAGCGGGAGATCAACAGTGGAGATGGATCGAAAGGGGAGAGATGGGGCGGGCCATCGGTTTTCGAGGTGTGGTGGCAGGATCTATACGATGGATCGTGAGATTAAGCGGCTACTTGATGTTACAAAGGGGGAGAGAATTTATATGATGGTGGAAATGATCTTGACCGTTGGATCTGGATGGGTGAACGGTCAAGATCTACTTGGGGCTCGCAAATCGGGAGAGGTCAAATGCACTGGATTGGGCATTTGTGATGGTGCGATTACACCAGGGCTGTCGGATCTAGTGGGAAAATCAACGGTCTATATGTAATCGGAGGGTAATGCAAATATGTGATTGGGGGGAGAATGATAAAGTGCGATGGTCTTCGATCCAATATAGATCAACGGTGGAGATTGTAGCAGGGGATGAGAAGAGGAGGACCAATCGCAATCGGAGAAAATAGAATAAACAAAGGGAAAAGGCCAATGGGAAACTCCGATTGCGATTAGCGCCTGGTTCTAGCACCCGGTTATATGCAGAGAAAGGGGTTGAGGGCTAACCGAAAGGGGCTTAAGCCTGCAATGAAAACAAGGTATTTTCAAGCCAAAATGAAGATTGTTAAGGCTTAAAAAGGGGTTCCGGTAGGCAGAAAAAGAGGTTTTTCAACCAAATAAGGGGAGCTATGAGGTTTAAAAGGGTTTTAGGACGAGATGGAGGGTTAAGGAGGGGATTTTGGGGGATTTGAAAAGGGGGAAAAAAGGATGAAAAATGGGGTTTTGAGAGAATAAAATGGGAAAATGGAGGCCTTTTCAACAACAGTTTCTTTCACAAACAGTGAGGCTTTTTAATGGAAACAATAGTGAAGATCTCTTCAAAGGAAAAAAACACATGGAGGCTTCAAGAATGATATGTTTTTAGAGAAAATGTTTCTCTTGAAGACTCAAAAACATTTTAGCCACCTGTTTGCTTGTCAAAAAATTCATAAGTGGCTAACAGTGGCTCCACATGGGATGGCATCTTCTTGAAGGTGTCAAGAACCTCAAAAAATAGTCTTTGGAGAAGGTCAGAAGCCTAGTACTTGACATATCCCTTTCTCTTTGACCAGCTGCCACATTCATGAAGACATTATATCAGCAACAAACATTGTTTCACCAAACAACTACCTACCCGTCCTATTGTCCTACCATTTTTTCTTCTGGGTGCATTTGGACTTGCAGACCCTTTACATCATCAATTTTTTTACAAATAGGAAAATAAACCTATTCTACTTCTACCCTTATTTCTCCATGAGACCAGATTAAACAGTTGGCCTCATAGCTTCTCTACCTAAACTACTATCTGCTAGGATTAAACTATCTAGCAGATTTCTTTCTCTACATTCTAAAACATAAATTGAAACACAACCAAAACAGGATTAGAATGTCTGGCTTGCTGGACTTTAAAAATAACTAGCTAAATTCTCACAGGCTGAGCTTTATTTATATTTCCTACCTACTCTACTCTACTTGGAAATCTCTGATGCTCTAGGTGACACAATAATGCCAGCGAAGCCAATGAAGCAGTAATAAAAAAGTATAGAAAAACTGACTGCTTGTCAGAGATAACCATAGGGCACTCTGCATGTGGGTCTTCAAAACTAAGGCCACCACTAGTGGTGACCATTTCTGATTTATTTGGCTCTTGCAAAGTATCAATGCTTGGGGAGCTGAGCCAACCAGGGCCTCCATATATTCTGCCATAGGATCAGCAAGAACATGATATAAAATTTCTTCTTTAAGGCCTTCCATGGCTGGTAGGTTGTCTACATCCCAGACAGTTTCTATCATTGCATCTATAGTGTGGCCCCTACAATCATCCTTTTCCTGGTTGAGAGTATTTGGTAGGAAAGTGTCAACTAGGAATACCTCTTCTTCCACTGGATCAAAGAAAATATTTCTTTGAGAAAGAACCTCTCCCTCGTCTTCATCACTTTCTGAGCTAGAGGACTCATCATATTTTGCAGGGCTGTCCTCTTGTAGCTCTGAGATATGCTGTTCTGGTGAGCTGAGCTCTGTGAAAATACTAACATTTTCTTGAGCAAGGGTCTCTTTGATTATCTCATCCCTTTCAGGAGAAGGTTCAGTACATTCAACTTGCTCAAGAGTTTCTTCACTGCTTCCTTCCTCGTCCTTTGAACTAGAAAGCTGCTAACTTCCATCTTCATGGCAATCATTACAAAGTGAAGATTCATTCAATCTTCGTCTGCTCTCAGGCTCTCAATGCTTTCCTCATCAGTATCGTAGATAGCCTGCATTGGCTCATTGCTTTCCCGAAGTTTCTAGTCCTGAACTTCTGCCCATAGATCTTTTGATGATGGTCCTGCAAGCTTAGTTTCCTTTTGGAAAAAATTATCATGAGACAGATAAAAACTAGGAAAATCATAATTGTAAGCAATGTTACCAATCAAATCCATTGGATTCTCAGCAAGTATTTCTTCAAAACAATCAGCAAGTTCATCTTATGATTCAACATCTTGTTCACCATACATGCTCTGCATGCTACGTATGTCTTGCAGTGATTTGGTTTGTTCTTTCCGAGGACAAGGTGTAGGTCCTTTCCAATCATCATTTCTAGTTTCAAACTCATATTCTTCCTCTTATATGTTCAGAAGGGTGTTGGCAATCTCTATCAATCTTTCCAGCTTGTTTTCTAAAGGGATCTGCCTTTTTCGCTCTGCTTGATCTTTCTTTATTGCTCTTACTCTTTCCTCCATGCATTTTATGTTGTATTCGACAGTAATTTCTATGTTCTACATTTCTTCCAGGCCAGAAGGCTCTCTTTCTCTTATATGGAATTCCACCTCAGGGTCAAAAGAAATTGGATAGTGCACTAGGGCCAGCCCATCCCAAAGGTGGTTTTATCTTAGAAGTTATTGCATTATATACCTTATTAAACCTCACTGAAAAGTCTTGTACTGTCTCTCCTGGTTGTCTTCTCAAATTCTGGTATTCTTCTAGGATGAGGAAGACATTTCCTGGGACTACCCATCTATCTAGGAAAATTTGAGCAAACTGCTGAAAATTTATTATGCTTGCAGCTGGAAGGTTTTTAAACCAACTCTTAACATTTCCTTGTAAAGACAAGGCAAACATTCTAATATGCACATCATCTTCTTCTATCTCATATAAGTCAAGTAAATCCTCAAGCTTTTGAATGTGCTACTCAGTAGTGATATTTTTATTTTCTCCATCAAAAAGGGGCTGCTTATTTGTAAGTCCTGCAGGAAGGGGTTGGAAGATAAGAGGCAAAACCACAGGCTTATATCTTTCTATGACCTTTGTAGGTGTAGGCAGTGCAACAAAAGGCCTATGACTTCTTGAAGTTTCATCTGGGGTGAGGGATACAACATGAGGCTCTTGTTCCACTAGGTCTTTCACAGGAGTATAGGTCTGTTCATGGCATGAAGACTAAGGCTTGAGATCTTTCCCATAATCAATGAGGATATCATCTTTGTATACTTGATTAGGCTTAAAGCAGGATAGAATGTAGTAGTAGATAAAAACAATGAATTCTTTAAACCAAATCTAGCATAAATGTTCTATCCTTCTATGAGGTCTGTCCATATTTTAGGTTCTTCCTCCAGTGGAGTCTTTAGGTCTATTACGAATTATGGAGCGTGGAGTCGCCAGGTGGATGAATGTGAATGTTTGAAGCAGGAAATTGTCCACCATTAGCAATTGAGTACCAATCTAACCAGAGATTTTGGATTTCTGAGGTCTTAAGGATGTATAATACAACATCAAACCACTTTAGGATTCTAGGATCTAGCCCTCCTGGATCTAGAGAGGGATCTCTCTATATATGTAAATAATGATATATCTTTAAAGATCAAAATGAGGTATTAGGCTAGGTATGAAGCACAAGGGGTTTTTAAATGATTTGGTTGTTGGGTTGGAGATCATTAACTGAGAAGGTTATGTGGAATGAAAGGGACAAAGTAGCAGGATGTTTCAGCAAAAGAAGATAGGTCAAGAAAGTGTCAATCCATTGGGCTATGGAGTCATGAAAGGGGATTACTTACATAACAACTAACCAAGGTTTTCCATAGGGCAAGTCATCTATACTAAAGGATCTTTTAAATAGATGGTGGAATGGAACATTAATGAGTGAAGTGAAAGAAGGGAAGAAACCCAAGTGCAGTCCGAGATCAGGTAAGGGCCTTTAACCTATCCTGCTTTGACATACTCAAAGGAAACTCTCAATAAAGACATAAAGGGTAGCTTAAGATCAGGTCAGAGGTCATTTAACTCCAGGCCTGCTTTCAGCATACTCTCAAAGATAAAAAATTAAGATTTAACACAGAGCAAGGCCTAAGATTAGAGAAGGACTTTTAACCTTCAATGCTTTTGACACTAGCTCGAAGGGATCTTAATAAGGACAATCTGTTGGAAAAGGACCCCAGTGGACAGGGCTAACTCTAAATCCCTATTATCCCAATTCTTCCAGCTTAAGCCCAACAAGAACATCTAAGCAAAAAACTCCGAATTCAAACATCAGTAAGCATGGGTAATACCAACATCTTTGACTGGTTGCTCTTAGATACACCATCAGCAGAAAACATGAAAGATAAGAAGAGCAGGAAAGCATTAGGGTACCATGCGGGGGTTCCTAAGCCAGATTTACTGATTCTTATCAAAGAATAATGGACAGTATGTTTAAAATGAAATAAGACAATTGCAGTAAGAGAAACATCACCAGAAATATAGACCAGGATCTTGTGAAATTTGCTTGTTCAATTGATGTGCAAAACCAGTCACATACTCTGAGCTCAATGGCTGTTACATTCCAAACTTCTCCTCCCAACCTACTAGATTACAAAATACTAAGCTACTTCCCCCAATAATTGTTCTAACAGTCGATAAAATCCCTATCAACTAACAACAACCTTTACAATTTATTCCTTAGGGGTTCTAATAGGAGAATAAATAGCAGTAGTAGCAAATGTACACTTAATTTGATTCATTAAGACAGAGTGGAGGGAGTGTTCATTCCCACTCTGCTTAATGGCTTGTATTGACATATTGGTACTTTTAGGTTGTTTCAGAAGTCTGGTCAGGTTGACATTAACCTTCGGATGTGTTCTTTGAAGTCCTCTTTGACTGTATAGTACTCTGTATTGCCTTCTGAAATAAGTAACATGGATAGAAAGTCTGCATGTCTCCATACTTCCATAACTGTTGTCCTGATAGTTCTTTAGAAGCTTTTGTCAGTGCAATAACTGTTAAGGGCTCGAGGGGGTGTGGAGAATGTTGTCGGAAGGTGTCCTTTCTGGAGAGAATACGTTCTGCTGTCATTAAAACATGGATATGGCCTGTTTTATGTGCTTAGGCTTCATAAATCCCTTTAATCATCTTCATGGTCTTCTAAATGCATCTCTATATTTTAAACATCGGATTATAAGTATTAATCTTCAAAAATAGGCATTAATCCTTTGATCTGTCTCTGCTAATACACTTTGCCGCTACTGGATGGTCTCTCTATGCTCTGAGTCATAGTGAGCATCACTGTGGAGACAGAGTGAATCCATCGCTCTATAAACCCTGCACAATATAATAAACTCGTTATAAAATCTAGGGGAGTAGTGGAAGATTGTTGTGGCGGCCTATGGAATGGTGGCGGAAATGGTGGATGCAGGTGAAAACGGGCGAAAATTGTTGTAGAATGGTGGAAGGATGACCTGATGAAGGTTTGGTGCAAAGAGGGTTGCGGACCATCCAATTAGATAAGGAAATGGTGACCAACGGCCAGGATTCATTGATTGCAGTTGTTAATACTAAGGTAGGCAGAGAAAAAGGCCTTTAGTGTAAAATATAAAGGTTTAATGTTTGGTCGATTTACAAAGGAAAAAGGCCCACATGCAAGAGATCGGGGGCCTTTAATGGTGGGACCCAGAGGGAAAAGGGCGATTTGACTATGGACCGTTGGATATCTTGAGGAGATCAATGGTGGGGATCCTCTGACGAAGTTCTTAGGAGGGCCCGATGAAAGAAATATGGTGGAGACGCGATGAAATGTGGGTTGTTGACCTAGATCAGATCAACGGTCAGGATTAAATGATAGAGTTTTCAGTAGCAAAGGGGAAAGGTGGTATTAGTGGGAAAAACCACCGGTGTCGTGCGACAATAGAACGGTTTTGAAATTTTCCCAAAAAAACGCGATATGGTCCGCCGCCCGACATGTGTCCCTTTAAAACCGCTTACATCGCGTAAATTTAAATTGTTAACCCTCGGACACTAAAATCATGCGATATGCATCTTGGCCGTTGGATATGGACCAAAGAGATCTGACAGTGCAGGTGGCAACGCGATATGGAAAGATGCGCAAGTGATTAGGTGGGAAATGGTCAAAGGCGGGTTAAATCCCGACCATCGGATCTATAGAATAGACAGTCCATATTTAAAGAGGGAGCAGAAGGCAAAAGGGGCAAGTGAGTGAGCAGGAGAAATGAGAGTCGTTGGATCTAAAGGAACGGACAGAAGAGATCCAATCACATCGGAGAAATGGCCGGGGGCCAAAGCTCTAAGTTCTGATGTTGTGATTACGCTTGGACCGTTGGATCAGCGGGAGATCAACAGTGGAGATGGATCGAAAGGGGAGAGATGGGGCGGGCCATCGGTTTCCTCGGGTTAATTGTGAGCCGTAGGGTCTATACAGTGGACGGCTGAGATTAAAAACTGGCACAGAAGTGTTACAAAGGGGGAGAGAAGTGATATGATGGCGGAGATGATCTTGACCATTGGATCTGGATGGGTGAATGGTCAGGATCTAATCAGGGCTCACAAATCGGGAGAGGTCAAATGCACTGGATTGGGCATTTGTGATGGTGCGATTACACCAGGGCCGTCGGATCTAGTGGGAAGATCAACAGTCTATATGTAATCGGAGGGTAATGCAGAGATGCGATTGGGGGGAGAATGATAAAGTGCGATGGCCATCGATCCAATGTTGATCAACGGTGGAGATTGCAATGGGGGATGAGAAGAGGAGGACCAATCGCAATCGGAGAAAATAGAATAAAAAAAGGGAAAAGGCCAATGGGAAACTCTGATTGAAATTAGTGCTTGGTTCTAGCACCCGGTTATATGTGGAGAAAGGGGCTGAGGGCTAGCCGAAAGGGGCTTAAGCCTGTAATGAAACCAGGGTATTTTCAAGCCAAAATGAAGATTTTTAAGGCTTAAAAAGGGGTTCTGGTAGGCAGAAAAAGAGGTTTTTCAACCAAATAAGGGGAGCTATGAGGTTTAAAAGGGTTTTAGGACGAGATGGAGGGTTAAGGAGGGGATTTTGGGGGATTTGAAAAGGGGGAAAAAAGGATGAAAAATGGGGTTTTGAGGGAATAAAATGGGCAAATGGAGGCCTTTTCAACAACGGTTTCTTTCACAAACAGTGAGGATTTTTAATGGAAACAACAGCAAAGATCTCTTCAAAGGAAAAAAACACATGGAGGCTTCAAGAATGATATGTTTTCAGAGGAAATGTTTCTCTTGAAGACTCAAAAACATTTTAGCCACCTGTTTGCTTGTCAAAAAATTCATAGGTGGCTAACAGTGGCTCCACATGGGGATGGCATCTTCTTGAAGGTGTCAAGAACCTCAGAAAATAGTCTTTGGAGTAGGTCAGATGTCTGGTACTTGACACATCCCTTTCTCTTGACCAGCTGTCACATTCATGAAGACATTATATCAGTAGCAAACATTCTTTCACCAAACAACTACCGACCCGTCCTACTGTCCTACCATTTTTTCTTCTGGGTGAATTTGGACTTGCAGACCCTTTACGTCATCAATTTTTTTACAAATAGGAAAATAAACCTATTCTACTTCTACCCTTATTTCTCCATGAGACCAGATTAAACATTTGGCCTCATAGCTTCTTCACCTAAACTACTATCTGCTAGGATTAAACTGTTTAGCAGATTTCTTTCTATACATTCTAAAACAGAAATTGAAACACAGCCAAACCAGGATTAGATTGTCTAGCTTGCTGGACTTTAAAAACAACTAGCTAAATGCTCATAGGCTGAGCTTTATTTAGATTTCCTACCTACTCTACTCTACTTGGAAATCTTTGATGCTCTAGGTGATACAATAATGCTAGCGCAGCCAGTCAAGCAGTAGTAAAAAAGGATAGAAAAACTGATTGCTTATCAGAGATAACCATAGGGCACTCTGCATGTGGGTCTTCAAAACTGAGGCCACCACTAGTGGTGACCACTTCTGGTGTATCTGGCACCTTGGAATGATTGTCCAAGACTTTTTGGAGATCTAGAGAAATAGATGATTTTGATGTTGGAACTTCTAGTGAGCATAATTGTGAAATTACACCTCGTTGTTCTTTCTTCAGAATAGTTTTCATGACATTAGAGCTTATTATCTTTCATGTCTTCCCTGCGATACCCCGTAATTTGATTTCCTTTCCTTCCGAAAAAAATTTCAAGAAAAGTTCTTGAAAATTAAAAGCTACCGTCCCCAAAGATTGTAACCATTGTAGTCATAGTAAAACATCAACACCTCCCATTGGGATGGAAAGCATTGGACTATTCAATACATATTCCCCCATGGCTAGCTTGATATTATGGTATTTTCCAGAGAAATTTATAATTCCTCCATTTGCAACCATCACTTGAAATTCTGGTGCTGGATATAGGAAACAGTTCAATTCCTTGGCTACCTTACAATGAATAAAATTATGGTTACTACCTGAATCAATCAACACTATTACCTTTTTCTTCTTGATATGTCCTTCTATCTTGAGAGTTTTAGGAGTGGTAATCCCTGCCAATGCATTACATGATGTGGTTGGACTCATTTCTTCCTCTTCTTGGGTTGGTTCCCTGTGTATATCCTCTTCTTGTTCATTTTATTCTTCCTCTTCATAATCTATGTAAAATAATTTCTTCTCAGCACACTTATGACATTTAGTGTATTTTCTATCACAACTGTAGAAAAGCCCTTTTGTACTTTTTTCTTCCAATTGTTGTGGTGTCAACCATGTAGGTTGTGGAAATCTAGGAGTGCAACACTTCCCTCTTTATAGAAGTGAGTTTTAGGCTTCCTTGTCGCCATAATTTTACATTCAATTTTTCTTGCCAACCTGAATGCCTTCTCCAATGAATCAGGTTCCAAAACGTGAACTTCATGTTGGATGTTATCCTTTAAAGTACCAATGAAGAGATCAATCTTGTGTTGCTCTGGAATATCAGTTACCCTTATATTCAATTTTTGGAAGTCCTCAATGTGCTCCCCCATTAAACCCTTTTGTTTGAGATTTATCAATTGGCTAAAGAAGGTTTTGCTCTTTGTATCCTCATAATGTGCTATCATTTCCTCCGTAAAAATTGACCAAGTGACAATTTTTTTATAGGAGCAAAGCCATCGATACCATACAAATGTATTTTGTTCTAAATGTAAAGTTGCAATGCGTACCTTTTGTGTTTTTTGCACATTATGGAGATCAAAATATTGCTCCATCTGTAGTATCCATGTTATAGGATCCTTTCCATCAAACTTCCTCATATCCATTTTTGGAATATGGTGGTTCTTCCCGCCAACATTAGATTTTATGAAATCAAAATTAACATTTATTTTGTTCTCATCATGAGTTTCCTCTACTATCTTTTCACCATTAGGAAACATTTCTTGTATCAACTTTTTCAAACCTTCCATATCTACTTTTAGATCATTCTTCATGTTTTCCATTTTCTCATCGATCTTAGCTTCCATGTCATCCATATTAGATTCCATGCCAGCTTCCATGCCATCTATATTAGATTCCATGCCATTATTCAAACCATCCATCTTAGATTCCATGCCTTTCTTCAAAACATCCATCTTAGTTTCCACGTCTTTCTTCAAAACTTCCATGTCATTTTTTGTTGCTCTTTGCGAGAGCGAAATTTGTTGCACTTGCTCTTGTAATTTTGATATGTCATGTTGTCATTCTTCGTCTTCATGAGTCATATTAGAGATTTCTAAAGGCTTAATGGGTGTTGAATTATTTTTAGGGTCCATTTTAGAATCCAATACTGATATCTATTCTACAATATGCCCTCTGAATCAATTCAACTTGATTCTTCAAACAAGACTTATGCAATTCGGAAAAAAAATACACACCTTTTACTTGCTTTTGAGGAGCTTGATATCTGAAATTCAGCCCTACAGTAGCCCTCTAAAGCTTCTTTCAAATGCCACAGGTCTAATATGATTTGGATTCTTCAAGGAAAATTTATGTCCAATCTCCCACAATGACCCAATTTTGGATTGGTTCAATAGAGAGAACTTGTATGACTTGCCACTTGTCACTGTTTCCTCCTTTGGCTCTAAAATTTATAGACCAAAAACTACAGTTCGTGTACTTGCAGCCACTTTTTACAGCATTCCAATCCAATGCTTAGAGAGAGAGCTATGAATATTTTCCCATGATCACCTCTTTGAGATGAAATTCATAAGCCTCAAAAAGCCCTAACTTCCACAGATCATATCTCCGAAAATATTGCATACCAATATCTGAAACTTTGCAATTATGTTCCTCAACATTGCGGTGTCGCACTCTAAAACTTTCAGCTTTTGAGCCTTCGTATAAAAAAAATTATTACAAAAATACCATGATGACCTGTTTAGGTTAAATTCAGGAACTTGCAAAATGACCTAACGTGCACAGATCATATCTCCAAAAATGTTGTGAAACAAGCTCTGAAATTTTGCAATGATGTTCCTCAGGATTGGGCTTCTCACTCTAAAAATTTCAGATTCTGAACCTTCATAGAAAAAAATTTATAGAGAAAATTCCAAAATGACCTGTTTGGAGCAGCGAAACCCTAGAATCTCAAAGCTTTGATACCAAATGTTGTGAAACCAGCTCCAAAAAGAGAAGAAAAGAGATATCAACGCCTTAGAAATAAGACACTTCAAGGGGGTAACCTCCAATACATTACATGAATGAACAATTCTTGGATGATTCAAATAACAAAACCTCATTTCTATATATAGGAGTCCATGGGGCCATAATGTAATCCTAGTGGGGCCACAATGTAATCCTAGCCGACCTAACAATAATAATTTAAGGGCACTATAATAACAATATGGGGGTTACAAAGGTACTATAATAACAATAAGGGGGTTACACTAACAACAATAAGGGACTATACTAGTAATATAGGGACCTAACATAATGAATGTTGGAGCTACTTTCCAAAGAGAAATGGATATTTCTTTCTCAAAAGGAATAGGTTGCTTCATTATAATATATCTTGATGACATCACAGTCTATTCAAAAACTGATGAAGAGCATTTGGCACAATTGAGAAAGGTCTTTGAAAAATGCAAAAAGTATGTTCTGTCTTTGAACCCCAAGAAATCCTTATTTGGCCTTCAAGAAGGAAAGCTTCAGGCCACATCATATCTGAGGAAGGGATCAAGATTGACCCAAATAGGATTGAGGGAATATTGCAAATCAGTCACCCAAGAAATATCAAAGAGCTACAATCTTTCATTGGAAAGATAAATTACTTAAGAAGGTTTATACCAAACCTTGAAAAACTCCTAAGAAACATCACTAACATGCTGAAAAGAGAATCAGGAGTCAAATGGACCAAAGAAGAAAAGAAATCTTTGCACTTGGTGAAGCAGGATCTTACACAAACACCAGTTCTAATCAGCCTTGATTTCACCAAAGATTTATTTATATTTTCCTTTGCATCAAAACACACAGTTGATGTTGTATTACTGCAGAAAAATACAAAAGGACAGTAGTAGCCCATAACATTCTTCATGGTGGGTTGGATGCAGGAGTCAAAGATAAACTCTTAAATGTTGAGACTATGTCTTAAAGTTCTGGTGGAACTTCTTCTATTTCCTTTTGAGTATCAGTCATCAACCTCTAATTTTATACTACCAAATTTAAAGACATTAAAAACCCACTTTATAGTCTTTTTATAAATGATGGAAGCATAATTGTCTAATCTTATATATAAAGTGAAACAATAATAAAATCACACCTTAATAAATATTTGCTAAGTTGAATTTAGATAATTCGATGATGGACTTCAACCAAATGTTTAAACCTTTTCCATTAAATATCACGTCCATTATTCTTATTAAACTCCACGCTAGTTTGAATGCGAATTCCATCGGATCCAAATCTGAATGGATGACCTTGATGGCCTCGGATTCCAAAACCCCGTTTAATAATTCATCGGGTCCACTTGAAATTTTGAAGCTCTTGTAACTAATATTGTGATTATCATTGGATCAATGATCTTCATGTGTAGGTCGTTAGATTATTTCACTGGCTAGATGGACAACTTAAACTATTAAATCAGATTTATAATTCATCGCATCCAAATTTCAATTTAACCTCATCACATCTTTAATTGTGATATCCGTTGATCTGATTGAGACTTTGATCAAATGTTTATGATCCCAATCTTTCAGCTCAAACAGATTTGACATTCCTGGAGATTTTCCATTACGATTGTGAATGGCAACATGATTACAATATCTCACAATTTGATCAAATTTGCAGTAGCTTAATACTGAAATACTCAAATCAAAATTTACAGAAAAGGATCATCATAAGCCGGAAGGAATTTATGCATACTTTTAACATTGAATAAAAGCTAGATTTAGTACATTCAATATAAGTTTGATATGCAGAGAGTCAATTAAACCAAGCATAAAATGGATTTAATTAAACTCAATAATAATTCGAAAGAAAATGAACATTCTAGCATTTAACAATTGTGTCTACATTTTCATAGATACAGAGGAAATGCAATTTTCCTCTGTTCAATCATTTTTCCTTCAAATCCTCCTCCCCCTCGAGTACATTGCAACTTACAAATATATAATGTTCACACAATCCTTTCAATCCGATTCTTTTGAATCAGATTTGCCCAATCTTGGATAAAAATCCTATTACATGACATTTGCCCTAAAATCCTCATCTAAAACTAAATACATTGAATTCAAAACAGCTCAAATCCCCTAAATACTATCTACTAAAACTGTAATTTCCAGCTAAAGGAACCCACTCCTTTGCTTGTAATTGTTTTTTTTTGTATTTTTGGAATAAAATGAAGTCTTTTTCTCCTCGTGCCTCATGCTCCTGCATCAGAATCTTGAGGAAAAAATACTTCATGGACTCCTGTCCATGAGCTCCTCCACAGAACTGCCCAATTTCTGTAGCATGGTATCTGTCATCCAAGTAGCTTCTGCAACTGATTGATCTTTCCACTTGATCAAATACTCAAAGTATTCCCATCCTCTTGTCTTCTTAGACAATATTTTGTCTAAAATATTCTCTGGCTGTAATATTTTTGTTGTGGGTAACTGTTTCAACCAGTCAATCTCTTCTTTTCCTTCAGCTGTATCACTTGTGTCTCTGTCCTCATACCTATACAAATCAGCAACATTGAAAATTGGAGATATTTCATATGCATTTGCAGAAAATTTTCTCAATACTTTGCATGGCCCAATTTTTTTAAATTTCAACTTGTTATATGCCCTTTTTGGAAATCTTTCCTTCCTCGGGTGTGCTAGAACCAAATATCCAACCTCAAAATTAACTTCTCTTTTCTTCAAATCTGTTCTTCCCTTGTACTTGATGTTGTTGTCCTGTAACTATTGTTTTACCTGTTTATGTATTGCTCGAATTTCTGAAGCAACCTCTTCTCCATCAGCACTTCTCATATCTACTTTTCCCAAATTCCTTAATTCATACACTCCTCTTGGGTGCATTCCATAAACTATATGGAATGGACTATGCCTAGGACTTCTATTAGGAGAGTCATTATAAGCATATTCAGCCTGTGCCAAAATCTGATCCCACTGTTTAGGATGTTCACCTGCAAGACTTGTCAAAAGATTATCCAAGATTATGTTCACCACCTCAGTCTGTCCATCAGTCTGAGGGTGATAAGTTGAGCTGAAACTTAGTTTAGTACCAAGCTTTTTCCACAATGTCCTCCAAAAATGACCAACAAATCTGGTGTCCCTATCAGAGACAATGCTTTAGGTAACCCATGCAACTTTACAATCTCTTTGAAAAACAAATTAGCAACATGAGTAGCATCACTAGTTTTATAACATGGAATAAAATGTGCCATTTTAGAAAATCTGTCAACTACAACATAGATTGCACCATTCCCTCTCTGTGTTTTTGGTAAACCCAAAAAAAAATCCATACTTACTATATCCCAAGGTCTATCTAGAATAGGTAATGGAACATACAAACCTATGTTTTGACTCCTTCCATTTTCATATAGACAAACTTTACAATTTCTCACAAACTTCTCCACTTCAGATTTCATCTTTGGCCAAAAATAAAAATGACTCAGTTGTTCATAAGTCTTGTCTACACCAAAATTTCCACCAAGTCCACCACTATGTTTCTCCTTAATTAAATTTTCTCTCATAGAACAATTTGGTATGCACGGCTGATTTCTTTTAAACATCAAACCTTCTTGCAAGAAAAAATCCAGCCACTTACTTCTGTCCAACAAAACAGGATTACTGCATGCTTTAAATGCCTCTTTAAAATCCAAATCTATTTTATACAATTCTTTAATAAAATCAAAACCCAACACTTGAATTTGAATCTCTTGAACTAAATGCTCTTTCTACTTAAGGCATCTGCTACTTTGTTTTCTTGGACAGTTATATGTTTCAATACAAAATTGAAACTCTGAAGATACTCTACTCATTTTTCATGTTCTGATTTATTTTTGGCTGCTGCATAATATACTACAATGCATGATTATCTGAATAAAGCACAAACTCTTTAGACATCAAGTAATGTCTCCATTTTTTTAATGATTGCACAAGTGCATAAAATTCTTTGTCATAAGAAGAATACGTTCTTCTTGTCTCATTCAATTTTTCACTTAAATAAGCTACAAGTCTATCTTCTTGACTTAACACAACTCCAATATCTTCTCCACAGGCATCACATTTCACTTGAAAAGGTTCGTTAAAATCAGGCAAAACTAAAATGGGTTTTTCTGTTATCTTTTGTTTCAACAACTGGAAATTTTTCTCTGCTTCATCAGGCAATTTAAATGGTTGTTTTTTCGTCTTTATGGTTTCAATAATAGGAGCATTGATCATACTAAAATTCCTTATGAATTTTCTATAAAAACTAGCAAGACCATGGAAGCTTCTCACCTCAAAAACACTCTTGGGTGAAGGCCATTCTATGTTTGCCTTTATCTTCTCTGGATCCATCTTCAATCCATCAGCAGAAACAACCAAGCCTAAATATATCAACTATTCCTTCATGAATGAACATTTTTTTAAATTTACCAGCAACTTCTCCTGATGCAACTTCCTTAAGACATAATTCAGATGTCTCAGGTGTTCTTCTTTAGACTTGCTATAAATTAATATATAATCCAGATATACTATTACAAATTTACCAATAAATTCCTTCAACACTTCATTCATAAGCCTCATAAATGTACTAGGAGCATTTGATAATCCAAACGGCATTACCATCCATTCATACAATCCTTCATTTGTTTTAAAGGTTGTTTTCCATTCATCTCCTTCCCTTATCCTAATTTGATGATAGCCACTCTTTAAATCCATTTTTGTAAAATATCTCGCACCACTTAAACAATCCATCAAATCTTCAATTCTGGGTAAAGGAAATCTATACCTAATTGTTATTTTATTGATTTCTCTTGAATTAGTGCACATTCTCCAGCCTCCATAATTTTTTGGACTCAACACTGTTGGTATAGCACAAGGACTCAAACTTTCTCTGATCAGTTCTTTATCTAACAGCTCCTGTACCTACTACCTGATTTCTTCATTTTCTGTGGGAGTCATCCTATATGCTGCTTTATTTGGTAAATTTTCTCCTGGAATCAAATCTATATGATGGTTGATCTTTCTAATAGGTGGTAATTCATCCGGAAAATCATCTACAATGATATCACAGTAATTTTCCAGCATTTCTTGAATTTCAATTGGTAAATCAAAAAATTTAGTGGAAGTAATTACTACCTTGGGTTTGAAAATTAATGCAAAGTTTACCTCCTCATCTTCAATCTACTGCAAATATTTTTTTCCACTTAGTAACAAATATTTCAGATCAGATCTTCTTTTTGATGCATCTTCCTCTTCTATCGGAAACAATGTATGATTGACACCATCTTTACAAAACTTATATGTGTTCTTCTTCCCATCATGCATAGCTCCTTTGTCATACTGCCAAGGTCTACCCAGCAACATGTGACATACGTCCATAGGCATTCCAACACACATAATTCTGTCTTTGTAGTTGCCCAACTGGAATTCCACTTCACACTGTTCATTTACTAAAAGTTGATGTCCTTTCTGAAGCCATGACACCTTGTAGGGTGTTGGATGTTTCTTTGTCTTCAATTTCAATTTTTCCAACACTTCTGTAGAGACAAAATTATTAGTGCTGCCACTATCAATTACCATTTTACATCATTTTCCTTGAACCTTACACACACTTCTAAACAATGTTTTTCTCTATGCCGGTTCAACAACTTCCTTTGTTGGTTTTAACAAAATTTTGCTAACTACCAAAGATTCTCCTTTCTCTGGTATATTCTCTGCTTCTAGCACTTTTGCTGCTTCTGGAATTTTTGCTGCTTCTTCTTCATTCTGAGCAACAATTACATTTCTTTAACTTGTCCCCACATTATCTAGACATTCATAAGCTCTATGTCCAAGCTTATTATGTCTATAACATCTGATTTCTCTTCCTCTACCTTTGCCTCCTCTTCCTCTGGAAAAACTCCTTCTACCACTTGCATCACCTTCTGTAGATGTATGCTGACTTGAGCTACTGCTAGCTCCTTCTCTAGGTGTTGTAGATCTTCCTCTACCACCTTGACTTCCTTTTCCCCGGAAATTACCTCTACTTCTGGCAGATTGCTTCCTTATGAGTTTTTCTTCAGCCTTCAAGGCCATTTGATAAGCCTCTTCCACTGTTTTAGGATACAACAGACTTATCTCATCTTGGATCTCCATTCTGAGACCACTAATATATCTTGCAATATTCTCTGTTGTATCTTGAATTTGTCTTACTCTTACGCTTACTTTATAAAATTCCTCTGTGTATTCTTTGACTTTCATTGATCTCTGTCTAAGATTCTGCATTTTTCTAAATAATGAAAGCTGATAGTCACTTGGAAAAAAATTACCTCTCAACTTTGCCACCATCCTGTTCCAATTCTTTATTGGCTACATACCAAGTCTCGTTCTTTCTACCTGCACTCCATCCCACCAAAGTGTTGCATGTCCTTTCAATTTTGTGACAACAAATTTCACTCTTTTTCCTTCATCCATTTCTTCATAATTGAAGAACTTATCCATATCATTTACCCAATCTATCAACTCCTTTGGATTTAAGCTTCCTATAAAAACTGAAACTTCAAGTCTGGTTTTATATGTGGATCCCAACACTAATTTAAAAAATCTCATTTCAGAAGTAACTTCTGCAGGTTCTCCCTCTTCTGCAGATTCAACTTAAGGCTCATTGACATCTCTGACATCTGAATCTCTTTGATTTCCCATTTCCATTGCTTCTAATCTGACTTGCATATGTTGCAAAACATCCATCACTTCAACATTTGCAACTGGTCTTCCTCTTCTTCGACCAGCACCACCTCCTCTTCCAACTCTGTAAGCCATGTTGGATTTATTTCCCTAAACTTTGAGATCTTGTTCAGTGTCTAAATGTTGCTCTGATACCACTAATGGTGGGTTGGATGCAGGAGTCAAAGATAAAGTCTTAAATCTTGAGACTATGTCTTCAATTTCTAGTGGAACTTCTTCTATTTCCTTTTGAGTATTAGTCATCAACCTCTAATTTTATACTACCAAATCCAAAGACATTAAAACCCACTTTATAGTCTTTTTATAAATGATGGAAGCATAATTGTCTAATCTTATATATAAAGTGCAACAATAATAAAATCACACCTTAATAAATATTTTCTAAGTCAAATTTAGATAATTCGATGATGGACTTCAACCAAATGTTTAAACCTTTTCCATTAAATATCACGTCCATTATTCTTATTAAACTCCATGGTAGCTTGAATGCAAATTCCGTCGGATCCGAATCTGAATGGGTGACCTTGATGGCTCGGATTCCAAAACCTCTGAATAATTCATCAGTTCTGCTTGGCATTTTAAAGCTCTTATTGAACAATATTGCGATTATCATTGGATCAACAATCTTCATGTGTAGACCGTCAGATCATTTCACTGGCTAGATGGTCAACTTAAACTATTAAATCGGATTTATAATTCATCGCATCCAAATTTCAATTTAAAATCCTCACATCTTTAATTGCGATATCCGTTGATTTGATTGACACTTTGATCAAACGGTTCTGATCCTAATCTTTCATCTCGGACGAATTTTAAATTCCTGGAGAGTTTCCATTACGATTGTGAATGGCAACCTGATTACGATATCTCACAATTCGATCAAATTTGCAGTAACTTAATATTGAAATACTCAGATCAAATTTACAGAGAAGGATCATCATAAGCCGGAAGGAATTTATGCATATTTTTAATGCTGAATAAAAGCCGGATTTATTACATTTAATATAAGTTTGGTATGCAGAGAGTCAATTAAACCAAGCATAAAATGGATTTAATTAAACTCAATAATAATTCAAAAGAAAATGAACATTCTTACATTTAACAATTGTGTCTACATTTTCATAGGTATAGAGGAAATGCGATTTTCTTCTGTTCAATCATTTTTCCTTCAAATCCTCCTCCCCATCGATTACATCGCAACTTACAAATATATAATGTTCACACAATCCTTTCAATCTGATTCTTTTGAATCGGATTTTCCCAATCTTGGATAAAAATCCTATTACATGATATTTTCCCTAAAATCCTCAACTAAAACTAAATACATTGAATTCAAAACAGATCAAATCCCCTAAATACTATCTACTAAAACTGTAATTTCCAGCTAAAGGAACCCAGTCCTTTGCTTGTAAAATTTTTTAGTATTTTTGGAATAAAATGAAATATTTTTCTCCTTTAGCCTCATGCTCCTACATCACTTCAACCAAGCTCTAAGAGATGTACCTATGAAATATAATATCATGGAAAAGCATGCTTTTTCCTTATTCAAAGCACTAAAGTATTTCAGAGTCTACATTCTGCATTCACACATCACTGCATTTGTGCCTCACACAGTGGTTAAAGACGTCTTGACACAAGATCATGATGGCAAAAGAGGTAATTGGATTGTTATCATATTGGAATATGACCTGGAAATTAAGCCCACCAATTTAATCAAAGGTCAAGGAGTGGCTAAACCAATGGCTGAAACAAATTTTCAAGCATTAGACATCAATATGATTCACTCATTGGATGAACAAGAGGAGCTGGCGACTCCACTTATTGAGGAAGAATTCTTGAATTCTCCTTGGTATGCAAACATATTATATGTTTTTTTTAATCTAAATGTTCCTCTTGGTTTGTCCAAAACAAAGGCCAGATTCTTGAAGCTAAAAGCCGTAAATTTCTGCATTTTGGAAAGAGTTTTATATTGGAAAAATTATGGTGGTGTATTGCTTAAATGTTTTCCTGAAGAAGATGCAGATAGGATTATGCATGAATTTCATTAAGAAGTATGTGGAGGTCACATCTATTGGAAAACTACTGTTAATAAGATCCTCGGGGTTGGTTTCTATTGGCCTACCCTCTTCCAAGACATCCACAAAATGGTATTTACCTGTCATAAGTGCCAAATATTTGAGGGAAAGAGAAAGTTGCTACCTTTTCCATTACAACCAATTTCTCTTGAAGCTCCTTTTCAATAGTGGGGTCTAGATTTCATTGGAAAAATCCACCCTTCCTCTTCTACCCAACATAAATGGATCCTCACTACAACTGACTATTTTACTAAGTGGATAGAAGCCATTCATTCCATAACTTCCACAGACTCAGTAATTATCAGCTTTCTTGAAAACAATATTCTATCTAGATTTGGTTGTCCTAGGAAAGTCATTACTGATAACGTTGTTGCCATTAAATCCAAGAAAATGGTCGATTTATGCCACAAATATTGCATTACTTTGGGACATTCTACAACTTATTACCCTCAAGGTAATGGTTTGGTTGAATCCTCAAACAAGAGTTTGGTAAACATCATTAAAAATTTGTTGGAGCAAAATAAGAAATCATGGCACAGAAAATTGGTACTTACACTATGGGCAGATAAGCTAACAAAAAAAAAATTCAATTGACATGTCACCTTATCAGCTAGTCTATGGAACAGATGCAGTTTTCCCAACAGCATTGGGAGTGCCAATAACGAAGCTCATTGAAGAGGTGTAGCCTGAATAAAATGATATAGAAAGAAGAATAAACCAAACTATTTAGCTGCAACAAACTAGAGAAGGAGTGTACAATAGAACACAACTGTTACATGAAAATATGAAGAAATTTTTTGACAAAAGGACCAAGGAAAATTATTTTAACATTGGAGACAAAGTGTTGAAGTGGGATTCAAGAATAGAGGACAAAGGCAAACATGGAAAGTTTTATAACCTTTAGAAAGGTCCATACACCATTCATTATGCAAGAGGTAACAATGCATTTTGTTACAAGAAATGGATGGAACAGAGTTTTTTGGAGATCCTGTGAATGGCAGAATGCTAAAACATTATTTTAGTTAAGAATATCAGTTTAAGTTTCCTTCATTATATATAACAGGGCTTAAACAAAATCTCAGAAAAAATGATCCAAAAAGAAAGAAAAGAAGAAAAGAGGGAAGATAAAAAGAAAAAGGTAAGCCACGTACCAAAAAATGAATATTTCTGAAATTGTGCAAGTCAAAATGCCACTACTTTTGAAAAGGTCTTGTTCAATCATACAGCCTAAACATGATTGTACAAATTTTGAATTTTTGTTGATAAATTAGAAAATGAAGATTTTCCAAATTGTTTAAACTTGGCTTATCAATAGATAAGTATAAAAAGACATTGGTTGCAAAGCCTAAATCTAAAACCAATAAGAAAAGTAAGGGATAGATGATAAATGAGGGTTTCAAGACCAAAACCGTCAGGTTTTAGTTTATTTTTTGCAAAATAATATTGTGTGCAGCTTGTTCAAAAAATGCCACAATTCATGATGATGAAACTGCTTCATCTTGATTCATTCATACTTTAAATTTCATGCTTAGAGTTAGTGAATAAAAATCTGTCAAACTGTTTAATCTTGGCAGACAAGTAGTTAGGTAGAGAATAAAAGAGATCATCAGTCTAATATGAGCCTTTGAAATTTATAAGGTTAGAGTTAAATTGTTTGTTGTCAAAATAAAAATGATGTCAAGGTTTCCAAGTCTAAATGCACCCAATGAGTGAAGAAAAAATGTTAGAGTAGGTGATGGGTAGGAAGAATTAATTTGCAGGAAGCGTGGCTTTCAATTTTTGAAGGTTAGAGTCACAAAAAATTTGCAGAATTACAAAATGAAAATCAGCCAAATACAAGCAGGCCACTGATCTACAAATTTTCTTGACACCTCCTAAAGGAGCTTCCCTCCCCAATTAGAGCCACTGTTAGTCTCATGTATTCTACAGTATCACTAGATGACTATGGATTTCTTACAATCTGCTGAAAATAATATTTCTTGATTATCATTTATTTTCAGAAATCTCACTATCTTCATTATTTTCCATCTAACCTATTCATTATCTCTTAATTTATCTTTTCTAACACTCTCATACTCTGAAATCCATTTTCTACTCCTAACCCCCTCATTCCTAGCCCTTTTTCTACCTAAAAACCCATCTCCCATTGCTAAAATCATCTCCCCTTCACTCATTCCCCTTCTTCCATTAAAACAATGTAAAAAACCCATTTTACATTGTTTTAAAAATAAATTTAATTTATTCGGGTCCCACTTGGATAAACCTTGTTTATTAAAACCCCCGACCCCAGTCTTATTAAACCCTAAACCCAGTTATGTTAATCACCCAACCCCTTATACGTTTAAACCCCCCGCTTTACACCTTTGCCCTCCGTTATCATGTAACCCTGGCCTCACCTTATGATTAAACGCCTCTGCTTTAAATATGACCTCGACCCCACTTTATTATTTAAACCCACCGCATCATTTCAAACCCTGACCCCACCTGTCAAGTCAACCCGCGATCCATTCGCACCCGACCACCGTCCGATCTGCTGCATCAAATTTGATGGCCCTAACCTTTTATCGCATCCCCAATTTCCCAAGGCTTAAAAAATTTGGGGACTTGCGAAATGGGTGGTTTGAGAACCATCCCATCCACCACACATCACTCCCACAATTAATCGCATCCCCGAAAAATAAACCACCTCACCACTTTTGACCCTGCGATAAACCAAAAACCGCTCTCCCACACATAAATGAAAACCGCCCTCTGTTTCTGATTCAAACCACCTACCCACCGCACCTATATGATAAGCTCGTTGACTCTATGCCATTACAATAAGCCCCGAACCTCTAAGATAGCTCCTAAATTGTGTTTAAACCTGGAAGGCCGTAACTAAACACAAGAATCAAAGGCCACCATTGATCGGACTATGTCCAAAGACTTCTTGAGATCCTCAAAGCCATGTTACATCCCTACGGAGCTCACGTTTTTTATTAATGAATTGTTTTAAATTTTGCAGGTGCTCAATGTATCAGAAAGTGCAATAATCATATTTTGTTTCTAAGTTCCAAAATTATTTAAAATAAGTTCTTTGGGTGACGATCCAGAAGCCTTGTTTATCAAAGGTATTAGGAGAGCAAGAAAAATCAGAAGCAACAATGGGTCATGATCAATAAGGATCATTCAATTCCTCCAAAAACAACGAGTTTTATTAAAAAGCAAAGGACAGAGGTAAAAGAGAAAGCAGATAAAGCAGTAAGGTAAAGAAAGAAATGACAGTGACAGTAAAGGTAGTAAAGAGAAAGAACAGAGTGAGAAAACAGAATTAAGGAAAAGACAAATCAGAGTTTAAAGACAAATTAGAAACAAGTCAACAAAGAAGATAGAGCCAAATTACAAGGCCACTAAGTATTTAACTCTTCCCAATCGCATTGGCCACCTACAGCCAGATTTTTATTTAATCCAACCTACCTCAGTTAATGTTTCAGTCAGAGATATTTTAGCAGCAATTTAGAAGTTATTGTAAATTTAATTTTTTAAAGGCATGTTAGTCAAAGATATTTTAAAGTTAGCTCAACAGTAAATTAGAAAGTTATTACTACAGTAGCTTAGTCAGAGATATTTTGGCATTGGGCCTTGCATGGTCTCAATTTTCAAACATAATTTACTCTGTAGTAAATACAAATCTGTCACCATAGATTATGGAAACCTCCTCATCTGCAGTTAAATATTGCATCTATTTTTTATTATTTTTGTTGGTTGGTTGGTTGCTAAGTTGGATTTTGATCAAACTCTGAGTTGCAAATATTATTGCACTGGAGCATTGTAACTATTTTTGAGCTAGACATCAGTAATACAAGCACATTCATAGGATTCTTGAGCTATGTTAATGGTGATGTTACCCCTCTCTGTTAATGTTTTCTCCTTTGTTTTCCATATTGTACATCAATTTCTTTGATAATAGAATAGAAATTCTAGATTAAGATATGTTGTTTTGGTACCTTAAATCTGTTTGTTATTTTTTATCTTAATATTTTCCTCTGCAAAGTTTAGCTAAATAATTCAAGGGTGTCCTGCTCTTTAGTTTCTCTTAGCTGTTACCTTAAGGTTTTTTCTTAAATTTTAGCCAAATAATTCTGGGGTGCCCTACTCTTTATTTTCTCTTAAACTGTTATCTTAAATGTTTTCTCTATCTGAAATTATAACTAAAGAATTCTTAATTGCTCTTTGGTGTTACTGGATTGTTGTCTTGAGGCTTTCTTAGTGAATTTTAACTAAAGAATTCAGAGGTGTTCTACTCTTTAGTTTTGCCAAACTATTTATCTTAGAGACTTTTCTTGTTAAGTATAGTTAAAGGATTCTTAATTGCCCTTTAGCTTTACTAAATTCACAACTTCTTGTCATCTCATATTCATCTTACCTAAGACGATCCATTTGATATAGTTAGCTTGCCCTATGAAAACCCTTGAAGATTTGATGTACAATTTAACCCTTTTATGACTCCATAGCCCAATGGATTAAGCTTCCCACATTCTATCTGTCCAACCTACAATCAATCAATCAAACAAAACAAACAACCCCAAAACTTCATAACTAGCCTAAAATCAGAAGAATATAAGTAGAAAGATAAATCAATTAATCATAAACACAAAGAGAGCCCTCTCTGAGCCCAGGAAGGCTAGATCCTTGGACTCCAAAGTGGTTTGATGTGGTTCACTGCTACTTGTTCTTGCCAATCTTGCAAATTATAGGGAGCCAATAGATTTGTTTTTATCTTGTTTGACTGTCTAAAAAAATGAAATGTTTTTATACAACAGTGTCTTCTAATCCTTAAATTCCATATAAAATTCTTTTTCTAAGGAAAATCATTATATATCTAATCTAAGCTCACTGTTTATGCAAGAGAATTTGAAAAAATGGCTCACTTATTTCATCAAAAATCTCTTAAAATGAGTTCACTATATTCTACAAAATTCACCAAACTCTTCTCTCTATTACGCAAAAATGTAAACACATGTTGACTATGATTTTTAAACCAAACATTCACCATACATCCTGGTTCGATTTCTCTGAATGAGTATGCAAATGAAATTAATTTACTAGACAACTCATTTAAAATGAACCCACTGTGCATTTCAAATCAAACTCTCCACTCTCTGTTTGCATTCAAATTGAAATTGAAGACTATGCATGAAGGCATTTTCCAAGTTTACCTGTTCTACAATGATCCTCGTGATTTTTCTTTTAGTTTGACTGGAGTCCCTGTGTTTCAAGCAACGCCAACTTATCAATGTCTCACTCAATATCTTCATCATTTACTCATTTAATCAACAAAGGATTTAGTGTTGACTGGTGGCAGAGCATTTATGAGTGGTGGCAGTGACATAAAGTAAGGCAATGACAAGTTTTAAAAATTGTGGAAGAAGAACTCCATTTATAACTCACAGTTTTTTCAACAACCTCGAGATTTACTCATATAATCAATCGTTGTTTTAAACAAGAAAAATTGAGTTTACTTCTTACCTCGTTCTTCATGAGATTTTTGCCTCCTGACAACGTGATTGCATGACAAATATGCCAAATATGTTGGCTTGAAATCTCAGTCAACTCTCCTTATCGCTTTGTTCTTCTCATTGCTATATCTCCTACTCCCTTTGTTGCGTTAAATTTATTCTATTCTCCTCATAACTCTCCCTTGTCTTCTCTTGTTCATTTGTTTCTCACAGAGTTTCAAAATGGATGTGTGTTTTGATTACACAGAATTCCTTCTCTCATTGAGCCTTCAAAAGGCAATGATGGTGAAAAACATAGTGTGTCTCAGCAGCTTGAGTTCTTAGAAATGGCGGAGGTTTTTCTCTCAATATTTTACACAGTTTTTGTAATATGGCATTTTTAATTTGTTTGGACCATTCATCAACCGCTTGACTGGTGCATCCATGGCTTACCTTTCCTGACTGATTTGGCATGCCAACTCCACGGTGTACATCTCGTCCTTGGCTTCACTTATTACACAATCCTTTTCCATGTTTCATTCTCATGGCGTGTGTTGGTCACTACATCCACATTCCATTCTCCATTGAAACACATCATGCCTCATCAAATATGCGCCATCATATTTCCATTTCGTCACTGTATATGTATCACTTTTTTATCAAATATGTGCCATCATATTTACGTTCCACCACTACATATCTATCACTGCCTCATCATATTCTCGTCCATCCATATATGCATCATTGTCATACATTGTTTTGTCATAGCATTATTTTAATACTTAGGTTAGTTTTATGCATTCCCTTGTTTGCGTTATGATTTCACTTCCGCTCCATTACCTTAGCTCATAATCATATTTTATGATTTCACTTTTGCATCTTTGTTTTGTGTTTGAAATTCAAATAATTACGCTATCATATGATTTAGACTTTAGGTTTTGTCTTTTATTTAATTTTAAATATGACCAATGAAATGTTCATATTTTAAAATCAAATATTTACAATGAAACTGACCTCTTGTTTGCTTATTGTAGGTCCAACAAAGGTTTGATGTTAAGCCTTTTGTTTATGATTCTTTTGTTTAGGAAAAAGTAGGGTTACTATGGTATGGTATGGTATGGATAGGAAATAGATTATGGAACATTCTGTATTGAATGATTAGGATAGTGGTGTGGATATGAATAAAATAGGGCTAAGAACATAGGTGATGAAATGTAGGTCATGAAAATGTAGGTGATAAAAAAATGTATAACCAGTATCAAATTAACTTTAACAATTCTAGAATATTTTCACAAAAGATTGAAATTTTAAGAGAATTTTTTTTACTTACTGTAATTGTATTCCCTCAAACCATTTGATGTTCATGATGGTCGACATAGTGTTTGTTATAATGATGGCTCTTCTAGACTATGTAGAGACTTATTTCTGCTTCGCATCTAATTTGATTTGGAATGATGTTGTTCAGGTCCCTTCTGCAGGTTAAATTTTTACATTTCAGGTCCCCGCTTTCATGATCTTCAATATTGATGTAGATCAGGTCCCTTCTGACATTTTGTATCTTCAAGTCCCTCATGGCGTAATTTGCAATAATGTTTGAAAATTTCTTCTTTCATAATGATACAGGTCCCTTCTGGATAATTTTATCACTAATAATTCAGGTCACTTCTGTATATGTTGAATGATGCACCAGGTCCCTTTGTAGTTGTAATTCATATTCCTTCTTCAATTCAGTTGCTAAAACTATTTACATAGTTTTATTAAACGCCTTCCCCCAAGCTGATGTTAAAACTTGTTCTCAAGTCTGACATGTCTCGGAGGGTAAATCTGCAAAAATCATATTGAAGTAAAATCAAAACAAAAAGAGAATTCATATTGGCCAAACAAGTTGGTTTTCTAGTATGAATTCAAGTTTGTATTGTGCCATTTTCCTAGACTTTCACAAACAAACTCTTTTATTATTTTTTATTTTTTTTATTCTTCTTCTTCTTCTGGAATTAAGGAATGCATATTGATATGTTGCCTCATTAGTTCCAAGTTAATATCTATGGATATTTTTCTCATAAAATCCTCTTTATTTATAGGCTTATTGTAAACTTTAATCCTATGTCCATTAACGAAAAATGAAATAGATGCTTTGTCAAATTTTTTTTATCTTGACAGCTCCATTGTCAAATATTTCTTCAATCTCATATGGTCCAAGCCAATGAGTTGTAAATTTTTCTTTGAAATATTTAAACTTGGAGTTGAACAAGAGTGCCCAATATCCTTTCTGAACACTTTATTCTTTATGAATTGATCATGCCATTTGATTCTTTGTTCTTGCACAAGAGATATGTGCTCTACTACTTGTTGTCGTATCTCATCCAGTTGATTTAATTCCGCAATTATTTGTTTTTGTGCCTTAGATAATTCCATCCCAAATTATACTACTAGCTTGAATGTATGTATTTGAAATTATATGGGTAATAGGACTTCCTTTCCATACACCAACTAAATCTATGGGCTAAACCCAGTTGTGTTTTTCCATGTTATCCTATATGCCCATAGTGCATCTCTCAATTTATTTGACCAGTCCTTTTTGTTCATTTGTACAATATTTTTCATAATGTTCTCTAGGACTTTGTTTGTTGATTCCACTTGTCCGTTTTCTTGTGGATAATACGGATATTTTCAGTGTTTGATATTGTAGTTCTCTGTAAGATCTCGAACAAGCTTTAATGTGAACTGTGTGCCTTGATCAGTTACTATCTGTCTCGAAACTCCATACCTTACAAATATCTCTTCAAACAGAAAAGACACAACAGTATCTTCTGTTTCCCGTGCTACTACCTTTGCCTCTACCCACTTAGTTACATAATATGTACATACCAGGATGTACTTCTTTCCATTGGATGGAGAGTTGATTGGTCCCACGAAATCTAAAGCCCATTGTTCAAATGGTTCAATCAGTACTTGTGGCTTTAATGGAATTTCATTTGATGCCACTAGTCTACCAATTCTTTGGAAGTTGTCACATCTCTTCACATAGGTTTTGGAGTCTTTGAAGATGGTCAGCAAGTAGTAGCAAAGTTTCAGCACTTTGTATGCTATCTTCTTATCTGCAAAATGACCACATCATGGTTCCTCATGACATGCTTTCAAAATATCAATAATCTCATCTTCTCGAACATGTTTTCTAATCATTAGTTCAACACCAGTATAGAAGAGATCTCCATTGACCCAACTATATCTATCACTTTCTATAATTATTCTTCTTTTATATTTATTTTTGTAATGAGATGGTAGAATGCTAGATGATAAATAGTTGGCTATATCTGCAAACCATGGAGTTTTGACATTTATAGCAAATAGATGTTCATCTGGAAAATTATCTGATACTGGATTTGGATCACCAGGTGAATGAAGTCTTGATAGAAAGTCTACAACTTGATTATCCTTACCTAGTCGATCTTGCATAGTAATGTTAAATTCTTGCATTAATAACAGCCATCTAGTTATTCTACCATTTGTGATTGATTTGTTCATTAAATATTTTATGGTTGAATGATCCGTGTGGATGTAAACTTGATAACATGTTATATAATGTATAAATTTATTAACTGCATGTATTACAGCTAACATCTATTTTTCTGTAACAGTGTAGTTCAATTCTTTCGATGTTAAGTTTTTGCTTATGAAATATATGGCATAATTAAATGGATTCTCTTTCTGTCCATGTGATGCTCCAATAGCAGTATCATATGCATCAGTTGAAATGTGAAATGGAAAATACCAATTAGGTCCTCAAAGAATGGGTGCAATTGATAATTTTTCTTTTAATTTTTCAAATGCATTTTGACAATTATTTTTCCATTGGAATTCCACATCTTTTGCAAGTAACTTGAATAATGGCAAAGCTATTTTCCTAAAATTTTCAATAAATCTCCTATAGTAGCCTGCATAACCCAAGAAACTTCTAACTTCCTTTTGTGTTGTGGGTGGTACTAAATTCACAATGACTTGAATTTTTGTTGGGTCCACCTTGATTCCCGAAGAAGAAATATGGTGTCCCAACACTATTCTCTCAGTTAAAATCATAGAAAAATTTCATTATTGAGTGATATATTTGTCTTTATGCATCTTTTCAACACTTTTTCTAGATTTTGTAAACAATGATCAAATGTTCCACCATACACAGTGAAATCATCCATGTAAACTTCTACACACTCATGGATTAAATTAGCAAAGATTACAAGGACTGCTCTCTGAAAGGTAGCAGGTGCATTACATAAACCAAAGGGTAATACATTGTATGCATATGTTCCCCATGGGCATGTGAATGTTGTCTTATCTTGATCTTCCAATGCTATCTTTATCTGATTGTATCCGCTAAATCCATCAAGAAATGAAAAGAATTTCTTTCTAGTTAATGAATCTAACACTTTATCAGTAAATGGTAAACGAAAATGATCTCTTAATGTAGCTTTATTGAGTTCTCTGTAATCTACACAAATTCTCCACTTCCCATTTTTCTTAGGTACTACAACTAAGGGTGAAACCCATTGACTATCTGAAATAGGATAGATAAATCTGACTTGCAATAGTTTATGTAATACTTCTTTCACTATATCCTTCATCATGGGGTTCATCCTTATTTTTTATTTCCTTACAGGTTTAATTTGATTATCAATGTAAATGTGATGGATACATTTTTTTGGATGAATCCCCTGAATTTTTGTATAATCCCAGGCAAAAGCTTTTGAATGTTTTTGTAACAGTGTTATTAGTTTTTCCTCTTGTGATGATTGTAAGTTATTACCAATATTCAAATGTCTCCCAGGATTGATCTCAATGATTTTTCTCTTTGAATTGGTAATTGAATCAACAGGAAAATTTCTTTTGAATGTATTTTGCAATGATTGTATAGTGCAATTTTCCTGAAAACATTCATTTAAAAGGTAACTAGCAGCTTCATATTGAGTTATTCTAAGTTGCTCTGAAATATTTGGTTCTAAGATGAAAAGATCTAATAAGTCCTCATTTTCTTCCTCCTCTCTAAAATTATAAACTTGATTAAGACTAAGAACAGATTGAAGCTCTCGTTGTTCCTCTCCATCAAGCCATGATAATAAAGAAGGAGATTGAGCAAGAGGACACAATGTAACATTTTTTCTTTCATCTCCATGTGCAATAATCATACTTCCTAACCTACATCCAATGTAAGCATCTGCAGTGGCTAACCATGGTCTGCCTAAAATTAAGGGATGCCCTCCTAAAAAAAATTATGGCTGCAAAATCAAGAAGCCTACAAGATACTCCCATGAGTCCAGTGAGACAATGATATCTTCCAATATACCTTCTAGTACAACATTAGATCTATCTGCAAGTTCTAAAACTGTAGTAGTAGGTCTAATGTTGTTTAGATTCAAATGTGTCATAGTCTCTATAGCCATAACATTTATAGCTACTCCCAAGTCTATTAAATTATTTGGCACTGAAAATTTGTTAATTGAAATGGTAACCATAGGAATCCCTGGATCAACATATTTTTCAATGGTTTTGTTTGTAGACATGATACTATCTAAACTTCCAATTCCCTGGATTGTAGGTGGATCCTTCTTTCTTCTGCTATATTTCTTAATGTATAATTCCTTTATTTTTTTAGCATATATCAGAATATCTTTACTTTCCTGAAACAAAGGAATTTTGACATGTGTATTTTTCAATTCATCCAGGTCATTAAATTCAGGCAGAGATATTGGGATATTATATTGTATTAATCTCTCTGGATATGGTGGATTTTGAGTCATAATAGATTTACCTTTATGAATTTGTTATTTTGGTTGTTGACTTTGTTCTCCTTGTTCAATTTGTTCTTCAATTATCGGAGGAGAATATTTCTGTAAAACCTTCCCAAACCTTAGGTGGACATCTTGTATGGGAAGAATTGAATAAGCAAGATAATATGTTGCCTCTTTCACATGATATGTTGGTCTATCCACCTTGTTACTTGGGTTAGCTACTGGCTGAGCTGGAAATTGTGTTGGTCTAGGAGGTGGTTGGTTAGTAGGCAACTGAAGCTGCTGAGGTTGAGTTAGCATTGGTTTATTTTGAGGTGGAATTGGCATTCGTCGATGTTGCTGGAATTGTTGGTATTGAGGAAATGGTTGTGGAGGGTATGGTTTTTTATATTAATATTGTTGATGATACATATGTTGAGGTGGTCGAGTTCCATAACCATATCCCCTCCAACCTTGTGCAGGTTGGTTTTGATATTGTTGTGGTGGCCAAGCCTACCATGGCATTGGTGTATTCCATGAATTTTGAGGATATTGAAAATTCTGGGGGTTTTTTTGAGGTAATTGTTGAGGCATCCTTGGTTTCCAAGGTCTCCTAGGTGCCATATAGTAGAGAGAATCTACTCCTTGCACTTCTTCTCCTTGCAATTCTTTTAATTTGGGACAATTTTCTGTTGCATGATTTTCTGTGAAAATTCCACACACTTGTATACATTGCAAAGGACATTCCCTGAGTGGATGTTTTTGCCTACACTTTGGACATAAAATTTCTAAAATTTCATCTTGTTCTTCTTTCTTTTTCTTAGCATTTAAGACATCTATTTGTTTTCCCAAAGTGCTTAAGAGATATATTTTGAAATTTTCTAATAAACTTCCTATCTCTGTTCTTGTTACTGCACTTGTTGCAGATTTGGAAGCTTTTGATGAAATATCTCCCTTTCCACTCTTTTCTCTTCCCCTAGAGTATTTCTGACAAATTTCAGCAATTTCTTTAAATGGTAAATTGGAGATATCTCCTTTTCCCATCACATTAAGGATGTCTAAATATTCATCTTTGATACCCTTAAGAAAGATGGTACGGATGGTATTGCGACTTAGAGAATGATGTTTGAATTTTTGTAAATTGTAAAGAAATATTTCCAAATATTCTTCCAAACTTTTATCTTCTTGTTGTGTCATTCTAAAAATGTCTCCTTTTGAGTCTCTAGCCCTGTAGTAAGCTTGATAATTTTTAAGAAAAATTTTCTTCATATCATCCCAAGAAGCTATTGTATGTTCTCCTAAACCCATAAATCATTTCAAGGTTGTTTCCTTCAGAGTAGCAGGAAAAATTTGAAGCTTGTGTTTGTCATCTGTATGTCCATAAGTTCTACACAAGATATCAAACTCGAACTTGAATGCATTAGGATCTTCTATTGACATTCCATAGAAATTAGGCAATACAAAAGGTGGAAGTTTTTTCATTTTTATTTCTTCTCCTAATATTGCTCTTGCATCTAATATTGGAAAGCCAAAAGTAGTTTCCTAATCATTGTTATTTTCTTGCTCATTTTCTTGTGTTCTTCTATTTTTATTTTCTCTTATTGCTTCTTATTCTATCCTTCTAAGTGCTTCTTCTCTTCTGTCTTCCTCTACCTTTTTGTCTTCCTCAGTTTTTCTTTGCTCATCTTATTTTCTTCTTCATTCCCATTGTTGTCTTCCATATTCAAGTCTTTGTTCAGGAGTAATGTTTATACTATTTGATCCTTCTCCTTTTTCAGCCATTTCTTGTTCAGAGATATGTAGTGTTTCAATATGAGGTTAATTATGTATTTCTTCGACTAATCTGATTTTTTTCAGGGACAGGTTGCTCTAGTTGTTCAACAATTGGTTTTTTGTATCTTTTTGTTTCCCTAAGGAAGGAGGTTCTTTAGGTGATTGTTTTCTTTTTACCTCCAAGGCTAACAAGATTTTTCTTTCAACTAAAGTTAATCTTTGTCCTGATCTTTGTTTTTCCTCTGACTCTTCTATAGTAGGTTTTCCAGCAACTGGTGTAGTTATTCTTGTGGATGAATGAGCTGTTGGGGGGTTTTGTTTCACAAATCTACCCTTCCAATCTCTATCTCTAGGCATAAGAAAACATAACTTGAAAGAAAAACTATGTTTTTGTTGTTTTTGATGGTTTTTTTTTAATCTTTTTATCTTCCTAATTGATCGTTTTGAAATATGCTTCCCCGAAAACGGCGCCAAAATGTTGACTCAATTTACTGGGTAAACTAACGCAAGTATTTATTATCAATCCGGGCTAGTAAGACTTAGAAGCATCCCCAAAGTATATGGGTTTCAGTTATGATCAATTTAGAATATGATTTATCAATTATTAAGGAAATGCATATTTAAAATATAAATCTAACTTAAATAATTTCTAAATTCAAGTGCGCAATCAGCAGCAGAAGAATCTCCTAAATTAAGAGATTTTTTTGTCGTTCTTTAACAAGATTACTTCATGAATTAGAAATAAATAAAAAACTACTAATTAAGCAATAGATTAGGATGCATGAAACAATAATTGAAGAGGATATTAATTGAAGATATCCTAGTTGTCCTTCATCATAGATTCATTCATCAATAATGCTATTGTTAGAAAACGGGAATACAGATAAACATTGGAAAGCATGAAAAGATGAATTCTAGCTTATGATCTTAATCAGATAGAAAGAATGTTTAACTTAAACATTTGATTTCCATTTCATATGCAGAATAAGAATGATAATTAGACTCATCAGCACTCATAAAACATCAACATAAATCTAATCAACAAGTTAAGCATAAAACAAACTAATTCAGAAACTACAACTACAAATAACTAAAAAGTGCACTTAGCTCGGTGTGGGGGGCCTCCACCCTTGCCTCGCACATTGAAAGTTCTTTCACCTACTTAAAACTTCATTCAATCAATCAGCATATAACAACAGCAAATGGAATAGAACATATCTTCAATTAACTTTCCAAAGTCTCACAAATAATAATGTTAAGTCATACAATTTCTACATATCAATGCCTTCAAATTTTGAGGCTTAAATAGATAAAATATCCAACAAATTCATCTAAAATGTCTCATATATCCATGGCTATCCTTATCTTATCCAATCAGGTCGAATTCATCCATCATATCCATCAAAATATGGAAAATCCCATAAAATAAGAATTTTGACCTAGTTCCTAGGGATCCTCCATAAAAACGAGTCTTATTTGACCGCCTTTGACCTGGCCTATTAAACCTCAATTTGAATGAACCAAAAAGTGTACACTTAATCTTAGTTCCCAAGATTTCTATAAATATATCTAGCTCAAGCCCAAGTATCCTACAAATATGCAAGCCATGGGGCCATTACAGGAATTTCTGATGTAGTCAAAAAATGCACTTAAAATTCAATTTTTACAAAAACTTCTAAGAATTGAAAAACTTAATTTAAATATATTCATATGCATTTATTGGTCAAAATAAGGTGAACATGATGGTGTATAGATGGATAGCATGGAAAATAGGATGTATTTCATAAACAAAAAGAGATAAAAAACAAGGGCCAACAATCCTGTCCTTTTAAGAAGATATTTACAAGTGAAGCTTTTGATGCGTGAATTTGAAATAATTACATTCAATCATGTGCCTAGAGCACAAAATCACTATGCAGATAGCATTTCAAATAATATTCTAGATTGGCATTTATCACACGCATTTCACACAAGACAATAACAATAAACCATAAAACGATGCATATCCATTATATGTGTCGTTCAAAATGTTTTAGAGTCCATCCACCCTGATACATATGACATGTCCATACATGTTACAAAAATCAAAACTGGGGGCACATCATGCCCCAACATCTAATAATTATCTGGAGGATCATAGGCCAATGTCTCGGCTCCGAAAGCCCGTAGATCATGCATCCCCTATCCAACCATCACCTTGCGCCACATGACCCCTCGCCACTCTGAGGGTAGACCAATACATGGCTCTATGTACTGGTCGACAAGATCGTACCAGACGTGCTTTGAAACACCGGTCAGTAGCCTCTCACATCTACGATGGATGTCCTCCAGAAGGGCAACTTCATCCTCATTTTTTGGACCCCTCAACCCACTAGGTATTGCAACTCCTGATACTGCAAGCCACCCCATATAACTAGTTGGTTTCACCATTGCTGTATCTGCATACCAAAAGTGAATGGGCCCCCATGCTCGACCTAGTGGCAGTGGCAAGTCCGAGTCCCCATGATAACTCATCCCACTATAGGGATAGTCGTCTATGTACGGTGGCATCTGATCCCAATGAGTGAAAAACTCAGGTCGAAACACCCGTCTGAATACCCCACCTCCCCCTCTACATAGCAGTCACCCCCAGTGGCGCATCCTGGGCTCTCACGGGCCCCCATCCTAGATTTTTTTGCGAGGCTGAAGTATCGGGATATTCTCAAAGAAGAGTGAGTAAAGCACTGTGCCATATGCACAGTCGTGGTTCACCTGCCGCTTGCATAGCGACAACTGTCATTTCAAAGACGACAGCATCATTTGGGCCCACCCATAGTAAGTCCCACTCAACATACTCTCAAAAAGCATCATCTAACCCCTAGTGATGTGGTGGAGCACCTAGTTTCCCAGGATATGCAGCACCACTGCGGCCACAACATGAGTCTCTAGCCTCTCTAGATCTTTGATCAGTATCTGTGTCCCTTTCACATGGAGACCTGGTCGACAATGGCGCTCTACAAACTCCATAATGTTCTACCCTCGTGGTAACATTGGCTGTGTGTTTCCCACCATCCCAAGTCGCGGGAGACCAGTCAGGAAATATATATCTTGTACAGTCAGCTCGATCTAGTGCCCTTAAACTATAAATATCTCATGATCTAGATCCCAATAGCTGACAATCCGAGCCAACAAGGGCTCTCATGCTCTCATCAAAGGGTTCTCCACAAACTTCAGGACCCCAAACCTGGCCAATGCAGCATGGACACCATGATCCTCTCGGACGTAGACCGTAATGTGTCCAGGTCTCTCTCTCTCTCTAGTTGATCCTTAACTCTACCATATCTGCACAAAACCATCATGTTTGTCAGTGTACAGAAAGGAAATATTGCATCACAATCATAAAATCCCAGCTCTCGGCCAAAAAACAGCACCAAAATCCCTCTCTCTGATAGGTCACACTTTTCAGGCCATTCCTGGGATAGGTAACAAATTTCTACCCAAAACCTTCTACCTAGGTCACAGAAAATGCCCCAAAAAGTGTGACCCAGCTATGAAGAAGGGTAGGGGTCTATTCCTGAGCTCTGGGTGCCTAAACTGAACTTTTAATCCACTGAATTTAAAGAGTAGGTTTAGGCCTCTTACCTGCAACTGACGGATCTCGATTCCAACGGTTAGTTTGTCTGCTACGATCACCTCCAGATTTAGGGCATTTTCTCCTCTCTACATTCACAATAGCTACACTTGCAAATTAATCAAAGTGGAGGGAAAATGCCTTATTAAAATAGAAACCCTGGATTTTTCTTTTTCCAGATGCGACCAAACTGTAGCTCAGTTTGACAAACCGTCAGCACTGTTGGAATCTCTCACCGAGCTCTCAAATGGGTATCCTTTCATTTTTGGTGATTTGATACTTCATCGAGACACATTTTTTCCAAGAAGGGTCACTTCACCACTCCTCAAAATCGAATTTCTTCACTTGCAACACTTGTACTTGGGGCACCACTTTGCCTTCATACTTTTCCATGCTCGTGTTGATTTTCGTCGTGAGTAACCATCTTGTACTCATTCTTTTATGGTCCCCACCGGCCCTGTTCTGTGTGGCAACATCATCGATTTGCCCTTGTTTAGAGCATCCGAGTTGAGTCATCATCACATCTATGGAGTCTGTCCCAAGTCCCTTTGTATCCCATTATAGTCCTCCATCCTTCATTGCTTTGTTCCTCTCTCATGTCGCACATTTTAGCCTTCATTCATACTGTCCCCTATCCCCTACGATGTTGAGTCAGTAGCTGCCAGGTCATACATGCCCTTTAAGCTCTAACAAGGGAATTCGTCAACCTATTACTTAGTACCCCCCCCCCCCACCATTCCACCATCCATTAGGGAATTTTTGAGGTATAAAATGGGCCTCCTAAGGAAATTATAAAATATTAATAGTGGAAATAATAAAATAATATTTGATGACATCATCAAATTTTAGAGGGAAAAAAGAGAAAACTACTTTTTCAACTCGTATTTTCAACTTATCTCCCAAATTTTTTACTCAAATTTGGAGCGAGAGTACTCATTGGATGCAAAATTTAATTCCTCATCCAAGGAGTACCCATGTTGCATACTTTCGATGGACCCTACTACACGAAAAATGAAAAATACATGAAAAAATGTGATTGTAATCATGTTTTTTCATGTATTTCTCATTTTTCGTGTAGCACGGTCCATCGAAAGTATGCAACATGGCTACTCATTGGATGAGGAATCAAATTTTTCATCGAACGAGTACTCCTGCTCGAAATTTGAGTAAAAAATTTGGGATATAAGTTGAAAATACGAGTTGAAAAAATAATTTTATTATTTTATTATTTTTTAATATTTTTACCCTTTTACCTAAAAAATGGTGAATCATACCCCATGGTTGACATCATCATCTTGAATCCTATTCGTTCTTATAAAGTTTATTTTGGTTGTAAATTTTTCCTAGGAGGCCCATTTTAGACCTCAAAATTCCCCTAATGATCCCTGGTGTCAGTCTATCAGTTGCTCTATTATTATTCCTCATGCCTTAGTTGAGGATCCCTTATTGCCTCACCTATGACGGACCTCCTTCTATCAACATGAGCTTATTCATTTCAGAAGACAGATCTAGAGGACGGTGTACCTTGGTTCTAGCTTCCACTCTTATTCGATGCCTCGGATTAGGCAAATGAACCCTTTATTGCCATTTGACTTAATTGTTTCTCAGCTCCAACTCCTTATGGCATGATCAAGATCTGTATACTTGATGGTTCAGTGATGCAGCAGATTGTACTGGTGATTCCCAGGTGTGTGTGAGATGTTTCAAACCTCATGAGGGGGTGACCCTTCAGGTAGCCCCCCACATGCCCGAATGACCTCTATACTATAGCCTTGGATGCAGCTCCATAGATTTGATGGTTCTGGCCTCAGCCGCTTGTAGCACCTTTTAGTTTGCATGTGTCATTCAGATTTTCATAGCCCTTTCCTATTTTGCAGGGCCTCTTTGGTTGTACTTATATCTCATGTACTCAGATATTATTATATAAGTCCTGGCTATTGTACCAGGAACAATATGTATGTGGGATCCATTATCATGTTTTTATCTGGCCCATGTTTATGCCAGCATGTACTGTATAGTTCAGTCCCTTGTTTTTTGGACTCATCATTATTCTTTGTACTTTTTTATCTCGGCGGGCATAGGTATGCCTCCCCCACCTCATGTAGGATAGGTACTCACTAATAAAAGAGACTTGTCACACCTGTAAGTCTCACTTCCTCAAGGTCTTGTCCTCTCGCGCTTTAGTCTACCTTATATTTCTCTCTCTCTGACTCCCCCTTCGGTTTCTAGTGATTGAGTTCTTACAACGTACTTTGGTCATACGATTAGCTCTTAACGCTCACACGCTGGGGGGCAATCTATTACACCAATTTTGGTCATCTAACCTGTTACTATTAGATGGACTAAAGTACACCATGTAAGACCAATTTTGCCATAGTAAAATTTCTTTCAATATGAAAAATAACTTAGTAATCCATAATTTATTAAGTTGTTTCTGGTCTAAACAGGAAACCCCATGAGGAATAATTGAACAAATCCTTATTTGTTTGATTTTTCTCAAGGGATAATTAATTAAACCAATGTTTAATTAATATTCCTGGTCATATTTAACCCAAAATAGGAAACTTAATTAGATAAATCACTATTTATCTTGTTATTTTTACGAATAATTATTTAAAACATTATTTAAATGATATTCCTTATTAAATTTGACTAAATCATTTATAAATAATTGAATAAATCACTATTTATTTAATTATTACTCAACCACATTCTTAAAATAATAAATAAATCATTTATTTATTTATTATTTACAAATAAAGGGATTTGACCAAATTCAATTTTTTTCCCTCCAACAAAAATAATAAAATATTTCATAAAAGTTGGATCTAGATTTGGTTAATAATATTTTAATTATGCACCAATATCTAGACTAAATCAATAATTTGTTATAAATAGAATGGTTTTTCCATTCATTCACTACCTTATGTTGCCTAAAGATCACTTTGGATCTATACTTTTGGTCTGACTTTGATCCTTCATCATTTTCGTATTTTCCTACTTTTTACTTGTGAGTTCCCTTTGAGTTCCATTTTTGTCTAGGTTTTCTACACCATCAAGAGAGAGAGATCTTAGATCTGAAGTGCTAAGGACATACAAGAACCCACCCCATTCACGGGCACTGGTAACATCTTTCTATGTTCCCTTCCCAGGTGTCATAATAAAAAAATTCTTTAAAAAATATTGTCTTGTTCATTGGATGCATGGAGAAACTCTTGCTTATTATTTGTTGTTTAATGTCTTTAACTACATCGATCTAGATTTATGTAGCATTTATTCTGATCACTAACTGCATATCTAAGGAAATTGATAGTCGTCTTTGATGTTAGGGTTTTTTTTTATGCACAGCTAAAGTGAGCTTTTTTCATATGCTTGCGATTAGAATTCACACTAACAATAGATATTTTGGAGCGAGTAACATGAATTTTGAGGCAATAAATTATTTGAAAAGTATCACCTTCAAACTTGCTTTAGGTAGTGATACATGACAAATAAAATGGTTAGTGGTGTGACACTACAAAGGGTTTCCTATGCATGAGGGACATATCACATGAAATTTTGGTATCTTGGAGACATGTCATTGGAAGTTGGAGATCCCAAAAATATGTCGTAGGATGTCGGATTTCATAATGATACATTTCATTGAGATAATCAACTTCAATACAATACATGCAACACCAAATTTAGGGTTTGGTGCATCACTAGGTCAATGGACCCATCATTGTTGTATCCCACTAAATAGGAACTTCCTAGTGATATATCACACAAGAAAGGAACTTTAGGGTGTTGCATCACAAAATAATAGAACTTCTTAATGTTGTATTGCACTACAAGAGAAATTCTAAAAGACCTCATTAAGCTTTATCTAATTTTTTGCAAGAGGAAAAAAATGGTATGTGAAGTTCATAAATCAAGAGTAGGAGGTGTTAAGATAATAATAGAAAGCCTTCACACTGAGGGTTACCCTTATTTTCTCATAGGTGTTGGAAATACTTAAGAAAAAATAGGGTGGTTGTTAGGTCGTCTATAGCAAGGAGACACCGTGTTAAAGTATATGAGTGATTACCTAACCCTTGAATTGGTTTTCTCCATTACTAATAGTTACAATAATATGAACATGATAATTTAGGTTGGATAGGAAGAATAATAAAGAAATTTATTAGACCCCCTTACCTTTCCCCCTTTGTGGTATCATAGCCCCTATAGGAACTTTTGTTTCTTGGACTTGGTCATCATCATTTATTAATTTTATTAATTGTGTTGGGAAAAATACTGAGAGGGGAGGGGTGAATCAGTATTTAGGGCTGAACAATTTTCTTCTTCTTTTTATTAAAACCATATGTTACAATACTACATCCAACAGGTATGTCGAGATATCTTACTATGTCTTTACTTAGAGCATTGCATCAGATATGAACAAAAATAACAGAACAAACCATCAAACATAAACAACACATATGAACACCAGGATTTAAGGTGGAAACCCAAATCGGGAGAAAACCACCGCTGTTGTAATCTCAGTCTTCAATATTTATTATACAGGAAACTTCTTACAATTTTATGCTGGCGCAGACTTATACCAACACGCAGGAACCCACCTGCAGAAGGCTACGACCTTCTCTCGTTTACCAGCCTTTTCTTGGAAGGGAGCTACAACCCCCTGCTCTCTTTTACCAGCTACCACTGGAAGGGAGCTACAACCCCCTGCTCTCATTTACCATCTACCACTGGAAGGGAGCTACAACCCCCTGCTCTCGTTTACCAGCTACCACTAGAAGGGAGCTACAACCCCCTCACTGAAGGCTTCGAACCTCAGCACTACCATGGACCACATTTCATCAATTTTCACACTACATACCTTGCAATTTATTCAATTTCTTCAGAGGTGCATCCTTAATTCAGGAATCTGTTACCCATTCCATACAGATATACTTCAGAGTGAAGTATTCATTCACAACCCTTATACGTTCTTCATGATTTCGTCATTCAATTGAACCAGGAATTAATCATTATCTGATTTAAAGATCTTGAGCAATATTCATATTCACAGGTGCGCCATAGATTCATATATATCAGAGTTTATTCATACAGATATCTCTTAAAAGAGATTCGTTTATTATCAACTCTTTCGCACACACACGTTCTTCATAATTCTTATCACCTTATATAGTTTTCTCCCTTATTAAAACCATGGGTCAAAACCATTCAATTACTAATGGTATTCCTGAGTGGTATTTCTTTTAGCACTCTTACGTACTTCTTTGATTTTTTAATTTATTTATCAATTTGAAGAAATTGATAAATAAATATATTTACAATTTTGAACAGAACTTTAGGATTAAAGTTAACCCTTCGCATTTTAATGCCTTCAACTAATATGGTAAACCTTTGACCTCGAGCCCACAAATATAGTCAATAGCCAATCAAAACGCGCATGGTGCCATAAGTAAATTTCGCGCAAGTCTAGTGTCTGATCACCGTTATATTAGCAAGCTTCGAGATCAACGGTCTATATGCAAATCGCTCGACCTCTGATGCCAAACATTAACGTGCGATGGTCCGCCATACCTGTCTTAATATTTGCGCACCTTCAACAAATAATGACTGTCTGATGACACTCTTCCAGATCGACGGTGCACATCAATATCATTGAGCATCCTAGGTCGAACATTAACGTGCGATGATGCGCAGTGATGGCAGTTTTGTAGGGACGCGTATCGTTCATTCTATTGAATCGCTCCCAACCTCTTGAATACTGCTTGCCTATCGAGAGCAGTGCGATAAAAACCAGAAACCGCCGTTATTGTTCCTCTCGCAAGGTTCCGCCTTTTTTCGCTCAAGGTTCCACTCCCCCTGCTTGATTATTGTAAATTGAATTATTTGTATCACAACTCTTCATGAAGAATTTTGTTAGTTAATGCGGTGAACTGATCGATTAACACTGCAGGGGCTTCATTCCTTATTTACTGTGACATCGCTTGCGCTCTTTATCAACAAATTAACTCATCATTTTGTTTATTGAGGCTTGTCACCAATTCGATGCAATCTTCGTAACAGGGATCACATCCATAATATATAACACAAGAAATTCACACCAGATTCTCTTTGCGACCTTAAGTTCGTTCTTGATTCGTGGTTCTGCCTCTTCATCCTCTATTCTGGTTCCACAAGCACCAATGTATAGTTTCCATACCATGTTTCATTGTTCCATATCATACACTAACCCTAAGAATCCGAACAGGAAATTTTCAACGTATCTCCTCTTTTACGCCTCGACTTCCCTTCTTCCTACTCTGTCTCTGCTTGTCTCTGCTCCTTGACCGATACTTCCTCTGTTCTTCTAATCAGATGCTCCTTTGTAGCCAATGCCTCTGCCACTGTTTTATCTGATGTCTCTGCTGCCTTTAGATGTCAATTCCTTTGCCACATCCTTTGCCATCAATGACAATATTTCCAATAATCTCCCCCTTTGGCATTGATGGCAATACTCTTCCTCTGATTTCTTATAGAAGCCCTTTTTTGCTTTTCCTCCCCCTTTGACATCAATGGCAAAGGGTTTGACAATACCATGCTCCCCCTGAGATCATGCTACATAATATAACAAGATGACTTATAAATGCCAACAATGCATCTTTTTCATGTGACCAATGCTCCCCCTTAGCCTGAGCATTCAGAGAAGCCCAACAACACCTCACAACGAATTTAATCTTCTGTATTTAAGTAGACCTGATCCTCTGCATGGCAGAGACTACTCCTAGTTTTTGTCTGAGATATTCGAACGCTTCCCTGGGTAGTGTTTTGGTAAATATATCAGCAACTTATTCTTTGGAAGAAACATACTCCAATTTCACCTTTTGTTCAAGCACTTGTTCACGTAAGAAGTGATATTTGATGGGAATGTGCTTGGTCTTGGAATGCATAACAGGATTCTTTGAGATACTGATGGCACTTGTATTATCACACATAATGGAGATAGGAAGTGAACATCTGATTTGGAATTCTTGTAGGGTTTGTATCGTCCAGAGAAGTTGAGTGTAACATGATTCTGCAGCCACATATTTTGCTTCTGTTGTAGATAAGGCAATGGAGCTTTGCTTCTTGCTAAACCAAGATACTAACTGGGGCCCCATATAGAATGCACCACCACTAGTGCTTTTCCGATCATCAACACTTCCAGTCCAATCCGCATCAGTGTATGCATGAAGAGTAAGATCAGCATTCTTTGGATACCATAGTCCAAAGTCTTGAGTTCCTTGTAGATATTTGAATATTCTTTTTTCCACGGCAAGAGATGAGACTCTTTTGGATTGAGAGAATTTGTCCAATCCAACTCCATCACATCGTCATCAGGTCTTGTCCCGATTGAGATAAAGTAGACTTCCTATCATAGATCTGTATGCAGTTCACCGTGGGGAATCTAATCATTAGGCAGAGATTACATCTGGATTATCATTGGTACCCCAGGTTTGCAATCTTCCATAACACGCACTTCACTGGATTTGCTTGGGGTATTTTGCTTTGATAAGAATATGCCATATGTTTTCTTGTTGCACTTGCAAGCCAAGAAAGAATGTTAGTTCCCCAAGCAAAGACATTTCAAATTCTTGGCATATCAAAAACAAATTTCGACTCATAGACTCTTCATTACTTCCCAAGAGAAATGATATCATCCACTTCATCCCATGATGATAGTTTGTCCATTTCAGTTTTATTGTATAAGTTACTGGCAGACCCTTTTGAAAATCATTGTTGATGAAGATATTTGTCAAGATGATAGTACCATGCCCTTGGAGCTTGTTTGAGACCATATAGAGCCTTTTTAAGTCTACAAACAAGTTTTTCATCATTTCCCAAAATGAATCCTTCTGGTTGTTCTATGTAAACTTCTTGTTCTAAATCACCATTGAGAAAAGCAGATTTAACATCCATTTGATAAACTTTGATTTGTTGGAACCTTGAAAAAGAAAGAAACATTCTTATGGCTTCAATTTTGGCTACAGGAGCAAAGGTTTCTTCAAAGTATATACCTTCTTGTTGAGCATACCCCTTGCAAACAAGTCTAGCTTCATTTCTTATAACATCCCCATTCTCATTTAACTTGTTTTTGAATATCCATTTAGTTCTAATGACATTTTTGTCATGAGGTCTTGGTACTAATTCCTAAGTGTGATTCTTTTCAATTTGATCAAGCTCTTCATTCATGGCTTGAATCCAACATTCATCTTTGCTAGCTTGACTGACATTGTGAGGTTCAATAGTGGACAGAAATTCCAGATTGCTGGAAGACCCCACAAGAGTCCTTGTTTGTACACCTGATCCCTTTTCTCCCAAAATTTGAGATTCTGGATGATTCTTTTGAACATATCTGGATGGAGCCTTTTCAGACAAATCATATTCGGGTTCTTCATTGGGTTCACTGTTTATATCATTCCTATTTGATGTAGAAGGATATATGTCATCATCATCGTCTTCAATAATTGTTTTTTTTTCTTCTTTTGGCGCTGCTGGAGACTCATCAATAACAACATCTATACATTCAACAATCTTCTGAAGCCTTTTATTGTAACATTTATATGCCCTACTCCTAGAGGAGTAACCAAGAAATATTCCTTCATCTGCTCTGGATTCAAACTTGCCAAGTTTTTCATTATTATTTTTGATAAAACATTTGCTCCCAAAAATTCTAAAATGCTTTACAGTGGGACAATTACCATACCAGAGTTCATATGGAGTTTTATCACTATTTAAATGAACATGTGCCTTGTTAAGAATATTTACTGCTGTATGTGCTGCTTCTCCCCAAAATGTGTCAGGTGTTCCGGAATCATCAAGCATATCTGGCCATTTGTTGAACTGTTCTGTTCATTCTTTCTGCTACGCCATTCTGTTGTGGAGTGCCAACTACAGAAAACTGTCTTTTTATGCCATGTTGTTCACAGAATTCAAGGAATTCATTGGATGTATATTCTCCTCCTCGATCAGATCTAAGACGATTGATTTTTAAATCTAACTCATTTTCAACCAGTGCTTTGAAGATCTGAAATTTCTCAAATGCTTCATCTTTGTGTTTAAGCAGCCCAATCCAACACATTCTAAAGAAATCATCAATGAATAAGATATAGTATTCTTCACCACGTGGTGAATTTTTCCTCATGGGTCCACATATGTCAGTATGAATGAGTTCAAGAGGCTTACTTGATGATCCTTCCTTGGCATTAAATTATACTCTAGTTTGCTTACCGAATTGGCAAGATTTGCATATGATATTTTTAGGAAGAGTGATATTGGGAAGATCACGAACACCTTTAAGTCTGCTTGATTTGTCGATTTGAGAAAAACTCAGATGCCCCAACCTTCTATGACATAGCCAATTTTCTGAAGATTTACTCAAATAACATTGTTCTTTGCAGTTCTTCAATATATACTAGTTGTTTGGAGTTCTTTTTCCTTTTATAATTGCTTTACCTGTATCAAGATCACGTACCACACATTCTTTTGAACTAAAGAAAACTTCAGTTCCTTGATCACACATTTGACTTACACTTAACAAGTTATGCTTTAATCCATTCACAAGCATGAATTAATTAGCTTTCACTTTTTCTTTTAGAAAAACAGACCCTTTTCCCTTAATGACCGTAGGAGTATCATTTCCAAATGTAACATTATTTTCCTTTTCCAGAGCACTATATGCAAGAAGTTTGTTTTTGTCACATGTCATGTGTCTTGAGCATCCACTATCAATGTACCATTTTTTTCTTCATCTTCTGCAAATAACGCTATGCCACAATTTTCAACCTGTAATTCCTTCTTTTTCCATACTTTGGAGCTTGAAGGAGCTTGTTCTTTTGGCTGAACTTTGCTCCTGCATTCAGATTCTTCATGGCCAAAGTTATTGCAATAAGCACATTCAACTTCATTTTGAAGAGGAGAAAAGTTGTTGTAGGTATCCCTTTTTGGTTCCATATCAATCCTTTTCTTTCTTGCTTCTCTTGTCATGATGGTTTTATATGCTACACATTGAAGAGCTTTATGACCAAAATTGTGACATGTGAAACATTGTCCATTGAAGAAGGAATTTCTACGATCATAAAATATCCTTCTTGAATTTACCTGTTGATTGGTGTTTCTTTGAAAGATATTCTTGTTAGTGTTCTTTGAATTGAGATGATCATGCTTTACCTGCAAGGATTCTTTATTCCCTTCCTGAGTGGCAGCATGTTGTAAACCAGCGGTAACTGCTTTTAGATAATTTGGTGCTGAAGCCTGAGAAGATTCTCCGATATATCCAAGACCTGTCTTTATAAGAGGAGAACGTTGTACCTTGATAATCTCATCTAAGGTTTCAGATCCTTTAGCAAATCTAAGATTCAGAGTCTTTACTTTCTCAAGTTCTTTTCTCAGACTTACTACTTCACACTCTAAATTCTCATTGTGTTTCTCTTTTTCTTCAAGCTGATTTTTCAGAGTTTCTATGGTTATTTTACTTTCTTCTAAGCAAATTTTGAGTTTATTGTTTTCATCAAGAAAATCACTGTCTTCTAGAGCATCCACAAAAGTATCTTTTTCTTCTCTAGATTATTTTTCAAATGCCATGAGAAGTCTAAGATCTTGTTCACATTCTTCCTCACTATCAGATAACCCATCACTGTCTTCATGAGTATAGTAACTCTTTCTAGTGCTAAAACGATTCCTATTCCTTCTTGCTACTTCCTTCCCCTTTTTATGTGTTTCTTTATAAGGACACTTAGCAGCATAATGACCAACTTTTCCACAATCAAAACATTTGAAAGGAAGCTTACCTCTGAACCGTCCTGTGCCAAGTTGAAGTTTCTTTACAAAGTTTATCTCATCTTCTTCTGAGATATATCCTGATCCTTTCCTGCTTTGTACCTACTTTTCTTGGAAGTTCTCTAAAGATCGCTGACTTCGGTATGGTCCTCCTTCTCATTTCACATGCGCGCTTAGTATGCTAGGAAAATGCACCACGCAATATTTTTTGGAAGATCTCGCAAGAGCAGAACTTTTGACTCAAATTTTGTCGTTAGTGATCTTAAGACTTTCTCAACCAAAGAGATTCGGTTATAGTTTCTCCCAAATTTCTCATACAATACAACATATCATCGAGACGTAAAAAGAACAGCCGGTTTCTTCTATTATCCATTTCTAGATTCTCATATTGGATTATTCAATTCGAGAGTTTGGAGTTTAGCACTTTTTACCTTTGCATCACCTTCTATAACTTAGAATGATTTTGTCCCATATTGCCTTTGCCGTATTCAGCTACATGACTTTGACAAATTCTGATTCAGTTAGACTTCCCAATAGAGCATTGACCGCCTTTGCATTTGTTTCTTAATTCTTTCTTTCTATCGGATCTGTTGGTACTGCAGCCGGATATTGATATCCTTGTTCAAAAATTTCCCATACCTCTGCTCCCAGAGACTGAAGATAAGATCTCATCCTTGTTTTCCAGAAGATTAAATTATTTCCGTTAAAGAGCGGAGGCCTGATAGATGTTGTTCCATCTTGATTGCTCATCTTGCTTGATCTTCCTTCTAGCGACTAAGCTTTTTCAGAAGGACCTACTCTGATCCCAATTGTTGGGAAAAATACTGAGAGGGGAGGGGTGAATCAGTATTTAGGGCTGAACAATTTTCTTCTTCTTTTTATTAAAACCATATGTTACAATACTACATCCAACATGTATGTCTAGATATCTTACTATGTCTTTACTTAGAGAATTGCATCAGATATGAACAGAAATAACATAACAACCCATCAAACATAAACAACACATATGAACACCAGGATTTAAGGTGGAAACCCAAATCGAGAGAAAACCACCGCTACTGTAATCTCAGTCTTCAATATTTATTATACAGGAAACTTCTTACAATTTTATGCTGGTGCAGACTTATACCAACACGCAAGCACCCACCTGCAGAAGACTACGACCTTCTCTCTTTTACCAGCCTTTTCTTGGAAGGGAGCTACAACCCCCTGCTCTCGTTTACCAGCTACCACTGGAAGGGAGCTACAACCCCCTGCTTTCGTTTACCAGCTACCACTGGAAGGGAGCTACAACCCCCTACTCTCGTTTACCAGCTACCACTGGAAGGGAGCTACAACCCCCCCACTAAAGGCTTCGACCCTCAGCACTACCATGGACCACGTTTCATCAATTTTCACACTACATACCTTGCAATTTATTCAATTTCTTCAGAGGTGCATCCTTAATTCAGGAATCTGTTACCCATTCCATACAGATATACTTCAGAGTGAAGTATTCATTCACAACCCTTATACGTTCTTCATGATTTCATCAGTCGATTGAACCAGGAATTAATCATTATCTAATTTAAAGATCTTGAGCAATCTTCATATTCACAGGTGCGCCATAGATTCAGATATATCAAAGTTTATTCATACAGATATATCTTAAAAGAGATTTGTTTATTATCAACTCTTTCGCACACACACGTTCTTCACAATTCTCATCACCTTATATAGTTTTCTCCTTTATTAAAACCATGGGTCAAAACCATTCAATTACTAATGGTATTTCTGAGCGGTATTTCTTTTAGCACTCTTACGTACTTCTTTGATTTTTTAATTTATTTATCAATTTGAAGAAATTGATAAATAAATATATTTACAATTTTGAACAGAACTTTAGGATTAAAGTTAACCCTTCGCATTTTAACGCCTTCAACTAATATGGTAAACCTTTGACCCCGAGCCCACAAATATAGTCAATAGCCAATCAAAACGCGCACAGTGCCATAAGTAAATTTCGCGCAAGTCCAGTGTCCGATCACCGTTAGATTAGCAAGCTTCCAGATCAACGGCGTATATGCAAATCGCTCGACCTCCGATGCCAAACGTTAACATGCGATGGTCTGCCGTACCCGTGTTAATCTTTGCGCCCCTTCAACAAATGATGACCGTCCGATGACACTCTTCCAGATCGACGGTGCACATCAATATCGCTGAGCATCCTGGGTCGAACGTTAACGTGCGATGACACGCAGTGATGGCAGTTTTGCAGGGACGCATGTCGTTAATTCTATTGAATCACTCCCAACCTCTTGAATATCGCTTGCCTGTCGGGAGCAGTGTGACAAAAACCGGAAACCGCCGTTACTATTCCTCTCGCAAGGTTCCGCCTTTTTTCGCTCAAGGTTCCACTCCCCCTGCTTTATTATTGTAAATTGACTTATTTGTATCACAACTCTTCATGAAGACTTTCGTTAGTTAATGCAGTGAACTAATCGATTAACACTGCAGGGGCTTCATTCCTTATTTACTATGACATCGCTTGTGCTCTTTATCAACAAATTAACTCATCATTTTGTTTATTGAGGCTTGTCACCAGTTCGATGCAATCTTCGTAACAGGGATCACATCCATAATCTATAACACAAGAAATTCACACCAGATTCTCTTTGCGACCTTAAGTTCGTTCTTAATTCTTGGTTCCGCCTCTTCGTGCTCCATTCTGGTTCCACAAGCACCAATGTACAGTTGCCATACCATGTTTCATTGTTCCAGATCATACACTAACCCTAAGAATCCGAACAGGAAATTTTCAACGTATCTTCTCTTTTACGCCTCGACTTCCCTTCTTCCTACTCTGTCTCTGCTTGTCTCTGCTCCTTGACCGATACTTCCTCTGTTCTTCTAATCAGATGCTCCTTTGTAGCCAATGCCTCTGCCACTATTTTCTCTGATGTCTCTGCTGCCTTTAGATGCCAATTCCTTTGCCACATCCTTTGCCATCAATGACAATATTTCCAACAAATTGCAAAAGCAAAATTATTTTTAATGTTCATAGCACCATAGTATGTCTACCTCATGGTGGTCAATGTAATAAAAGAATAAAATACCCATGCCTAATTTAATACAAATTTAATTACAATTTTTTCAAGGAGAAAAAAATGGATATTGTATTTTTATTCTAAAAAATATACACATTAAAAAAAAAACATTTTTAGGTAAAAATACTTAGACCCTTGGAACAAATATTTAATGAGGCTTATGTGTTTATTCTCTAGTATCATTGTCCATTTTATTCATAAGCAACCCCAAAAATATTTAGCATGCATGTGACACACAAATGGAGACTTTAATATGCAAGTAACCTAATCTAGATAAGGTATCATGTAATGTAGCACCATTAGACATTTTTTATATATTTTAGGGCAAGAATTCGTATGGTAGTGGCATGGAATCTATATAGTTATATTGTCATTGCCACTTCTATAGAATGATTCAAAATCATCAACCATACAAAACAATTTATTGACGTGATTATAGTTTAAGTTCAACCATGACCATATAATCCTCTAGTCCTTAAGTAGGCCACTACATGTTATGAAACCAACTCCAAAAATAGAAGAAAAGAGAGAACAACGCCTTAGAAATAAGCCACTTTGAGGGGGCAACCTCCAGTAGATCACATAAATGAACAATTCTTGGATGATACAAATGACAAAACCTCCTATCTATATATAGGAGTCCATGGGGCCACAATTTAATCCTAGCCGACCTAACAATAATCATTTAAGGGCACAATAACAACAATATGGGGGTTACAACGGTACAACAATAACAATAAGGGGGTTACACTAACAAAAATAAGGGACTATACTAGTAATATAGGGACCTAACATGCTCCTCTCCTTCAAAAACGTGTTGTCCTCAATGCTTGAGTAGCTCTAGGTGCTTCTGTATAAAATTCTCATCCTTCCATGCAGAATCTTCAATGGGTAAGTTCTTTCATTTGATGAGATACTCTTAAATTGATCGATTTCATATCTATCGATTTCTTGTTTCTGTGACTACATCAGGTTCCAATATGGTTTTTCCTTCCTCATCAAGTTTTGGCAATATTGTTTGAACTAGAATTTTGTCCCCTATAACCTTATTTAAGCATGAAACATGGAAAATCGGATGCACTCATGAAGAATCATGAAGCTCCAATTTATATGCCATAGTACCAATCTTTTGCAACACCTTGTAAGGACCATAGTACTTTGGCGATAGTTTATTATCCTTCTTAGCTTTCTTGAGGGACATTTGTTTGTATAGTTGTAGATGTAAAAATACCCAGTCTCCTACATCAAAAATTCTCTCACTGCGATTTTGATATGCCTATTGTTTCATTTGATTTTGTGCCAAATTTAGGTTATCCTTTAAGAGTTGGAGAACTTCTTATTGATGCTCGATGTGATCTTCCACTGCTTGAACCCTATAATTTTCCCTTAAAGAAGATGTGATGGACAGTGGATGATATCCATAAAGTGCCATAAATGGGGTCATTTTTGCTGTAGTATGGAAGGAAGTGTTATACCACCATTCAGCGATAGGTAACCACTTGACCCATTGTGCTTGTGTATCAGATACAAAACAACGAAGATATCCTTCCAAACATTTATTCACTATCTTTGTTTGACCATTGGATTGAGGATTATAAGATGAACTATGAGCTAGTTGAGTACCCAAACAAGAAAATAATTCCGTCAAAAAATTTCCTGTAAAAATGGGATCTTTGTCACTTACAATAATTTTTGAGTTTCCATGTAGCTTTTGAATTGTTTCCATAAATGTAGTAGCAACTGTACTTTCTTTAAATGGATGAGATAATGCACAAAAGTGTGCATACTTGGTAAGTCTATCAACTACCACCTTGATGACACTCCTTCCTTCAGACTTAGGTAAGCCTGTGATAAAATCCATTGAAATCTCCTCCCAACATTGACTTGGAATGGATAAAGGTTGTCGAAGACCCAGGGTTTTAATTGTCTCAACTTTATTTTGCTGGCAAACCAAACATTCCACCACAAAGTTTTGAATATCAGATTTAAGGCCATCCCAAAAAAAATAATTTCTTCACCCCGTGGTAAGTTTTTAAAAATCCGGAGTGTCCTCCTAAAGGAGAAGTGTGCAATTCCAAAAGAATATTTTGTTTTAGTTGGGAATTCTTGCAAATATATAAGCGGTCTTTGTACCATAAGGAATCATTTTTCCAACTAAACGTATCAGATGTACTAGGATATTGCTGCAAATTTTGAATGAGTGTCCACACTTCTTTGTCCTTCTTCCATTCATCCTTTGCTTCGGTTATCCAATCTGGTTGGATAATAGAAATGGCATAAAGAAATGTTTCCACCTCTTCATCCTTTCTAGAGAATGCATCTACAACAACATTTAGCTTCCCCTTTTTGTAGATGATTTCAAATTCATAACCCAACATCTTTGTGACCCATTTTTTATGTTCTTCTGAAGATAGTCTTTGTTCCAAAAAGTGTTGAAGACTATCATGATCAGTTTTTACCTTGAAGTGTCTTCCCATTAGGTAAGGTCTCCATTTCTTTAGAGCATGTAGTATTGCCAACATTTCCTTCTCGTATATATCCTTTTGTAAATACTCTCCTTTGATTGAACAACTTTCAAAAGTAATGGGTCTTCCTTCTTGCATTAAAACAACACCAATTCCATTTCATGAGGCATCACATTCCACAATAAACATTTTTGTGAAGTCTAGCATAGCTAAGACTGGTGTTAGGCACATTACCCCTTTAAGATGTTCAAAGGCCTTAGTTTCTTCAGGAGTCCATGAAAATGCATCTTTCTTCAATAATGTTGTTAGAGGTGATGTTATTCTCCCATAATTCTTAACAAACTTGCGATAATACCCTGTTAACCCGAAAAATCCGAGCAACTACTTTATGGTTGTGGGGAATTACCATTCCTTAATGGCTTTAATTTTGTTAGGGTCTACCTTAACACCCTCATGAGATACAATATGACCTATATATTCCACCTCTTATACTCCAAAGAAACATTTGGATGTTTTTGAATTTAATTGTTTCTCCTCCAATAGTTTGAGCACCTTGTCAACATGTTGAACATGATACTTCTAAGACCTGTTGTAGATTAGTATATCATCAAAAAATACTACCACAAATTTTCTAAGGAATGGTTTGAAAATGGAATTCATCAACCCTTGAAATGTAGAAGGTGCATTGGTAAGGCCAAAAGGCATGACCAAAAATTCATAATGACCCTCATGAATCTGAAATGTTGTTTTCTGAATATCTTCAGTCTTCATTCTAATTTGATGATATCCTGAATGAAGATCCAACTTGGTAAAATAAATTGCTCCATGTAATTCATCCAATAATTAATCAATCACAGGAATGGGAAATTTATCTATAATAGTGAGCTTATTGAGCTCCCTATAATTCGTACACATGCGCCATGATCCATCCTTCTTGTGCACCAATACTACTAGAGCAGAGAAAGAACTTTGACTAGGTTGAATTATACCAGCCTCTAACATTTCTGCAATCATACTTTCAATTTCTCTCTTTTGAACATAAGGATATTTGCAAGGCCTGATGTTTGGAGGAACACTTCCTGGAATCAAATGAATATCATGACCATGATCACGAATAGGTGGGAGTCCTTTGGGAGTTTCAAACATCTTTGAATGATTGTCCAAGGCTTTTTCAAGATCTAGAGAAATAGATGATTTTGATGTTGGAACTTCTAGTGAGCATAATTGCGCAATTACGCCTTGCTATTCTTTCTTTAGAAGCTTTGTAATTACATTAGAGATTATTATCTTTTTTGGCTTCCCTGCGATACCCTGTAATTCAATTTACTTTCCTTCCGAAAAAAAATTCAAGAAAATTTCTTGAAAATTAAAAGATATCATCCCCAAATATTGTAACCATTGTACTCCTAGTACAACATCAGCACCTCCCATTGGGATGGAAAACATTGGACTATTCAATACATATTCCCCCATGGCTAGCTTCATATTATGGCATTTTCCAGAGCAATTTATAGTTCTTCCATTTGCAACCATCACTTGACATTATGGTGCTGGGTATCAGAAAAAATTCAATTCCTTAGCTACCTTACAGTGAATAAGATTATGGGTACTACCCGAATCTTTCAACACTATTACCGTTTTCTTCTTGATATGTCCTTCTATCTTAAGAGTTTGAGGAGTGGTAATTCCTACCAATGCATTACCTGATTGGTTGGACTCATTTCTTCTTCTTCTAGGATTGGTTCTTGGTGTATATCATGTTCTTTTGAAGTTTCTTGTTCATTTTCTTCCTCCTCTTCAAAATCTATGTAAAATAATTTCTTCTCAGCACACTTATGAACTTTAGTGTATTTTCTATCACAACTGTAGAAAAGCCCTTTTTCTCTTTTTTCTTCCAATTGTTGTGGTGTCAACTTTGTAGGTTTTGGAATTCTAGGAGTAGCAATGCTTCCATATTTATAGATGTGAGTGGTAGGCTTCTTTGTTGCCATAATTTTACATTCAATTTTTCATGCCAACCTGAATGCCTTCTCTAATGAATCAGGTTCCCAAACACGAACTTCATGTTGGATGTTATCCTTTAAAGTCCCTATGAAGACATCAATCATGTGTTCCTCTGGAATATCAGTTACCCTTATATTCAATTTTTGGAAGTCCTCAATGTGCTCCACCACTGAACCCTTGTGTTTGAGATTTATCAATTGGCTAAAGAAGGTGTTTCTCTTTGTATCCTCATAATGTGCTATCATTTCCTCCGTAAAAATTGACCAAGTGACAATTTTTTATGGGAGCAAAGCCAACGATATCATAAAAATGTATTTTGTTCTAAATGTAAAGTTGTGATGTGTACCTTTTGTGTGTTTTTCACATTATTGAGATCAAAATATTGCTCCATCTGTAGTATCCATGTTACGAGATCCTTATCATCAAACTTCCTCATATCCATATTTGATATATGTTGGTTCTTCAATCCAACATTAGAGATAATGAAATCACGATTAAAAATTATTTTGTTCTCATCATGAGTTTCCTCTACTATCTTTTCACCATTAGGAATCATTTCTTGTATCAACCTTTACAAACCTTCCTTCTAACCTTCCATGTTTTCCTTGAAACATTCCATTTTTTCTTCCATACCATTCTTCCAACCTTCTATTTTTTCTTCCACACCATTCTTCAAACCATCCATCGTAGCTTCCATTCCTTTCTTCAAACCATCCATCTTAGCTTCCACGCTTTTCTTCAAAATATCCATTTCATTTTTTGTTTCTCTTTGCGAGAGTGAAATTTGGTGCACTTGCTCTTGTAATTTTGATATGTCATGTTGCATTTCTTCATCTTCATGAGCCATAGTAGAGCCTTTTGAAGGCTTAATGGGTGTTGAATTCTTTTTAGGAGGCATTTTATAACCCAATGTTGATATCTATTATGCAATATTCCCTTGGAATAAATTCAAGTTGATACTTCAAACAAGACTTATGCAATTCGGAAAAAGAAAAAAGAAAAAAAATACACACATTTTTCTTGCTTTTGAGGAGCTTGATATTGAAATTGAAATATCTCTGTGACTTTGGATCTTCAATATCTGAAATTTGGCCCTGCAGTAGCACTCTGAATCTTCTTTCGAATGCCATAGGTCTGACCTAATTTGGATTCTTCAAGTCAAATTTATGCCCAATCTACCACAATGACCTAATTATGGACTGGTTCATTAGAGAGAATTTGTACGACATGTCACGTGTCATTGTTTCCTCCTTCGACTCTAAAATTGATATACAAGAAACTACAGTTTGTGTACTTTAGCCACTTTTTATATAATTCCAATTCGACACTCAAAGAGAGAGTTATAATGGATTTCCCACGGTCACCTCTTTGAGATGAAATTTGGGAGCCTAAAAAAACCCTAACTTCCACTGATCATATCTCAGTAAATAATGCCAACAAAGATCTAAAATTTGTACAGGAGGTTCCAAAGAATTTCAGCTTCGCTCTGTAAAAGTTTCAGCTTTTGAACCTTACTATAAAAAACGTTATCGTGAAAATTCCATGATTACTTGTTTTACGTGAAATTCGAGAGCCTAAAAAAAACCTAACTTACATAGACCATATCTCCGAAAATATTAGGAACCAAGATCTGAAATTTTTACACGAAGTTCCTCGGGGTTTCATCTTTGCTCTATAAAAATTTTAGCTTCTGAAACTTCGTAGAAAAGAAAAAAATTCCATGATGATTTTTTTGGAACAACGAAACCCTAGAATCCAAAACTCTGATACCAAATGTTATGAAACTAGCTCCAAAAATAGAAGAGAAGAGAGATCAACACCTTATAAATAAGCCACTTAGAGGGGGAAACCTCCAATACATTATATAAATGAACAATTCTTGGATGATACAAATAAAAAAACCTCCTTTCTATATATAGGAGACCATGGGGCCACAATGTAATCCTAGTCGACCTAACAATAATAATGTAAGGGCACAATAATAACAATATGGGGGTTACAGGGGTACAACAATAACAATAAGTGGGTTACACTAACAACAATAAGGGACTATACTAGTAATATAGGGACCTAACACTACATCACACAAACCATTGATCAACAATACCCCAAAATTCAACACATGATCCCCATAAGACTAAAAGCTCTCCAAAAATATTATGGAATATTAGTTCTTTACATTAAGTGATTTTTCAATACTCATGTCTGCACAACAAAAATTTTGTTTTGCAAAAGCTTTTTTTTGATGTTATAAGAAATTTCACTTCTACATATATAATGTAACATTAATATAGCTCCAATATTGAATCCATGTGGTTCCAACACAATTTACAAGGTAAGTACCCATGATTTTCCATTTCACCTCAACTATGGCTCATTGGTTCAATTAATTCCATGTCACAAGCTAGAGGAAAAAATAACCTAACCAAAGGATTGGTAGACTTTGACTAGGTCCATACATGCATTACCTCACTAAGGTATAAGGAACAATGTAAAGATCGTATTAAATTGAACATTTATTTTCCTATTTTTTATGTTTGAATGTTATAGTGTTTCTTTCAAATATATAATAGCATATAGATTGGGTATTGGTGACTTGTTAATAATGCCTCATAATTTTCAACATTTTTATATCATTAATAGTATTCCTCATCCAACTCAGTATCATCGAGTTCAGAATTAATGTTCAAAGGACTCGACATACCATCATCATCACCATCTATATCATCATCTAGAACATGCTCTTCTACATTCGGTTAAACTTCTTCAAGTTCTTCATCTGACACAATGTCAATATCATCTATTTCATGCAAATTAAAATTGTTTCCATTAACATATATTCCTTGAACTTCATCGACGTATTAGTCCTATATTGCATGAACCCCTTGCTCCTCTGGTAGTTTCGGTATCTTCATCCCTTTGTCATTGATCAAAATTCTCTTGTTGCATTGCATATTAGGTGTCTCACTCATTCAGCTGCATTCCATTAGGAGCATGGATCATCTGATGGTAGTGGCTTTTTATACATTTTCCCTCATGTCCTTTACCTGCTGGCCCATTTCCATTCATTAAGATCATTTGCAGTCACTTTTTGTCTTATAGTTTGCAAGAGTCATTTTTTAGGGTTTCAGTTTCATTAGGTCTAGGGTTTCATCAAAAAGGTCTTCAAATTGTCCAATAATGGTCAGCAGGCACATGAGGAGTTTAAATAAAGTTCCAGTACTAAATAAATTTCCTCATCATATGCCTAGAAATGTATTTTTCCTCAAAACTCTGTTTTGAGAAAAAATAGAGTATTTTATCTTTTATGTATAAATTTGATGTAATTTTAAGTTCTCTCATGTGTAAATAAATTCATTGGAAACCCTGGTCACCTTGTCAAACTTCAGCAACCCTGTAAGGCAAAAAAAAAGCAAATCATTCAGTTAATTAGAGGCAAAATGAAGCAAACTGCCTAAAACAGAGTTTGAAAAGAAAGTGTCAAAGGTAACATTACAAAAGTGGGTTTTTTGGAATGGAAAATTAAAGCCTTTGGTATATAAGTCATTTTTCATGTTTCAAAAGGCTCATTTGCATTCCAAGAAGAGAGAGTGAGCAAGAAAGGGTCGTGTTGAACAAAGAGAGCAAATTCGTGCAAGTTTGTGAGCGTGGCGCATTGGCTGAGAGGCGCGGTGCATAGAGCTGGCGCAACGCATTGGGTCGGCCTCCACAGTGGTAAAAACACACAGGCACAACACACATAACCGGCGTGGTGCGTTGGGTTTGTGGCGCAGTGCATAGAGCTGTTGGCTATTTAAACCACGATTTCATTCAAAACTCTTATTTTCTCAGCTGCCTCTGGTCCAAAGTAAGTCAAACAATCCCTCCAATGCCATAAATGTGTGTCTTATGATTTTTATGAGGATTTAATCAAAAAAATTTCAAACCCTACTTCCATGCTCAAGACATGATAGCCTAGGGTTTGTAAACTAGTTTTTGTGGTCATCACTCCCTCATATTTTATTCCTTCACTGTTTTTCTAGTTTCATCAACCCTTTTCCCTATTCCCCATATCCCTAAATTCATCTACCACTATCCCGTATTCCCATTATCCCAAGTCCTAGCTACCAAATTCCCAAACCCCAATTGCTATCCCAAAAGCCTAGAGACTGTCCCTAAAACCCTTCAATTCCCCAAATTCCAATTGGCAATATTCCCAACATTCCCCTTACCCTCTCCCTCCATAGTCCCTCACACATTTTCATGCATTTGGCAGCGAAAACCAAAGACACCTAAACTCTTCATACTCATCTAAGACAACACAAAATTTGGCAAACATGGAGACAGATTCCTCTTATGACAAAGATGAAGAAACACACAGTGACTCTCAAACCGGATTGCATGCATCAAGGAGACCTCACAAGAGTGGTAAGCATGTACAGGAAGAGCCTACTTCACATGCTGAGCTGCAGGCCTGCCCTCTTGCTATCACATGTTTTCAACAACAGTCTTGTTATCAGTTTTGTGAGATGGTTGCTAGAGTACAGTACCATCATGAGTTGGCTAGATTGTTTGTGCTTCATTTACATAATGGCCAAGTCACTCTTGCAGGTGTGACATTCACCTTAACACCCGAGGCAATCTCTCTAGCAACTGGTATTCCAAATGTCAGAGAGCAATGGAATAAAAGGTAGCAAGTTGACAGGGAACACTATGAGCCATACATCAAGCCTGGTTTTTTGAGACAACTCAGCAGATTTTTTCCTTTTCAGTACCTAAAAGATTCATACGCTCCTTTGATGAAGCTCATAATCAAATATTTCAGTTGTGAGGGTCATTTTTCTCGTCTATATGCCTATCACATCATATTGCTGCTGCATTTTACTAGGGTGAGAATGATGAACCTCCCCTACTTCATGTGCCAAAATATTGAGAAGATGACCACCCTAGTGCAAAAGAAAACTCCTGAGCAGCAGTATAACAGTATCTATCATTTTGCACTCATCAAAATTTTGGTTATGCATCAGCTTGGTTTGCAGGAAATTTCATGGGAGGATTTCATTTCTCATGATTTCTTCATAGCTCCTCAGGTGCTTCTAGAAGCTTTTCATGAGACCGGTGGGCCTTCACATCAGCAGGAGGGTCATGAGACTCAGACCGCTAGTGTGCCGGTGTTTTTCACCTATCAGAAGGGCACTAGGAGGTTATTTGCAGCAGCCAAGCGAGTATTATCTCCACCCGGGGTGGAAGGAGTCTCGCTTCCTTCAGCAGTAGTGTAGATACAGGACAAAGGAAAAAGGCCAATACATGATGAGGGGCCTTCAGAAGGGCAGGAGACAGATTTCATCCTCATTTAGGATGATGACACCGATTTGGGCTCACCGAGCTCAAAGCTTAGAGAGATCATTCGGGAGCAACAGGCGGAGATAAATACTTTGTCCCTTAACCTACAAAGAGCTAATTTGATAATAAAATACCTTGAGCAAAGAAACAAGCAACTAGAGGATCAGTAGACCATCATGGAGCTGCAAAACATATGAGAGAACCGGCAAGCCGCCAAAAAAAGAAAAACCAAGATGACATCACTTGAGCAAGAAATTGAAGCCAATCGTGAAACTTGGCTTGAAAGAGTAAATATGCATTTGGAAAAGCTTTTGGAGAAATCCAACAAAGAAAATAAAATGTTGAGGCACATGTCCAATCATTATTGGGCGAGAAACCATGTTTGCAAAGCAAGGATCAGGATCTTGAAGGCTAAGTTGAAGAAGGCCTCAAAGCGTCAGAAAAGGCATGATAGACTTCAGATCTTGGGTGAGGCTTCCTTGGCCCAGCATAGAACATAATGGAGGACACTTAGCCCAAATTTCAAAAAATTTGGGACACTTTTTGCAAATTTTGAATTTTTTTCCTAAAAACAGACTTTTCTTCTCTATGCGCCACGCCACTTGGCGCGCACTTTTGATAGGGGACTCCTTTTGATGAAAACTCTAAATTTTTGGATTTTTCATGGAAAAATATGCATGCCTACCTATGGCCAAGAAATTTTGACAGGTTTTGGGCTTCTAGAAGGGTCAAAAACACCTCAAAAATGACCTTTCTGCCCCTTTTTTGACACACAGGAAGCAGTGTTGGGAGAAATCAGTTTTGGAGGGGAAAATGAAGTCCAAATTCAGAAATTCCACTTGTGTTGGAAAGTAGACAGGTAGACCTTTCCAACAAGCTTACTTGGAGCAAATTTTTACATCAGGAAGGCCTCCAAAATCAGATGCAAACTGGAGTGACGCATAGGGAAATCAGGCACAGCGCATTGGAGGATTTTGCTCATTTTTTACCCAGAAACTCTGTTTTTCGCCTAGTTTTTGACATTTTTAATTTCTTACTTCCAAATGTTAAACTCATGATGTAATTTAATGTAATTTTTTTAAATTTTCACTCATGGAGGTAGATTCATCCATCAAAAGGTGATTTGCAACTGAATGAATCAGTTTCCTAGTTTTTAGAGGCAAGTTGTTCCACTGCCTACTTTCTAGTTCTCAGTTTAGATTTTGTTGGAGCAGCTCCTAAACTCATGAGCTCGACCTCTAGAAGCTAGGATGAATATTTTTTTGTCTATATCTTGTGGTGTTTCAGTCATTATCATGGTTGGACTTTTGGGAATGTTTTGAGCATCATTGTACATTCATCTTTGTAGTTTGGTAAAGGAATAGACCAGGGTTTGCAACACTTTATGGGATTCATGTGGTATTTTTATTTGATAGTGTGTTTCTCTCTGTAAATGTAAGTCTACTGATGCTTTATGTGTACCACTTTCTCTCTTATTTCTTCTTAATTTAAACAAACAAGGATAAAGGTAGAATTCATTAAAATTTGCAGTGCTCTACCTAGGGTTTGTTTAATTTTCTATGTTTTCAGCTGTCTGAAGAGGATCCCTGAAGGTTTATTTCCCTCTTCAATTCCTCACCTGTCTCAACTCTCCATTTCCTTCAAATTGAAGTGTCAAATCAGTGCCTACCTTGCCCCATTCAGATCTCTGCAAAACTGAGCCTCATTCCCTAGACCCAAAATCTTCCTTTCCCTTTGAACCCAACAAAACACTCTTAAATTCAATCAAAATATTTTGCATATATATACCTAGCCTAAAATCATTCTTCTTTCAAGTCATCTCAAACCTCACTGATCATTTTTTTTGTTGAGATTGACAAGGAGAGAGCCCTCTCCCAATTTGGTAGGGCTAGCTACCAGGCTAAGCGTGGTTTGATGTTACCCTAGATTCTACCTTTCTCAACCTGAGGTAGATTTAGGCAATAACATAGTGGCGAACATACTAGGAATAGATTGTTTGTTGGTTAGTGTTATTCGTTTTATAAACTATAGACGGAGCCCGAAGTTATGCCAAGTAGCCTTTGAACTGCACATTGCTTTGCAAGTGCATGAGTAGATAAACATTGCTTCAGTCAATCTTCGGTCTAGTCTTATAAATGTAAAACCTAACTTGCAAATTTCCCCAGTACATCAGAAAATTCTAGACTTTTGGGTGATGAGTTTAGAATCTGATAGGCTGAACAAGTTGTTTTTTTCCGTTTGATATTTGGGAATAATTCAACACACTGGCTTCCAGACGACACACCAGGGCAAATCCGAATCCTGATCCACCTCCTGTGTATGAAAATCCAAATCTCATTTCGAGAATCCTTCGTCGAGAAATTCCTGTGATTCTTGTGCTCAAATCTCATTCATGTCCTGTTATTTTTTAGTATCTTGAAGATCTTGAGTTTGACGAAAAATTTGAGTTGTCATTGTTTGAGACTAAGTCTGAAAGTGCTGTTAGTTTTACTGTCCTAAATCCAGAGTTTATCAAAGATCTTGAAATTGAAAATGCCAATAGATCAATTGACAGTTATATCTTGAATCTTCAGACTTCTATTGTGGCTACGAACATTCCTGAATTTATAAAGTCTGCATCTGCAACTCTTGGGTCATCCACAATTGCATCTAGTTCAAAAATTCCTACCAAGCCTCCTTTCATTCCTACCATTCCTATGAAACCTTCTATTTCTAATAAAAAATCTGCAGTAGTATCACCTCCATCCACACCACATACACCTCATACACCAACTTCTCTGACTCCTCCTATATCCCCAATACCAGTTGTAAATCCACCTAGAGCAATGGTTTCCCGATTTGCACACCTTGTGTTGCCTCAAAATTTGGATAACATGCCCGCTGATTATCAAATCAAAATTCCATTGTTTGATGGCACTCCTCAAAGTGTTACAGCTCAGCAACATGTGGATAATATGATATATTTCTTTGACCTTCATGAGATTGATGCGGAAAATGTGACGATGAGACTGTTTGTACAAACCTTTGGAGGTGAAGTGAGGAAGTGGTTCAGAGCTTTGCTGACTGTTAGTATTACTACATTGACTAATCTTCAGAGACAATTCTTGGATCGATGGGAAGTGAAGAAAAATCCTCTTCAGATCCTTTCTGAATATGAGAATATCAAGAGGAATGTTGGTGAGTCTGTTCAAGATTATTATATTAGATTCAATTCTGTTTACAATGCAATTCTTGCTGATATAAAGCCACCTATGGGATTGGCTTTGATTAAATTCCTGGATGGCTTCGATCTTGACATGGCCTATCAATTGAGAGAAAGAGATCTAGCCACTTTGGAAGACATACATAAAATTGCAATCAGCATTAAATCAAATCTGCTTGCCAAGAGAGCTAGAACGAAAGCTGAAAATGAAGTAGCAATAAAAGAAGAGGTTTCTACTTCAGATCAAGTGCTCTGTGAGATGGAAATGATGTTTGAAAGATTAAAAATTGACAAGTCTGAACCGCAAGTCAAAAATCCTAATTTCCGTGGCCAGCAGCAACCACAATTTAGAATCAAGAAAAGAGAGCAACGAACACAAGACCAAGAAGTACAGCAGCCAGTGAAGACACCCTTACAGCAGAATTTTTTTCATGGTCTGGAATTAGATGATGAGGAGAATGTAATTGGAGAAGAGAATCATTTCTTTACACCAAATGATATGCCAATTTTTATCACTGAAGACGAGGAGTATTCCAAAAACTCAGCTGTACAAAAGTACGAGAATTTCATCTTGGCGAATGAAACAGTTCTTGAAGAAGAGTCTGATGAATATCAGAGGGGGTAAATGAATGCTTTGAAAGCCCAGCAGCGACAATATTCACTCAAAAGTAGAGAGGTACCCATTAATCCAATTCAAAAAAGAAAGGAAGTGACAACACTAAAGAATGATCCACTCGTTGTGCAGAAAAAGGGAAAAGAGATAGTTGATCCCACCACTAGCAAACAACCATCAACAAATGAAAGATCCAATCAGCCAAATATATCAACATTGAAAACTGAAAAGAAGGATGTCCCAGCTAAAGAGGTAGAGAAAACTTCAGTTTTTAACTTAGAAAATGAAATTTCTAAGTTAAAAGTATCCATTCCTTTGACTGAATTGATGAAGAATAGCAGCTATAAGGGTCAAGTGTCTAAGATTTTGAGTTTAGATCCATTATCTGATATGGTAAACGTGGAGGATGATCGACCTGAGTTAATTTTTGGTCCAGCATTGGATGGTCAATCTCAAGATAGTGATGTACCTCCTTTTTACATCAGCCTTAGGTTGCACAATTATGTGTTACACAATGCTATGTTTGATTCCGGAGCCTCTCATAATCTCATGCCTAAGGAAATCATGGAGAAATTGAGATTGGATATCACCAAAAAGTATCATGACCTTTATTCTTTCGATTCCCGTAGGGTAAGATGCATTGTTCTTATCAAAGATTTGGTGGTCAGTTTGGATCAGATTCTGACTAAAAATGTTTTGATGGATGTGGTTGTGGCGGATATTCCTCCTAGATTTGGCATGCTTCTTTCCAGATCTTGGGGAGCGAAACTTAAAGGGACATTGCAACTTGATTTCTCCTATGCTACTATTCCCGTGTTCGGTCAGATGAGGAAATTATACCGGGAGCAAAAGATGAAGTACATGATCACTAGCAAGGAGAAACCAGTAAATCATCCAATCAACTATGTACATACTGATTTAGAATCATTTGTCTTATACTCAAATAGCTTTAATGATGTAGATAGCCAAGTATTTGAAGTAGAAGACATTCCAGAAATCACTGAAAATTTCAGAGAGGTCTTAAAGAAAGAAAGACAAAGACTTGATAGTACCGATGAGCAATCAGTCTCCTGACGGCAGCAAAATATTGATGGACAACAAGCAGAAGTAAAAGAGCAAAAAGAATTTCAACATTTGGAAGAGGAAGAAGCTGGTTTGTGGACCATAGATTTTGATGGCGCACTAGGAAGGGAAGGTGCTGGTATTGGCATTTGGATATGCAGCCCTCTTTTCTCCCCAAACAAGTGCCAAGTAATGTAAGGGTCTGTTCTTATAAATTGGCTTTTGATTGTTCAAATAATGAGGCTGAATATGAAGCTTTGATTGCTGGTTTGAAAATTCTTAGAAAGTTAAATGCCAAAAGGATTGCAGTATATGGCGATTCTGAGTTAGTTATCAAGCAAGTGAAAGGTGAATATCAAGCTGAGCATCCTCGAATGCGGGCCTACCGCAACGTGGTACTAGATATCTTGAGATTGTTTTCAGATTATACTTTGACATGTGTCCCTCGTATTCAGAATGGCATTGCAGATGCACTCGCAACAGCAGAAAGGAATTTGAGAATTCTGATGAATTCAAACAACAAATTTGAAATTCATGTGAAGCATCGTTCGACTGTCCCTGACAATCAAAGGAATTGGCAAGTGTTTCAAGATGATAAATAAATTGATGAATTTCTGCAAAATGAAGGTAAATTCAAAGACACTTCTATTGATGGGGAGCAAGATGATGGCGAGGCGAATATAGAAGTCAATCAGATGGAAGTTTTGCAGCTTAAGGACAATGTTATTCCTAAAGGTCTAATACCTTTAGAGGAGCTTTTCGACCAAGATGATGTAGCTCGAAAACCGAGCTTGCTTCCAACCGAAAAAGGAGTTGAGGATGTGAACATTGGATCAGCAGAAAATCCTAAAATGGTGAAATTGTCTAAGGCATTGCCCCCACAGGTAAAATCAAAGTATATCAGTTTATTATCTTCCTTTGCTGATGTATTTGCTTGGGAATATTCATATTTGAAGACATATTACACAAACATAATTCAGCATACCATCCCGATCAAGCCAAATCAAAAGCCCTTTCGACAGAATTTGAGAAGAATAAATCCAAAGCTACTGCCCTCAATAGAGAAGGAAGTGAATCAGTTGTAAAAATCTAGTATCATCGTCCCCATAAGATTTTCAGATTGGATTTCTAATTTGGTGCCCGTGCACAAGAAAACAGGTGAGATTCACTTATGTATTGATTTTAGGAATCTGAATAAAGTATCTTTGAAAGACAACTATCCATTGCCCAAAATGGATCACATACTTCAGTGAGTAGTTGGAGCATCCTGCATGTCGCTAATCGATGGTTATTCCGGTTATAACGAAATTCTGGTCCATGAGGATGATAGAGATAAAACAGCGTTCACCACTCCATGGGGAACTTTTCATTACGCTAAAATTCCTTTTGGATTGAAGAATGCTGGTGCGACCTTTCAACGAGCAATGGATATGGCATTTGCAAATGAAAAATATGTTTTTCTAGTTATTTATCTTGACTTGACAGTGTTTTCTAATTCAGATGAAGAGCACCTTTATCATTTGAAGATTATATTTCAGCGGTGTAGAAAATATGGTGTGTCTCTCAATCTAAAGAAGAGTCTGTTTGCCATGGATGAAGGAAAGCTTCTTGGTCATATTATATCAAAGGATGGCATCCGCATTGATCCAGCTTGATTAGAATCCATTCAGCAAATTGATCTTCCCCAAAACAAAAAGGAGATCCAATCATTCAATGGTAAGATGAATTTCTTACGTCGCTTTGTACCCAATCTTGTGGAACATTTAAGGGAAATCACAAACATGCTCAAGAAAGATAGTGTAGTGAAGTGGACTGAGGAAGCAGTAAAATCTTTCAATTTGGTGAAATTAGCCCTTTCTTCAGCTCCGATTTTGATCAGCCCAGACTATACTCAAGATTTCATTTTGTTTTCACTTGCCTCGGATCATACTATGGTAGCATTCTTGATGCAGAAAAGAGACCAACTTGAGAGACCAATTGCATTTTTCAGAAGAACCATAAGAGATGCAGCTTTAAAGTATAATATTATTGACAAGCAAGCTCTTGCCTTGGTAAAAGCATTGAAAGATTTTCGAGTTTATATTCTGCATTCTCACATCCTTTCTTATGTTCCTAATGCTACTGTTAAATATGTCTTAGTGCAAACAGATCCAGAAGAAAGATGAGGCAAATGGATTGCTACCTTGTTGGAATATGATGTGGAGATCAAACCTACAAAGCTCATCAAAGGAAAACGGCTGGCTAAACTAATGGCTGAGTCAAATTTGCATGCCTTGGAAATTAATCTCATTGCTGCTATGTCCGAGGAAAATGAAGAAAGTTCGCTTGCTCAGGTATCAGAAATTTTTGTTCTTTCCCCTTGGTATTCGGACATTGTTTATGTACTCCAAAATCTGTCACCACCGCCAGGAATGGCTAAGAACAAAATTAGGACACTAAAATTGAAGGCTGGCAAGTTTTGTATCATGAATAATGCACTCTATTGGAAAGATCCTGGTGATGTCTTGCTCAATTTTTTGGTTGAAGAAGAGGCAAAACAGGTTATGGAAGACTTTCATAAGGGAGATTGCAGAGGTCATCTTTTCTGGAATACAATGGCCAACAAAATTTTGAGAGTAGGATATTATTGGCGAACTCTCTTTGTTGATGTGTACAAAACTGTTAAAAGTTGTCATGAATGTCAGACTTTTCAAGGAAGGAGAAAATTGCAGCCTTTACTGCTCAAGCCCATTGAATTAAGTGCTCCATTTCAGCAGTGGGGTTTGGACTTCATTGGTGAGATGCATCCTACTTCTTCAGCGCAGCATAAATGGATCCTTATAGCGACGGACTATTTTACTAAATGGATTGAGGTGATTCCCACTAGGCAGGCCATGATTCGGTAATCATTTCATTTCTTGAAAACAATATTTTGTTTCGTTTTGGCTGTCCAAACAAGCTGATCACTGATAATGCAGCAAATTTTAAATCTAAAATAATGATTGACTTTTTTTATAAGTATCAAATCACTTTGGGGCACTCAACCGCATATCATCCACAAGGCAATGGATTGGCCGAATCCTCAAATAAATCCTTGGTCAATATTATCAAAAAGCTGCTGGAAATGAACAAGAAAAGTTGGCACAAGAAACTGGTTAATGCACTTTGGGCAGACAGAGTAAGTCAAAAGAAATCTATAGGCATGTCCCCTTTTGAGCTCATGTATGGTGTTGACACAGTATTCCCGACCTCTCTCGCAGTTCCAGTGGTTAAAATTCTGCAGGAAGCTGGCAGTGAGGATGTTCATTTGCAACGAAGAATAAATCAAATGATCCATTTACAGCAGACTAGAGAGGAGGTTTTTCAGAACACTTTCAAGCTGCAAGAGAGAATCAAGAATATATATGATCAAAAGGCAAAGGTGGACAAGTTTCAAATAGAAGAAGTTGTGCTAAAATGGAACACGAGAAACGAAGATAAAGGTAAGCATGGCAAGTTTGAGAATCTTTGGAAAGGACCTTTCAAAATTGCTGCATATCGAGACCAAAATGATTTTCTTTTGAAAGAAATGAATGGAGAAGATTTTCCAGGTGGGCCAGTCAATGGTCGGCTGCTCAAACGGTATTATTTTTGAAATATTTTCTGTTGTCATATATATCACTGTACATACCGGTTTGTTTAAATTTCATTGCAAGTGTGTGTTGTCATCATTCTCTCAGTTTGGGGCCCGAGGTGAAGGCTATAAAACTGAAGGTTGATTTTATTTTTGGTTTGGTTTATTTGAGCCAAGTCTTTCAGTCGATTTTAGTCTTGAAATTGAGTCAGTCTTGAGTCAGATTTCAGTCCTGAAATTGAGTCAAAAGTTTGGTTTTGGTTTGTCGAAGTTATTGATTCCATAGCCCAATGGACGAAGGCATTGCCTACTTTCCCAGAGAGTTGTAGTTCTTGGCACCTCCAAGGAGCTACCATCCCATTGGAGCCAATGTTAGTGTCGGTATCTTCATCCCTCCATCAGTGATCAAAATTATCTTGTTACATTGCATATTAGGTGTCTCACTCAGTCAGCTGCATTCCATTAGGAGCATGGATCATCTGACGGTAGTGGCTTTTTATAAATTTTCCCTCATGTCCTTTACCTGCTGGCCCATTTCCATTCATTAAGATCATTTGCAATCACTTTTTGTCTTATAGTTTGCAAGATTCGTTTTTTAGGGTTTCAATTTCATTAGGTCTAGGGTTTCATTAGAAAGGTCTTCAAATTATCCAATAATGGTCAGCAGGCACATGAGGAGTTTAAATAAATTTCCAGTACTAAATAAATTTCATCATCATATGCTTAGAAATGTATTTTTCCTTAAAACTCTGTTTTGAGAAAAAATAGAGTATTTTATATTTTATGTATAAATTTGATGTAATTTTAAGTTCTCTCATGTGTAAATAAATTCATTGGCAACCCTGGTCACCTTGTCAAACTTCAGAAACCCTGAAAGGCAAACAAAAATCAAATCATTTAGTTAATCAGAGGCAAAATGAAGCAAACTACCTAAAACAGAGTTTGAAAAGAAAGTGTCAAAGGTAACATTACAAAAGTGGGCTTTTTGGAGTGGAAAATTAAAGCCTTTAGTATATAAGTCATTTTTCATGTTTCAAAAGGCTCATTTTCATTCCAAGAAGAGAGAGTGAGAAAGAAAGGGCCGTGTTGAACAAAGAGAGAAAAATCACAGCAAAGTCGTGCAAGTTTGTGAGCGCGGCGCATTGGCTGAGAGGTGCGGCGCATAGAGCTGGCGCGACGCATTGGGTCGGCCTCCACAGTGGTAAAAACAAACAGGCATGACACATTGGATTGGCCTCCACAGTGGTAAAAACACGCAAGTGCGATGCACATAACCGACGCGGCGCATTGGGTTTGTGGCACGGCATGTAGAGCTGCCGGCTATTTAAACCACGATTTCATTCAAAACTCTGATTTGCTCAGCTGCCTCCGATCCAAGGTAAGTCAAACAATCCCTCCAATGCCATAAACGTGTGTCTTATGATTTTTATGAGGATTTAATCAAAAAAATTTCAAACCCTACTTCCATGCTCAAGACATGATAGCCTAGGGTTTGTAAACTGGTTTTTGTGTTCATCACTCACTCATCTTTTATTCCTTCACTGTTTGTCTAGTTTCATCAACCCTTTTCCCTATTCCCCATATCCCTAAATTCATCTACCCCTATCCCATATTCCCATTATCCCAAGTCCTAGCTAAAAAATTCCTAAACCCCAATTGCTATCCCAAAAGCCTAGAGACTGTCCCTAAAAACCTTCAATTCCCCAAATTCCAATTGGCAATATTCCCAACATTCCCCTTACCCTCTCCCTCCATAGTCCCTCACACATTTTCATGCATTTGGCAGCGAAAACCAAAGACACCTAAAATCTTCATACTCATCTAAGACAACACAAACTTTGGCAAACACGGAGACAGATTCCTATTATGACAGAGATGAAGAAACACATAGTTACTCTCAAACCGAATTGCATGCATCAAGGAAACCTCACAAGAGTGGTAAGCATGTACGGGAAGAGCCTACTTCACTTGCTGAGCTACAGGCCTACCCTCTTGCTATCACATGTTTTCAACAGCAGTATTGTTATCAGTTTTGTGAGATGGTTTCTAGAGTACATTACCATCATGAGTTGGCTAGATTGTTTGTACTTCATTTACATAATGGCCAAGTCACTCTTGCAGGTGTGACATTCACCTTAACACCCGAGGCTATCTCTCTAGCAACCGGTATTCCAAATATCAGAGAGCAATGGAATAAAAGGCAGCAAGTTGACAGGGAACACTATGAGCCATACATCGAGCCTGGTTTTTTGAGACAACTCAGCAGAGTTTTTCCCTTTCGGTACCTGAAAGATTCATACGCTCCTTTGATGAAGTTCATAATCAAATATTTCAGTTGTGAGGGTCGGTTTTCTCGTCTATATGCCTATCACATCAGATTTCTGATGCATTTCACCAGGGTGAGAATGATGAACCTCCCCTACTTCATGTGCTGAAATATTGAGAAGATGACCACTCTAGTGCAAAATAAAACTCCTGAGCAGCAGTATAACAATATCTATCATTTTGCACTCATAAAAATTGTGGTTATGCATCAGCTTGGTTTGTAGGAAATTTCATGGGAGGATTTCATTTCTCATGTGTTCTTCACAGCTCCTCAGGTGCTTCCAGAAGCTTTTCATGAGACCAGTGGACCTTCACATCAGCAGGAGGGTCATGAGACACAGACTGCTAGTGTGTCGGTGTTTGTCACCTATCAGAAGGGCACTAGGAGGTTATTTGCAGCAGCCAAGAGAGTATTATCTCCACCCGGGGTGGAAGGGGTCTCACTTCCTTCATCAGCAGTGTAGGTATAGGACAAAGGAAAAAGGCCAATACATGATGAGGGGCCTTCAGGAGGGCAGGAGACAGATTTCATCCTCATTCAGGATGATGACACCGATTTGGGCTCACCGAGCTCAAAGCTTAGAGAGATCATTCGGGAGCAACGGGCGGAGATAAATACTTTTTCCCTCAGCCTACAAAGAGCCAAGTGGATAATAAAATACCTTGAGCAAAGAAAAAAGTAGCTAGAGGATCAGCAAACCATCATGGAGCTGCAAAACATACGAGAGAACCGGCAAGCCGCCAAAAAAAGGAAAACCAAGATGACATCACTTGAGCAAGAAATTGAAGCCGATCGTGAAACTTGGCTTGAAAGGGTAAATATACATTTGGAAAAGCTGTTGGAGAAAGCCAACAAAGAAAATAACATGTTGAGGCACATGGCCAATAATTATTGGGCGAGAAACCATGTTTGCAAAGCAAGGATCGGGATCTTGAAGGCTAAGTTGAAGAAGGCCTCAAAGCGTCATAAAAGGCATGATAGACTTTAGATCTTGGCTAAGGCTTCCTTGGCCTAGCATAGCACATAATGGAGGACACTCAGCCCAAATTTCAAAAAAATTGGGACACTTTTTGCAAATTTTGAATTTTTTGCCTAAAAACAGACTTTTCTGCTCTATGCGTCGCGCCACTTGGCGCGCGCTTTTGATAGGGGACTCCTTTTGATGCAAACTCTACATTTTTTGATTTTTCATGGAAAAATATGCATGCCTACCTATGGCCAAGAAATTTTGACAGGTTTTGGGCTTCCAGAAGGGTCAAAAACACCTCAAAAATGACCTTTCTGCCCCTTTTTTGACACATAGGAAGCAGTGTTGGGAGAAATCAGTTTTGGAGGGGAAAATGAAGGCCAAATTCAGAAATTCCACTTGTGTTGGAAAGTAGACAGGAAGACCTTTCCAAAAAGTCCACTTGGAGAAAATTTGGACACCAGGAAGGCCTCCAGAGTCAGCTGCAAAGGGGCGCAACGCAAAGGGAAATCAGGTGCGGCACATTGGAGGATTTTGCTCATTTTTTACCCAGAAACATTGTTTTTCGCCTAGTTTTTGACATTTTGAATTTCTTACTTCCAAATGTTAAATTCATGATGTAATTTAATGTAATTTGATGGATATTGATGTAATTTTGTTAAATTTTCACTCATGGAGGTAGATTCATCGATCAAAAGGTGATTTGCAACTGAATGAATCAGTTTCCTAGTTTTTAGAGGCAAGCTGTTCCACTGCCTATTTTCTAGTTCTCAGTTTAGATTTTGTTGGAGCAGCTCCTAAACTCATGAGCTCGACCTCTAGAAGCTAGGATGAATTTTGTTTGTCTATATCTTGTGGTTTTTCAATCATTAGCATGGTTGGACTTTTGGGAATGTTTTGAGCATCATTGTAAATTCAGCTCTGCAGTTTGGCAAAGGAATAGACCAGGGTTTGCAGCACTCTATGGGATTCATGTGGTATTTTTCTTTGATAGGGTGTTTCTCTCTGTAAATTTAAGTCTACTGATGCTTTATGTGTACCACTTTCTCTCTTATTTCTTCTTAACTTAAACAAACAAGGATAAAGGTAGAACTCATTCCCCAGACCCAAAATCTCCCTTTCCCTTTGAAGCCAACAAAACACTCTTAAATTCAATCAAAATCTTTTGCATATATATACCTAGCCTAAAATCAGTCTTCTTTCAAGTCATCTCAAACCTCACTAATCGTTTTTTTTTGCTGAGATTGACAAGGAGAGAGCCCTCTCCCAATCTGGTAGGGCTAGCTACCAGGTTAAGCGTGGTTTGATGTTACCCTAGATTCTGCCTTTCTCAGCCTGAGGTAGATTTAGGCAATAACATCCTCTACATAATCTTCTTCTTCAATTTCATTTTCTTCCACTACATTAAATTTTATGGGCCTTCCTTTGGGATCATATCTAACAATGTATGACCAGCCCACTTTACCTACAACGTTTATGTAAAATGCTTATTCACATTGGCTTGGAAGAACATATGGCTCTGATCCTGGTTCAACATTCCTTGTATCAACCATCTAAATATGTTAGCATGCTCAATAACAGTTCTATCAGGGTCATGCTCATGGATTCATAACCTGAACAATTTGACAACACAACTAACTTGAATGATTTAAAGTCACATTCAAGTATGTCATGCAAATACCCATAGTATCAAGTGTTAAATACTTTTGGATGTTTATGACCTCTAGAGGAAACATTGATAACTTGAAAAATTGTTGTTATCCCACTTTTCATCTTTTCATCCAACCATTTGATGTGAATTTTGCAGTCATTGCACCACATTTTGTTGTGGTGTTTCAACTATAATATGTCAAACACATCAAAAATGCATTGTAAATTGATAATAATATTTATAATTGGAAATTTTACAAATTAAGAAAAAAACGCACCATATGCATCAATATAATTGTGAAAAAAACTTAGTATGGGTGAATATGCTTTCATGAAAATATTTTAAACCATATGCTAATTCAAATTCCACATGTGTAAGATTTGTATCTCCACTACCTTGAGCTTCTTTGACCAATTTAGACACACCATACCATGATAACCTACCATTATTATCCTGTTTGTATTGTTCAATCCATACCTTCATCCAATCAAAGATTGTTCGCAATGTATAAATGTATTGCATCCCACTCTCAACCGGTTGTATTATAAAATAAAACAATTCACATATATATAATTATTTACCATGTTATACATTCATAATAATGGATTATCCAATAATACTAAGAATTAAATAAGTACAATATACGTAAAAAAATAAAAAAGTCAAATGTACTATAAATCTCCACTATCTACTTACATATCAATTTCCTCATTCTACCTTTGTCCAATAGGTATGTCCCTTCCTATTTGTTCATGGAGTTGACATCCCAAATGTGATCCAATACATTAATATTTTTCCCTATTTTAGGAATATATTGACGAATATAAACCATTGTTTTATATACCATATCTCCCCCTACCATAGACCCTCATGGCATGCTCTGACCAAAGCCTTCATTTATTTCAAGTGCCTCTCAACCATTGACATTAATCTTGTGTGTACATGTCCACACTTTTCAATCTCATCAACTTGGTGTATGAGGTAGTGTTCTTGCACATAGAAAAATGCCGGAGGTAGATAATTTTTCATTTCACACATTAAATGAGGAATTTTTTACCTCCAATACTTATATCTTCTTTATCAATTTCTTTAGATGAAAACCATCTACAAATGATGCAAGAAAATCACAGGTTTCAACAAAACAAAAATATAATACATGATGATAAGTCAAATAAATGCATTCAAAGATAAGTTGTACAACAACTTATTGAAAAAACTACACTTTGCACATAAATCTCCACTTACCTCATGTATTTTCCAAGATCATATATCACTTGTTTGACATTGTTGTCAAGGTTTTCTGGGAGAGATAGAGGTAGAACATACTGTAACAAAAAAATGATTGATCATTATTTATTCCCAAATTAGTAGAAAAAAACACTAAATAACAAGATGTTTCACCAATGCATAAATATATACACAAAAATAATTACCTTAACGAAAGTATGCCAATCATGAGTTATTACCCCACATAATTCCCCTTTATTTGTTAGGATATTATTTATGTTTGAAGAAAATACAGTTGGAATTTTTTTTCCCAATAACTTCTTTAACATCCTTCCTTTGTTACGCTATCAATAACCATGGAAGGGTGCTTATATTTTGGTCATCTCCATCACTATTTGAATGAGTTGCATTTTGTAATGCGTGCTTGGCCTCCTTAATGTCATTACAAATCTTTAAAAAAAAATTCTTATGTCTCCTTCCATCTAAGATTCACAATAAGGTCTCTGTTGCATTCTTCCTAATGTGCATTGTATCAAACAAATGAAAATTTTCTAGGTACTCATAGTAGGGGAGTCTATTGAACTTCTTGGGATAACTTTACATTCATCATGGAAGTGCCTTGTTATTAATGCCTTGATGAACTACAATGTGAATCATAGTTAAAGATATTATAACAACAATATAACCTATCAACTAGTGCAGTGAAGAAAATTCCATAAAACCATAAAATAAACCAAACATATCATGTATATTGATACATAGAAAATTCGATCCATACCACCACGTCATCGTCATCACATCATCCACATCATCATCTCGTAAAAATGTCACCTCTTCATTTAATTTTGTTTTTCCCCGCTTTTTCACATTTACCCATAAAACCTTGTTTTCATGCTAAAAGCTCACTCATGTGTTGAAAGTTTTTGAAGCATCCATAAGCTCATTCAAGTCCGCCATCTTGTCAATTTGGACTCTAGCATCAACCAACAGTATCCAAGTATTTATCCATTGTGTCTACCCCACTCAATTATTCAAAATGTCAAAGAAATTTGCTATGGCATGTTTTGCAACCCACATTCCCCTCATGGATACAGAAAGATACATCTTTGACCCTGTCTGCTTGTTAAACCTGATGGAACTCCGCCAAGACATTTTAGCTAGACAATTATACTCCCTTGTATACTCTGTAGTTATAAAAATAAGTGCTATTTTCTTCCATTATACCTAAGACATATGTTTATCCAAAATTTATCACCTGGTTGGTCTCTTCCCTGTATCCTCAGAAATGTTTTGTGATGAATTCACTGGGGAAAATATTTTTCAATTATCAGCTTTATTAATCCAACAGGCTCTTGATTTCCCACGTTCAGAATATTATGCTTCATTTTTTGAACAAACCTTGTTAGCTATCTTTCAAAATGTGTATGGAAAATATTACGACCATTTGTCATTATATATTATGCTAGTAGGACAGACCTTATCTCTATAACCAACTTAGTTTCCCCTAAAAATATTTGTTGAAGATGTCAAACCAATCTTACAAATAATTTCTAGGGTTCTGGGAAGGGAAAATTCTTATGTTATTGACCGTGTTGTTCTAGGGATGTTTAATTTATTCATGCAGCCTGAAATTGTTCTTGATATACCAACTTTCTGGGAAAGTTTACTGAACTCTCAATTATCAAATCTAAATCTTACCGGTTGTTTCATGTTTCCATCCATATTGATCTACATGTTCCTTTATGTCCATGTAGAAAAATTCATGCATTTAGGCTTGAACATAATGTATCCACACAAAAAGAAGAAGTCAATAAAAAAATGGACATAAATTGTAAGAAGTCAGCCTAATCATGAAGATTTTGCATATTTCACCGCTTCTTTCATGCTAGTTGTCTATTCCATTATAAATAGCTTTGTTCCACCATGCCTCTTACCAAAAGCCCAATCCCTCTTACAACTCAACATGGATGTCAAAGTGGGAGATTGGTTCCAATTTGAAGATTATGTTTAGATCAGATTATATTGAGCATAGATTTCCCCTTACAGGCTCCCTTCTTTTGTACCAATGAGATTGTTTTATTTGGAAGTCATTATAAAAATTTTGAATGTAGATCAAGTTCATTTTGTGTCAGAAAAGAAGGGACATTTATTCAGGTTTCCCAATATTGTTGGGCCTTTCATTTTTAACAATAGACAGGCCATGGAAGAAGTTTATAAAATGCTTCAAGACATGTATCTTCAGCAAGGGGACAAATGGCCCTATGACCCTCATCATATTATTTCAAAAATAAGGGTAGAGAATTATTATGCTCCCTATATACATGAATCAAGACAAGGAATTGAAAATTTTGCTAATCGAGGAAAATCAGAAGTACAGAAGGGAACGGAGGTTGAAACTCCTCATCCTACAAAGAAAGGATTGAAGAGACGAATTGAAGAGATTATTGAACTGGATGGTGAAACTATTCATAGTTCCAAAAAATCAAAACTACATGGGAAAGAAAGAGAATCTGAGCCCCTGGTGGAAAGTTCCTCTACTATAGTTGGTTTCTAATTATAGTTGGGAGAAGTGATATTCACACCTTATTATCTTATTCCTGAAGACACTCAACATATCTTTGTTTCTATTTTGAAGGATTTATATGTTCAAATTGAAGAAAAGAACAAAAATATCGTGGAAAATGTTGTGTCTCATCTTGAAGACCAATTAGTATCAGAGTACCACACTAGGTTTTATCAGGCATGGACTTGGAAAGGAATCAACTTAAATTGATTTTTTCTCATCTCTCTTCTTGACTATTTCCTCAACAGCAAGTTTAAAAACTGTGAATTTAACTGTGGATGCAAGGGAAATTCATTTGCATGACAAAATCAATATACACAGGAAAACTGGAGAATTGATATATAGTGATCTGAGAAAAACATCACTAGCAGAAAGAAAAATGGAGGCCTTGTTTGGACGGTAATAAATCAATCGAATATATAGAAAAGGAAAACTCCAGATCCTTATACACTCAAAATTAAGAACTGAATAAATTAATTGTCAAGCTTGGGGTAAATCAAGAGGATAGATCAGTCGTGCAGAAAAATTTACTAGGGAAAAATTGAAAAATCGAATTGTTGGGGAAGAAATTAAATTTTCCTACAGTTGAACATGTTATGGTCCAGAGGTATCCCAGGTTGAAAAATAAAATGATATTCTAACCAAAGAATTACTGGAGAGAAAAAATGAAGTGGCTACCTTGAAGGAACTCAATGCTAACTTGCAGCAAAATATGGATACCCATGTCTACACCATTCTAGTACAACAAGATTCAAAAGATCCAGTTGATAAATTAACCAGGGTTATGACTGAGCTCAAAATATCAGAACATGAAATGAATAAAATACAAAAGAATTTGGATGAAACCAAGGAAATTTTAAAAGTTAAAGAGCGTCAATTGATTATGGAAAAAGACAATGCATCACAATACCAAAAATATTATCAAACAACCTGACCAGGAGCTCAAGTCCAAGCCATGGAAAAAGCTAAAAATTGAAAGTGCTCAAAATCACTTGGAACCTGAGCGACAGGATAGGCCTCGGTGATGCGATCCCAACACTGTGAACGACACTCAAATCCGACACTGCATGTGGAAGTTATGCAGGTTTGAAGTTTTCAGTAAACTGCAAAAATCCAATTTGACCAGGTTTGACTTTCAATTTTTGAAAAAATAAAAAAGGAATATTCAATGGAATATTCCTCAAAATATTCCCTAGAATATTCCACCTAGTCCAATTCAGCAGTGAAAAGTGTCAATTTGTGATTTGATCAAAGTTTGACTTTTCGACTTTTTGACCAATCATGGGCTGCCACGTGGCAGGCCCAAAGGGTGCTACGTGGCAGGCCCAAAGGGCGCCACGTGGCCCCCTCGTCGGTGAAATTTGGAGGTTCAAAATTTTTTTGGCAGTCTACGGGTTTGAACCCTGGACCTCTCATCCATTAGTCGGAAGTCTTACCATTACACTACGGCAGCAATTCTTATATTGGAGCGCAAATATTATTTAAGTTTTAAAATGTATGCCATTGGAGGGAAAAGAGGCTAGCCCCTTAGGGCTAGCCCGGAGTTCATGTGTTCGGGGGTAGAGAACCTAGGCCTTAAGGCCTAACCATGGTAGGTATGGGCAGTTAAATAACACCACCATGTGGCCGCTCCAACAAATGTTATATGCCACGGTTTATCAAATTTTGGAGTTAGTTCAATGCGGAGGTTGGTTAGCACTTTGTGTGGCGGTCTATGTGGGGGTGGTCACATGCCACCCCGCCAACCATTAAATGCCATAGTTATTTCTCCACCACTTATGGATTCTGCGCCAGATTTGGCACCCATTTACCAAAAGTAACTCCAGTTAACTACAGTTAGCCCACTTTTAGTGGGATTTTTACCTAACATTGGGCAAATATTGTTTGGATCATAACTTTGGATAGGGAGATCCTTTCTGAGCGATTTTTTTTTTTCGTATCTTATCAAAATTATGAAGCCATTGGTATAGGTTTTAGAGCCATTGGAGATGATATTCAGCCTATTTAGCTTCGGAGAAGCTTTTTGATCCACTAGGGCCATTTTGGGTTTGGAGCTGTGTTGAGTTGTGGTTAACCATTTTAGGTGAACCAAAAGTCATTTTTGACTATTTACAACATTCCAGAGCCATTGGGATAGGTTTAAATTCTATTTGAATACTTTTGGAGGCCAAAAACCTTCAGGAGAGCTTTCAAGGCCACAAGGGCCATTTTGGGGTTGGAGCTGTGTTGAGCTGTGGTTAACCATTGGAGGTGAAACTATAGTCATTCCTTACTATTTTCTATGTTTTGAACTCATTTATACAGCTATTTTTTCCTATTTAGGCTTTCTTCACACTGTATAACCATTTTCTGAGCATAATAAGAGCAAGGACATGCCCATTTGGGGGCCTTGGACCCGGCAGATGTAGCCCAGGAGGGGTGAACTGCCTTATCATATGCTGTGTTATATTCTGTGATTTATTTTCTGTGTTTTTACAGAGTTAAAGATGTTAAAAATTAAAAATAAATAAGCCTCCTACACACAAAACGACTCATAAATTCACCAAAATCATTTTGTTCCAATTGCAAAACATATTAAACAGTTTGCACACATAAGTTTATGGATAATGAATACCTTGCACCAGAAAACAAGTAGTTTCATTTCCAGATCATTAGTGATTACTTCTATTATTTCTTTAGGCAGAGTCTGTAAAGGGCCAGATAGCTTCTGGATCTCATCCTTTCTTTAAAGGTGACATGTCTAGTAAATACCCCTACAGTCAATCTTTGTATTAGAAATAAGAAGTTCTCACATTTTCAAATAAGATTGGTATCAGAGCTTTAGTTAAGCTTGGTTTTACTCAGGTTGAGCCTTGATTGAGCATAGGTTGTGCTAAGGCTGAACATTTTTTTTTGTGCAAACAGTGTTAAAACGGTCAATCTTATTGTTTTATTGGTTGCAAAATGGTTGCTTGTATGAGTTTTCTTGAGTTGAAAAGATAGTTGTTGATAGCTAAGTCTTGGAAAGGAAAAAATATTTGTTGGCTATTTCCTTACCCCAAAGTACCTCAAGATTATCTTTGGAAAACAAACTTCAATAGTTTGTGTTTTATGGCTGCTTGAACAAGAAGGGGTCTTTACTGACATTTGGTTAAAAGCTTGCCATTTGTTGGAAAGCTTTGAGAAATTTTCTTCAGAAGTTCCTTTTGTTAATTTGACCATTTACATAATGTCAACTTCTTCTACAAGTGAAGTTTCCTCCTTCACGATATTCTTCAATAATGACATGAAGAATGAGCTCATTAAGGTGAAGGACATGGTGCAGATTCTCATTGAGGATCAAAGAGAAAGTGTTAAGCTTCATGCACAATTGTTGGCTATGAAGGATGAGAAGGAAGAAATTCTCCAAAGGTTGCATGACATGGAAAAAAAACTCCTTCAAGCTCAAGAATATTTGTCCAAGAACAAGCGTGAGGAAGAGTTAAACCATTCCAACTTGTCTTCAATTTCCTCTATTGAAAAGTGTGTTGGTTCTTTTGAAAAACAGACAGGGGGAATCAGGTCCAAATTAATGTTTAAGATGGGCTATCATGAAGGAAAAGGTTTGGGCAAGCATGCACAAGGCATGGTTGACCCTATTTCAGTGGTGGAGCGTCCCAAGAATGTTGGTCTTGGATATGAGAAGTTTTATGGCAAAGAATTCAAATCCTTGAATGCATGTAATGCAAATTTTAAGAGAACCTTTATCCCAAGTTCTCAAATACATATATGTCAAAAAAAATTTAAGGATGATTGCCATTTTTTGAAGCCATCATTGCAGCAAGTAGTAGGTAAACATGTCGCTTATGGCAAGCATGCAAATTTAAGCAATTTTCAAGACAAGAACATTGATGAAGGTCTGAAAAGGAAAGTTGTTTCCTCTACTAGTTCATCGTCTTTTGAAGACAAAAAGGATGGAAATTCCATGCAGCAAAAGAGGTCTAATCATTCACATGATCAATTTGATTATTTTTCAACAAAGAATGATCATTTTTCTTGTTCAAATGAAAGAAAATTTTGTTGCACATTTTGTGGTGGAGCTAACCATGTTGCTTCATGATGCTGGTTGAAAAAGAAAGCACACAGGAAGAAGAAAAAGGAAAGAAATCTTTCTTAGAAAGTGCTTAAAAGTTGCACATTTTGTCAAAGGAAGGGACATGATGTCTCTTATTGTTGGACCTTGCATCCAAATCATCGTCCAAAGCATATGCAGCTAAGGGACAAACAGTTTGGCGCAAGTGGATCTATGGAGTCCATTATCGATGTGGAAATGAAAGATTCAGATGAAGAATTGCGGTTGCAGCAAAAGACACCATGGAGTTGGCTTGGTAAGAAGTGGATTAACTTCTTAATGCAGTAAGTCATCTTCATTTTGTACATGAATATTTCATACGTTGTATGCATGTATTTCAGTTGATAAGTCAGGAAAAATTTTCCAATAAGCTTGTAGTCCATTTAGGACGTTTCAAATTACTTCTGCAATTTTCTCCCTAGTAATTTGCTAAGTGAGTGCAAGAAAAGTAGCTCTTGACAGGAGGATCAGCATTAGTGAAGGGAAGAGTGAATTTATTTCTAGTTTGGGTTCAATTTCATTTGCCATGAAAAGCAAATTTTTTAAGGGCTGAAGAGAAGAGGATGTTTATTCTCTCATTTTTTGTAATACAGTTCAGTTTCTTCATTTTAGTGAGTTTTTGGGGTCTAAAGCCTCTCATTTGGGAGGTGTGATCAGGAGCTCAAGTCCAAGCCATGGAAAAAGCTCAAAATTCAAAGTGCTAAAAATCACTTGGAACCTGAGTGACCGGATAGGCCTCAGTACTGTGATCCCAATGCCATGAATAGCACTCAAATCCGACACTGTATGTGGAAGTTATGCAGGTTTGACGTTTTCAATAAACTGCAAAAATCCAATTTGACCAGGTTTGACTTTCAATTTTTGAAAAATTTAAAATGGAATATTCCATGGAATATTCTTGAAATATTCCTCAAAATATTCCCTAGAATATTCCCTAGAATATTCCCTGGAATATTCCACCTGGTCCAATCTAGCATTGAAAAGTGTCAATTTGTGATTTGATCAAATTTTGACTTTTCGACTTTTTGACCAATCATGGGTTGCCACGTGGCAGGCCCGTAGGGTGCCACGTGGCCCCCTGGTCGATGAAATTTGGAGGTTCAAAATGTTTTTGGTAGTCTACAGGTTTGAACCCTGGACCTCTCATCCATTAGTCGGAAGTCTCACCATTACACCATGGCAGCAATTTTTATTTATATTGGAGCACAAATATTATTTAAGTTTTAAAATGTATGTCGCCGGAGGGAAAAGGGGCTAGCCCCTTAGGGCTAGCCCAGAGTTCATTTGTTCCGGGGCTAAGAACCTATACCTTAAGGCCTAACCGCGGCAGGTATGGGCGATTAAATAACCCCACCATGTGGCCTCTCCAACCAATGTTATATGCCACGGTTTATCAAATTTCGGAGTTAGTTCAATGCGGAGGTTGGTTAGCACTTTATGTGGCGGTCTGTGCGGGGGTGGTCACATGCCACCCCACCGACCATTAAATTCCATGGTTATTTCTCTACCACTTATGGAGGTCGCGCCAGATTTGGGGCCCATTCACCAAAAATAACTCCAATTAACTACAGTTAGCCCACTTTTAGTGGGATTTTTACCTAACATTGGGCAAATATTGTTTGGATCATAACTTTGGATAGGGAGATCCTTTCTGAGCGAATTTTTTTTTTTTCATATCTTCTCAGCATTCTGAAGCCAATGGTATAGGTTTTAGAGGCATTGGAGCTGATATTCAGCCTGTTTAGCTTTAGAGAAGCTTTTTTAGCCACTAAGGCCATTTTGGGTTTGGAGTTGTGTTGAGCCGTTGTTAACCATTTTAGGTCAACCAAAAGTCATTTTTGACTATTTACAGCATTCCAAATCCATTGGGACAAGTTTTAACTCTGTTTGAATACTTTCAGAGGCTAAAAACCTTCAGGAGAGTTTTCAGGGCCACTAGGGCCATTTTGGGGTTGGAGCTGTGTTGAGCTGTGGTTAACCATTGGAGGTGAAAATATAGTCATTCCTTACTAATTTTTGTTTTCTAAACTCATTTCTACAGTTATTTTTTCCTTTTTAGGCTTTCTTCATAATGTATAACCATTTTCTGAGCATAATAAGAGTAAGGACATGCCAATTGGGGGCCTTGGACCCGGCAGATGTGGGCCAAGAGGGGTGAACAACCTTATCATATGCTGTGGTATATTCTGTGATTTGTTTGTTGTGTTTTTCCAGAGTTAAAGATGTTAAACAGTAAAAATAAATAAGCCTCCTACACACAAAAAGACTCATAAATTCACCAAAAGCATTTTGTTCCAATTGCAAAACATATTAAACAGTTTACACACATAAGTTTATGGATAATGAATACCTTGCACCAGCAAATAAGTAGTTTCATTTCCAGATCATTAGTGATTACTTCTATTATTTATTTAGGTAGAGTCTGTAAAGGGCCAGATAGCTTTTGGATCTAATCCTTTCTTTAAATGTGATATATCCAGTAAATGCCCCTACAGTCAATCTCTGTATAGAAATAAGAAGTTCTCACATTTTCAGATCACAACCTACAATGAGATCAAACACTTGATGGAGAAGGTAAAGGGAAATATGTCACTTACACATGTCAGAGAAATAATTTGGAATGATATTATTCATAAAGTAAAGGATATTTGGGATTATATGATGATTATATCCGAAGAAAAATCAATCTTCAATGATCCAGATTTTATGCTCAAAATTCAAAGTTCTCATAATGGAATCAAACCTATGTGTTTATATATATTTCATCGTTCTGAATCCAGCGCAACTCGTTTCGTGAAAAACCAACTTTGTATTCTCCTGTAATCACGTTTTGTCTGTTTTTGGAAAAAACTAAAAAAAATGGTTTTTGGATGAACAAAGTTTCCTAGTCAGCAATCTCTATTACTAACTATATCGTTTACCGATGATTGTACCTTGTTGGGCTAATTAAAGTGCGCCATTCGTCACTTGCTGGTTGGTTTGAGTTGGGGCAATGTGATTGGTTGATGGTACAACCAACCAGGGAATGACACATGGACCAACTAGAGGTCGACACATGGCACCCTTGTGGCCAACCAAAATTTTTGGTTATGGGCAGATAGACCTATGTTGAAATCAAACACACAACCTCAGGGTGACAAGACAAGCGCTTTACTAATGCGCTATGCACTCATGACTTAACATACTATGGTTGCATGTTGTATTTAATGTTGAGTGATGGTGCAATTGGGGGTGGATCGGGGCTAGCCCTAGCCCTAGTCACCGCGCCCATAGAAACAAGGGGCAGGACTAGGGTCCAAGGATTAGCCCGACCCCGCCCATTTTTTATTTTAAAATATTCGTCCAACAATATATTAATTAAAAATTTGGTTATAAGGATGCAATGGGCAATTAAATGATCCCACAAATTGCATCGGATGTTGGTGGAAAATTTTCCTTGTTAGCGCCTTTTGGGGTGAAATTATGGGGCGGTTTGTAGGAGGTCGAAATTGTAGGATGAATTGCTGGAAAACTTGTGGAGGTCATAACTTCTTCAGTTTTTGGCGTTTTTGGGAGCAAAAAGAGGCTAGACAGGGGTTTTTTACAATGTTGGAGTCGTTGGAGCTATCAGTACAACCATTTGAACACTATAAATGTATGTAAACACCATTTTTATAGCAAAATGAAAGAGGCCTAACCATGGAAGGTGGACCAAGAGACGTGGCCCAAGAGGGGTGAACTCCTTTACCGAAAGATATTTTTCACAATTTATGGATCACAGAAGCAATATTCCTAAAAAAGGGGTGAACTCCTTCAAAAATTATTGTTGTGTGTTTACTATTATGGTGATATTGTCTCGTATTTTATGAAAAAAAACTTAGTTTAAATTTCATGTTTATGTGTTTAATAATTTCACAAAATAGGCTTAAAATCTAATTGAATCATTTGCAAAATTTCACAAACCTCAAGCAATTTTTAAATACAGATCAGTTTGGTATTAGAGATTAGGTTTTCTTGTTGTTGTGAGGGTTTAATTGTTTGCAAGTGTATGTGATGCTTATAAGGTTGAAGCTCAAGAGAGGAGAATGAAATCTTGTGGTTTCAAGTCCTCAAGTTAGGTCAAGGACAAGGAGAGAAAATTTACCACAATCTCCAGTGCCACAAATTCTACCTCAAATTGCAGTTGAAGCTTCAACAAGTTATATGTCACATGAAGGGGAACATTATAACATGTCAGAAGATGAGAAAGCCTTTAGGGGAGAATTATTTGATATGCCACAAATGGTGAAAGTTCTCTATGAGGAGAGAAACATAAGGTTGCAAAGTAAGAGCTCCAAACCTCCAGGAGCATATGGAGGAGATGGGGACAAGCCTTCAAAAGGGAATGGTGAAAAACCACCTTTGACACCACCATTCTCTTCACCTCCATCCTCACCACCATCTTCACCATCATCTTATTCCACAACAACTCCTTCACCAACACCTCCACATTCTCCAAAGGGAAATGACAAAACTCCATTGTTGAAACTTGAAATAAAATTTGAATTGCTTATGTATAATGGTGAGGTAAATGTGAAAATATTAGACAATTGGGTTCTTCAACTTGAAGTGTATTGTAGGATACAAAGGGTCAAGGATGATGACACCAAGATTCATCTTGCTTCACTGAGGTTGGAAGGTGTAGCTCTTGTTTGGTGGGAAGCCAAAACTCAAGAGGACATGAAGAAACATGGTAAGGTATTAACCTCTTGGAATGATTTTGTTGATGCACTAAGAATACAATTCTATCCATTAGCATACATGCAAAAAGATATTTTGTATTGGAAAAACTTTAGGCAATTAAAGGGTCAAAGTGTGCAAATTTATAATAAAAAGTTTAGAAGAAGAGCACTAATATTGGATGTAGATTTATCATCACAAGATACTTTGCCGAAATACATTGGAGGTTTTCATAGCTATTTGAGACATACTATACTCATGTTTAACCCTACAAGTTTAGATGAGGTTTGTGTATAGGCTACTCACCTATAAGCAAGAGGGAAAAAATTTCCACAAGAGGGCAACAAAAATCCATTTAAAATTGGAGACAAAGGAAAGGATAAGTTCAAAGGACAATGGAAGAAGAATGCTTCCATAAAGAAACAGGGAGAAAAATTAACATGCAAGCATTGTGAAAAATATGGTCAATATGAAGAGAATTGTTGGAAACTTCATCCTAAGATGAGACCCAAAAATTTTAACAACAAAGGGAAGAAAAAGGTAGCTGCAACTACATAACATGATTTAGGATCCAATTCGGGAGATGAAACAAAGATCACAACAATGGGAATGAAAGGTAAGGACATACCAAGCACTAGTTCTTCAAGTTGTCTTAATGATACTCAAGATTAGAAAACAAGAATTTAACTTTTCCATATTCGAGTTATTTCAAAGAATACCAAAATTGATACACTTTTTGATAGTGGTTCACAAGCAAATCTGATTTCTGAATACTTAGTTAAGAAGTTAAATTTGGATACCATTAGTCATCCAATATCTTATCCTTTCGGTGTGATATGCAAGAATGCATATTTAGATTTGCAATTACAGCAAACTTTATTGATGAAGTTGAACTTTATGTAGTCCCACTTGATATTTCCTGTATTTTTTTGGGAAGCCCATATCTTTATGATAATAAAGCTATTTTCCATCACCATGAAAACAAGTATCACTTGTTCAAGGATGCACAAGGAAAAGAATCACAAGATCCATCTGAACTACAAAACCCCCCCGGAACTTCCCGCTAAGGAACCGGTGGCTTCGGATAACAGTGGGAATAAACGACATCATACATCAAACAAATTTGACTCAGACAATTACAAGGGATCACCTATAGTTGAAAATCAGCTCACCCTTGTCTCCTCCACACCATCACAAGGTGAATGGCGAAAGGTTGAGAAGAAGAAAGAGAAAAAACCTTAAATTTTCACCTCATCTATATTTTTATGGTCTCTTGTATGAACTTTGAACACCATTCATGATGGGTTATTGGTTAATCTTTCAGCTGATGCAATATCTAATTTTGTTTTCATTAATAAAATTATGATTTTTTCTTGGGAAAAAAATTATCACTTGTTCAAAGATGGTATTGAGTACATTGTTAGAGCACATCGACAGAAACTAAATCTTTCACTTTTGAATTTTGAACAAATGAAGAGACTTATTAACTCTAGTGAGATTTTTTTGCTTTTAATGGTCAAACAAAAGAATGATGTTGATGATGAAGCCTTTCACGGTTGTGATTCCGAGTTGAAATATGATTTGGTTGAGGTTGTTAACCAATATGATGAGATGTTTTAAGAGCCTAAGGGATTTCCTCCCAAAAGAGGAATCCAACATGAAATCCAATTGCAGCAATATTGTTCTCTTCCTAACATTGGCATGTATAGGATGTCAGTGATGGAAAATGCAGAAATAAAAAAGAAATCCAAGAGTTGCTTGATAAGGGAATCATCCGACCAAGTACTTTGCCATGCGGTTCAGCTATTTTTTTGGTGCCAAAGAAATATGGAACATGGCGCATGTGTGTGGACTTCTTTGCATTGAACAAGATTATGGTAAAGAACCATTACCCACTTCCTAGAATTGATTATTCACTTGATCAAATGAAAGATGCTGTGTATTTTACTAAACTAGATTTAAGGAGTGGCTATCATCAAATCAGAATCGCTGAAGGAGACTTATGGAAGATAGCATTCAAAACAAAGCGAGTTTTGTTTGAATGGTTGGTTATGCCCTTTGGGCTTATAATGCTCCTACTACTTTCATGTGTGTGATGAATGATGTGTTGAGGCCTTTTCTAAATGAATTTGTGATACTCTATTTAGATGACATATTAATTTTCATCAAGTCCCATGAAGAAAATGTCATGCATGTCAAAAAAGTATTAGATGCCTTGAAGAAAGAACAATTGTTTTTAAATATGTCAAAATGTGAATTTGGGAAAACTTCCTTAGTTTATTTGGCTCATATTGTTGGAGGAGGTGAGTTGAAAATATATTCCTCCAAGGTTGATGTCATTTTGAATCGGCCAAGGCCCAAAATATTGATAGAGGTTAGAAATATTTTTGGAGAAGCCAAATATTGGAGGAAGTTTATTTCTAACTTATCTTCTATCGCAGCTCCATTGCATGCATTGACAAGTGTGAAGCACGTCTTCTAGTGGGGAGGTAAGCAGCAAAAAGTATTTGATGCAAAAGTTCAGTTCAACTCTTGTACTTGCACTTCCAGACTTCATATAGAAGTTTGCGATACCAGCCGATGCAAGTGACTATGCCATGGGTGCAGTCCTAATGCAACATGGTAAGCCCATCTGTTTTCATTTAGAGACTTTTAATGGTGCAATGATTAACTATCCTACATATGGCAAGGAATTGTATGCATTGGTTCAAAGAGTGAAAAATTGGAAACACTACTTTGGGTAAAGAAACAATCATTCACATGGATCATCATCCATTGCAATACTTAAAATCACAAACAAATCTGCAACAATCAAGGCACTTTCGATGGATGGGTTTTCTTCAAAAATTCCACTTGGTAATAAGGTATAATAAAGGTATCTATAACAAGGTTTTTGATATGCTTTCTAGGCCAATTGTTAGTGCATCCATTATTGTTAAGCGTAATTATGTCATGCATGAGAGATATGTTGAATAATATGCTTTAGATAGTGACTTCAAAGATGTATATGCAACTTTGTGTCAAGGTAGCCAAGTAGAGGAATTGGATTATCATGTGCATGATAAGTTGTTCTACCATCTTGGAAAGTTTTGTATTCCATGGAGGGGTAGTCAACATCATAAGAGAAGCAAATACTTCTCTTATTGTTGGTCGTTTTGGTGTAGGTAAGACAGTGGCACAATTACAGGGGTATTGCTATTGGCCTCATATGCTTGAAATTGTGTCACAATTTGTAAGAGGATCTTTAGGGGAATTTTGAGGTTTAAAATGGGCCTCCTAAGGAAATTATAAAATAATGGTGGAAATAATAAAATAAGATTTGATTACATCATCAAATTTTAGAGGGAAAAAAGAAAAAAACTACTTTTTCAACTTGTATTTTGAACTTATCTCCAAAAGTTTTTACTCAAATTTTGAGCGAGAATACTCGTTGGATGAAACTTTTAATTCCTTATCAAAGGAGTACCCATGTTGCATACCTTTGATGGACTTTGCTACACGAAAAATAAGAAATACATAAAAAAATATGATTGCAATCACGTTTTTTATGTATTTCTCATTTTTTGTGTAGCATGGTCCATAAAAAGTATGCAACATGGGTACTCCTTGGATGAGGAATTAAATTTTGCATCCAACAAGTATTCCCACTGGAAATTTGAGTAAACCCTTAGGGAGATAAGTTGAAAATACGAGTTGAAAAAATAGTTTTATTATTTTATTATTTTTTAATCTTTTTACTTTTTTACTCTAAAAATGGTGAATCATCCCCCATGGTTGACATCATCATCTTGAATCCTATTTGTTCTTATAAAGTTTATTTTAGTTATACATTTTTCTTAGGAGTCCCATTTTAGACCTCAAAATTCCCCTAATGGGTTCATTATGTGTCGTTAATAATCCTATCAATAGAAATTTGGGATTGTATACACCACTTCTTGTACCTTCTCGTCCATGGGAGAGTGTTTCTATGGAATTTGTAGGAGGTATACCTATGTCTAGAAGAGGTCATGATTATCTTTATGTAGTTATGGATAGGTTCAACAAAAATTGTATTTTGATGCCTTGTAAAAAGTAGGTTAAAACTAAACAAATCGCTCAGTTATTCTTTTACAATGTATCAGTGCATTTTGGGTTGCCCAAATCCATTGTTAGTGATCAAGATTGCTTTGTCAAGAAATTTTGGTCAAGCTTGTGGAGACTCATGTATACCAAATTGAAAAAGAGGGGTACAACATTTCATCCACAAACAGACAGCCAAACAGAGGTGGTGAATAGGACAGTGATACATCTTCGTCGTGGTTATTTCAGCAAGCATCCTAAGTTTTGGGATGAACATTTGCATTATATTTAGCATGCTTACAACTGGTCCAAGCACTCTTCGACTCAGACCTCGCCATTTGAGGCATGTTTGGGATACTTGCCTAAATATCCTTTAGATTTTATCTTTGGGAAAGATGTTGTTATTGATGGTCATAGTGACATAGACAAAGCTAAAATGTTCATTGAACGAGTTCAATTGGTACATCAAACAGTTCAAGAACAATTGAAGAAGAGACAAGTCAAGCACAAGACAAGACATGATAAGCATCGTGTAGATCAAAATTTCCAAGTTGGTGATAAATTTTGGCTTCACATTAGCAAAGAGAGACTCCAAGGAGAAGGTAAAAAGCTTAAACCAGTTCAATATGGTCCATTCAGAATTCTTGAAAATATTGGTAATAATGCCTTTAGGTTGGATTTTCCTTCATACATGCAAATTTATGCAGTTGTTAATGTTGAGAATCTAATATTTTATGAGCCTGCTTTGATTGAAGATCAAGGAGAGAATTTTCAAATTCCTTCAATTAAATATTTCTCTCCTGAATATCTTGAAGAATTGCAGCAAGACACTATCCTTGACAAAAAAAAAAGGAATTCAAAATGAGGAAACATGGAATATCTTCGTGTGGGGCTCAAGAGTACAAATCCAAGCAAATCCAAATGGATTGAGATTGGAAGGGTGAAGGAACTATATCCTCACCCATTTTTCAACTGAAAGTGATATTTTGGGGTTCATTAGCTTCCAGTGGGGAGGAATGATCCATTGGATCAATTTTATGCTCAAAATTCAAAGTTCTCATAATGGGATGAAACTTGTTCTCTTGCATAGATCTCATCATTCTGAATCTAGTGCGACTCGTTTCATGAAAAATTGACTCTGTGTGCTCTTGTAATTGTGTTCTGTCTGTTTTTGGAAATGTTAGTCATCAGTAATTTTTGCTAGTTGTTGATGACTAAGTACTTGTCCTAGATTTCTAAAAACAAGATTCATGAATATTGTGAATTTTCGAAATCTCACTGCCTTCATTATCCCTAAAACAATTTTTTCATCATTTTACTACTCTGCCATTGCCTGTTAGCCTACCACTCCTAGAAGACCCCTCATGGGCTTATGACACTCATCTTTGTTCCATTTTCACACCCATAACCTCAGTACTGTGTTTTTCTTTTGCCTAAACCATCCACTTTTCATCTAAGATTGCCAAACAGCCTACCCTTTCTCATGTTCATCAAATGCCTCAAGCGTTGATGGTCTCAAAACTGTCTCTGTGGGCTCTTTACATTAATCAAGTACATTGGATTTTGGATCTTCAGTACATCAATTTGTCAAAAAACTCTGTTTTTCATACTTGAAGACCCTAAGCCAAGATTTCAGCCAAACACCAATTCAAAGAGCCTTCCACTAGGTCACTAGGGTTTCATAGGTTGTACGGTTAATCTTGGTGTTCGAATTCACTGTTTTCCATGAGCTAGAAGCTGAATCAAATGTGAAATAAGGGTAGCGCCTGTTTTTCCAAGATAGATCAAGAAAGGTCTCCAAGGAAGGTCACCTTATCAAGTTCAAGTTCTGCAAAAGTAAATTGTTCATTTTGACATTTTTGCAGGAGTGTCCAGATGATTATCAGCAGTAAAATTGGTAAGGTTAGAGGCCTGCTCCTCATTAAAAGAGAAACACACAAGCAAATGGAAGAGGAAGCATCCTATGTTCAAGGAGAAATCAGGGTTCCTAAGATTTATTGAACCAGCAGTATGCCAAACAAAAAGCCAAGGCAGCAAAACACATGGAAGAGGCACACCAGACCAACCAAGCATGAATTGAAGATTTTTAGAAATCATAAATGGAAAAGGAAAAAAGGTGAGGTGAACTGAACAGAAATGAATGAACTTGAAAGGGCTATAGAGAAGTTAGAAGACAACACTAATAAATCTTCTCAGACAGCCCAGAAACCTAGGGTTTCGGTAAGATAATCAAAGAAGGTAAAAGGTAAGTTTGGACTCCATAATAGCAGCAAAGGCTTCCGAGGATATCACTGCCTGAAAACATTCCAAACTCATTTCAAGGAGTCTGTCATGATGAATATGGACAAAAGAGGGTGAAATACAGATGATAGACCTCCATCATGACAGCAGCAGAAGGTTTGAAGAGGCTCTTGAAGGTGACTTCTAGGGTTTTCCAAGGTAAAGTTTTTCACTGCCTTAAAAGGAAAGCATGAAAGTATCAGTATAAGGAAGGTCAAGCCTTCAATTTTAGTAATTTTCCCTTAGATGATCAGAGGAATCAAAGCATAGGGTTTAGGTTCAAGATATAATGTCAAACTAATCATGAGGTTACTGTTACGAAAGCGTTAAACTCCAAGAGTGACAAAAAGGGCCAAATCAGTATGTCATGGCACCTGCAAAAATCAGAAAGTGGCCTAACAAGGAGATAGCACACATAATTATGAAATTTGTAGTGGTTGTCAAAAATGGATTTATCATGCTCCAGAGATCAGAAGGAAGAGAGTCACTTCATATTTTTCATGGCACTTATTGATTGAAAGTGGTTGAAAGGCATGAACAAGCTAAAACACAGTAAAACATGACACTCACGAAAAACATCTACAAGCAAAGTGATAAAGACACAAACAGATCAAAGGAGGTCAAAATCCACCATGTCAGCTACTGGAAAAGAAACAAAAAAAATGGTTAGAAAGGAGAAAGGACCACTTGAATGCTTTCTAGCCACCTACTGCAAAAAGCTCAAAATGAAAATCAGTGAAAGTAACTAAGGGACTAAAACATTATAAAGTGGGATTTGCAAAGGATAAAATTTTTTTCCTAAGACTATAAAGAGTCAATTTGCTTATCACTTAACTCATTGTGCATATGCAAAGGATTGAAAATCCTTCAAGGAGAAATTTTTGAGTTTCAGGGAAAATCTGGGTAAGGTTACTCGACGCTGTGCGTTCGTGTAGGCGCTACGCCTAGGGCATCTGGCGTTGCACACAGAGGAGAAATTGCAGTGTAAATTTACACTGTGTTGCACCTAGAGTAGAGCGCACTGTGCTTACAAGTGGGCGCTACCCGTTCGCCCAGAAACGACCCGACAGGCCCAGTTTCGCCCGACGCTGTGTGTAGAGAGACCCGATTGGCCCAGAACTAATCTAGCAGGCCTGCACGAGGGCAAGCGCTGCGCTCAAGAGCCCGAAAAGCCTGCACGTGGGAAGCGTTGCACCCAGGAGGACCTGACTGGCCCAGATTTTTCCCAGCACTGTGGTTAGGGCAAAAAATCCTTTTTCACTTGCAAAACTGCCAAAAAACACAATGGATCACCTCTAAAGTTGCATCCAAGGATCTACAAAGGAGTAAAAAAATTGGTAGGTGCATGTTTTCCTTACCCCTCAAGTGGTTTTTATGATTTAATGGTTAAAGGAAATTGACTAAACCTCAGTCACTGGAAACCCTAGGTCCTCATGGAAAACTCTTTATTTTGACCTCCAAGAAAAAAATTATCAGTTAAGGGGGGTGTCAATTACGGTAATTGAAATCAATTCAAGATAAACCTTCATCAAAGCTTAAGGAAGGTCAGTCATAAACCCACACCTCCATATCATTCATTTACAATAACTGCCCTCACCACATTTTCATTTCATTTCTCCCACCAAGTTTCGCAAGCAGGCTTGAGTTTGTCTAAAGGTAGCCCTAGTCACCATGTCAGATGAATAAGGGAGTGTGGACAGTGAAAGAGGTCAAGTGCCTATGAGGCCAAAACACAAGGGTGGGAAGGTTAATAGACTTGAACCCCAAGACACTGTGGAGATTACTGCCTCTCCCATGATTCTCACATGTTTTCAGAATGTAGGGTGTTTTCAGTTTTTTGAAACGGTCAAACAAGTACAAAGTCACCCTGAACTCACTAGGTTGTTTGTCCTCAACCTACACAATAAACAAGTAAATATTGCAAGGGTGGAATTTTATCTATTATCAGATACCATTTCCCATGCTATTGGAGTTCCTGATGTTGGTGAGAAATGGTTCAAAAGGGAAAAGTTGGACATGAGATATTATGAGCCATTTATCAAACCTAGGTACAAAGAGGGCTAAAAAACCATTTTCCCTTTCTCACACTTGCTGGATAGGTATACACCCTTCATGAGGGTTATCATGAAGTACTTTACCTATGAGGGAAGGTATTCTAGACTCTACTCCTACCATGTTAGATTGCTCATGCATTTCACTAGGATCAAATGCTTCATTTGCCCTACTACCTCTATAGGAGTATTGACAAGATGTATTCTATTGTATGAAGGAGGAGTTATTCCCAGCAAATGCATATTTTTTTCCACCACTCCTTGATCAAGATGGTGGTGCTACATCAGCTGGAGCAAAAAGGCATACCTTGGGAGGTGTTCATAGCTCATGAAGTATTCAAAAGCCCTCAGCCCCATCATCAACCAAATGTACCCTCATCATCTCATCCTCGTCCCTCCACTCCTCCATCACCTCCTACTGACCATGACTCATCATCTACCCAAGTATCCTCTCCTCAAGAAAACCTCCTTTCCCCATCTTCTCCCGATGCATCAGATCAAGAAGAAAGTGGCAGTGAATATTCAAGTGAAAATGAGGGTGAAGATGACAATGAGTCAAACCAAAATGAGGATGAAGGAGATGATGAGCTGAGCCAACAAGAAGCAGACAACATAGAACAGAGGAGGGTGATGACAGTGAAGAAAATAAAGAAGCTGACAGTGGGAATGGATCAAGCAAAGATGAACAAGAAATCAGCAATGAAGCAGAGGTCATGGAGGTGGATGATGATGAAAAAGAGGTAAGTGATGAAGAAAGCAACAATCACACTGAAAATGTTGAGGATGAGGAGGAAGAGGATAGAATGGGCACAAATGAGGCAAGCAACCAAGAAGCAAAAGATAATCCTAAGGACAGTAATGAAACTATGAGCCCTAGAGACAGTCAAAACAGTGAGGCTCTTAGTCAAAACAGAGATGAGGGAAAAGACAAAGAGGACAACCTAAATGAAGATGATGACTATGCAGAAAATGAAGAAGAGGCTGAAGATAGTCATGAATGTCATGAAAAAAGTCATGACAGTCATGAAGACTATAAAGAAAATCAAGAGGCTGACAGCCAAAATAAAGGTCACAGCAATGATGAAGGCAACTACAATGAAGAAAAATATGAGAGTGCACAAATTATTTAAGAAACCAACAGTGAGGCTAATGATGAAGGTAAAGAGGCAAGCAGCAATCTAGGTGATGGAAAAGAAGAGAGAGACAAATGATGACAGCCATGAGGAGAACACCAAAATGAGCCAAATTGAACCTTTTCCCTTGGCATACCACAGAGGAGAAAGACATGTGTTTGCTGCCTCTAAAAGGCAAGGGACCATACATTCCACTTCTACCAAGCAGCTAGATAAAGGCAAACAAAAGGTGAAGAGAGGTAAAAAAGGTAAGAAGGAGCTTAAACAAGCACTTGGCATCATTAACCTAGAAATTGAAAATGAAAACAAGGAGAGGGCCAATAGCATACTACTTCAAAGCAAGAATGCAGAGATTAAAGACCTACAAAGGATCCTTGGCATGGCACAATAGATTATTGATTATTATAAGGATGAGCACAAGCATATGAAGAAGATGAAAAGGGACCTTGGCCTACAAAAAAAGATGACTATGCCTTGAAAAACAAACTTGCTTGAAAACCTTAGAATCTTGGCACAAGCTTCTCTACAGGTCTCTGAAAACCCATGAGGCACACATCCACCAAATTTGGGAGAATTTTGACAAATTTTGGTTTTTTGTGAATTTAGAGGCCTCTAAGCGCAGCACCCTTGGCACTACGCTTTCATATCAGGCACCCTCAGTAGGAAAAATCTGAATTTTTGGAATCCTCGCATCTATTACATTAAGATCACAAAATTTAAGAGCATTTGGAGCATTTTTGACCCCTCAAAAGGCCAAAAAACACCTCATTTTTCACCTTTCTGCCTCATTTACGGACCTGGTGCTGTGCCTATAGCAGTTTTTGGAATTTTTACTTTTGGACAGGCTAATGGAGCTCAATTAGAAAACCAAGGGTATATTTGGAAATCAGACTCAGCCATATTTCCAACGGGCCATCACAGAAAAAATTTCGACATTGGGAAGGTCACCAAAACTTGGCTACAAGTGGACCCATTTTCTGCCTAGGAAGGCACTGCACGTTCAGACCTCACTGTGCATTTTTGGCCAAAAGTCAACAAAAGACACTCATTAATTGCAAAATGATATTTTAATGTTTTTTGAGGCAAATCAATCCAAAATTAGGTGCTAGGAGTTATTTTGGCATTTATTTCATGAGATATTTTGTGCCTTAGGACTTGCATGGTCTCTCGGGCATAAATGACATTTATGGATGATTTTGGCATTTTCAATCCCTAATTAGGGTTTTTTTCCCTCCTTTGGAGAAATACATAGTCATCAAATGCCAACCTTAGATAAATAGAGCATGAGGGCTTCACTGTAAAAGGTTGGCATTTGATGACTCTTTGGAGAAATACTTTGTTTTTTTTTTAGATTGGAGAAAGAAATTGGTGTTGTGGAGTTTCTGAATGGCTTGTCTTGATTGATGATGGAGACAGCTGCTTGCAAGATCCCTGAGCTTGGTTAATGGTGATGTGCTTCTATTCAATTATTTTTTTCTTTTGCTTCATGTTGTTTCATCCTTCTAAATTGTAGTAGAACAAAGGTTTTAGACTAAGAAATGTTTTCAAAGGCACCTTAGCTCTGTTTGTTCTTCACTGCCTCTATGTTTTCCTTTGCTTGAACATTTTAAAGAATTCTTAATTTCTCTCTAGACCCCTCTAAGCTTGTTTATTTCATGAATGGTTTAATAAAGTAGGTATCAAAGATGTTTTATGGTTAGCCCTGCTTGTTTGATGTCAGTAAACATTTTTCTTGAGATCTCTCTCTAAAGTACCACTAATTAGGTTTGCCAAAGAGGCTATGTTTCGATCATACCCTTTGTCCATGTTTGAATAGTTGTTTTGGAGATCTTTATGGCTATGATCAATGATGTTTAGGTGTTCCCTCTTCTTTGATTAAAGTTATATGTCTATCTTGAATGTTTTCTAACCTTGAAGGTGAAATCACTAGAATTTAAATGAGTTTCTCGCCTTCTATATTTCATTGGATTGTTTGTCTGAAATGCTTATTTTCTTGAGTTGAATCAAAGAATTATTGGTGTGCCCTGTCTATTGATTACTTATTTATGCTAAATAGTGTTGAAGTCCCTTCTTGTTTAAGTTCATGGCAAAGGATTCTTAATTTCCCTTTTCCCTACTTTGTTCACAAACTTGATGCTCATTTCATTTCACAAAAACCTTGAAAATCCATCTGACCATGCTATATTTTCCCTGTGATCCACCCTGATTTATTGTTGAAACTTTCCATGGCTTTATTGACTCCATAGCCCAATGAATTGAATATTTCCTCACTCTGTCTATTCTACCTGATCATCTTACCTAACCAAAACAAACAAACAAACCCTACACTTAAAAACTATCCTAAAATCAGACCTTAAAAGCAAACAAGTTCACATCCTTTGCACAAAATAGAGAGAGCCCTCTCTGAGTCCAGGAAGGCTAGGTCCGAAGACTCCAAAGACTGGTCTGATGTTACCCTATGCATTTGATCTCACCAATCTAAAAAATCATGGGAACCTAACAAGAAACAACTAAAAAAAATGATTTTTGGATTAATATGGTTTTCCAATCAGTAGTCCATACTGCTGACTGGACCATTGACTGATGAATGGACCATCAATTGTACCTTGTTGGTCTAATCAAAGCACGCCAATTGTCACTTGCTGGTTGGTTCGAGTTGGGGAAATGTGATTGCTTGGTTGTATGACCAACCATGGAACACCATGTGGACCAACCAGAGGTTGCCATGTGGCACCCTGGTGGTTGACCAAAATTTTGGGTTATGGGCGAATAGAATAGAACATGCGACCTCATGGTGGGAATACCAACGCTTTACCAATGTGCTACGCACTCATGACTTAAAACACTATGGTTGCATATTGTATTTAATGTTGAGCAATGGGGCAATTGGGGGTGGGTCAGGGCTAGCCCCAGCCCGGGTCACCGAACCCACGGAAATAAGGGGCGAGACCAAGGGCCAGCTCTTAGCCTGGTTGCACCCATTTTTTATTTTAAAATATTCGGCTAGCAATATATTAATTAAAAATTTGGTTATAAGGTCGTATTGGGCAATTAAATGATCCCACAAATTGCGTTGAATGTTGCCAGAAAATTTCCCCGTTAGCGCTTTTTGGGGAAAAATTGTGTGGCGGTTTGTAGGAGGTCGAAATCGTAGGACAAATTGCTGGAAAACTTGTAGAGATAATAACTTCTTCAATTTTTTGCCTTTTTGGGAGATGAAAGAGGCTAGTCAAGGGTTTTTAACAATGCTGAATCCATTGGAGCTATCAGTACATCCATTTGAGAACTGCAATTGTATGTAAACACCATTTTTATATCATAATGAAAGAGGCCTAGCCATTGGAAGCTAGACCAGGAGACGTATTCCAAGAGGGGTGAACTCCTTCATCAATTGATGTTGTGTATTTATTGTTATGGTGATATTGTCTCGTATTTTCTGCAAAAAAAATCAGTTTAAATTTCATGTTTATGTGTTTAATAATTTCAAAAAATAGGCTTAAAACGTAATTGGATCATTTGCAAAATTTCACAAACCTCAAGAAATTTTTAAATACATGTCAGTGAGAGACCTGGAAAGCATCGTTGTTTCTCGCAAAGAGAAGTCCCAACAAAATGCCCAACTGGCAAAGAAAATGATTGATTTTATTAACTCGAAATCACCTCAGGAATTAAGAACTATGCAAGTTGAAGATAGGACAAAGCTGGTGTTAGAAATAAATAAAATGGAGCAAATAATTTATACATGATAACTATAGAAGTAAAATTAGGGGATATCAAGGAATTTGTCCTAATATTTAATACAAATTTTGATAAACGGATTACGCAGGATTTCCCTCATATTGGGATCAACAGGAAATTTTCCCCAATGAGAAACCTATGATACTTTGTTTGTAGGTTGTAGCTCCTAGAGACAACCCCTGGGTTGATTTGAGATTAGTGCCTAGGACATCTTTCAGTGAGTGTTATTCCAGTTAGCTAAGAATTAATATCACACTCAATATTCAATGTATTTATGATACAAATTGATTCATAACTATCCTTATTCGATACAATTCAGTAACTCTAATGTAAATCATTATTCAAGAAAACATCAAACTATAGATCTATGGCAGACAATCTCGCTTACGTCTACAATATTTTAGTCGTCATAGCAAGTTTATGACAGAGGAGACAAGAATAACGAAATTTCAATGCAATGGGCTTAGAATTTAAGAATCTATTGTACCGAGCTTAAAGTGAAAGGAATGAATGAGAGTATAGACGGAGTGCAAAGATATATGGAATGCAATTAAGGAGTTTAATTCTCATAACCACATAGGGCATCTTTCATCAATATATGAATTAAACGAATCCATAATATTATGAAAACACATCGAGCAACTACAATTTACATAATATATAAGAAGAAAGATATAAACAAATATGGAAAAAAACACGCAGGAGTAATACATACTACCAACACGAGTGAACCTGAATTTCCATGACTGTATATTAATTTTCCTTGAAATAACAAATTCATCAATGAGGCATTGTAATTCTCTTTCAGCAAAAAAAAATTTCTTCCCAAAAATTTAGAACCCTTTTGCAATCTCATATCACTATTCATATAGGGCCTTGGAGAGAACTTGTTACCAAAAATATTCCTTTCTTGATTTGTTACAGTACATGATCATGTCAAAAACTAAGTTTTCTTTGTAGCACAACTGGACTAACTTAAAACTAAACAAATTGACTGAAAAAAAAATAATTACATAAAAGACAGAAAATAAAAGTGTGACATAGACATGATCAAGAAATATTCATTCGTGGTAAGGCAGTGGTGGAGGTTGCATTCAAGGCTTAATGATTTGCACGACAGGCGGATTAACGAATTGTTCGTACCTCTACCACAATATAGGAGGCAGTGGAATAACTAGTGAGTAGAGTTAATATGTGATCCTAAGATTGGTCAGCCTAGAATAGTCCAGCCTGGAGCATAATACAGTTGGAAGTCCCTCTTTAGATAATTCACCATCATTTTACCTTTTAGAGTGGTCATTCTTTCATGAGTGGATTACACCTTACTCTTTGAAACATTACCTAACCTTGTTCCTGCAACAATAGTTCTCCTCCAATATCCTAGCAACTAGGAAATCCTGCCCTGGTGATCCTTTCGAACTCATATTCGAAGGTTTCAGCATCTCTAATCACTACATCGAGGCATTATTCAACTTTAGCTCTAGCCTCTTCTTTCTGTATGACCCTCATGACATCTATAATAGTGTCGACCTTGTACACCACATCTATAGGCCTTAGCTCATTGAGTGATCTTTCATTGACAAACTTGATGAACCTTTTAGTAATCTGAAAGTTCTTTTCTACATCATCCTTGTTTGATATGAGGTGGAATTCATATTCATTGATGGTGACCTTCTGTTCATTTAGCAGTGCTATATACTCCCAGTGGTTCCTTATCCCATCAATGATTTCATCCCATACTAGTTTTTTGGCCTACGGCAAGGACATATTCCCCTTTAGTTTCTCATTTAGCTCAACTACCTCTTGATTCACAACATGCAAGTTCTTGCTAATGACCTTAGTATTCGTTCTGGTAGACTCAAGTTGCCTCTCTTTCTGAGCTAAGTTTTCCCGAGTAGCATCCAAGTCTCTCTGAATTTTCTTGAGCTCTCCTTCAAATAGTTCGAGCTCAATCAAGGATTTGGTAAGTTGATTAGTGGTATTTTGAGGATCCCCAAGTACAACCACTATACATGTGTGGGAATATATTTTTCTTTGTAGGTATATAGCCTACTGATTGAGATCTATCATCTCATTATTATTTTTATGAGCTCTTGGGACAGGATAAATTTCTTAGCTTCCACCTGGGTAAGTTCCTCGGTCTACACATGCTCACTACCTGGCATTTTCAGTTTATGCCTCAACTCCTGAATTTCCTTCTGGGAAATTTTACGAAGAGGTTCAACAATTGTTTTGTCTTCTTGATCCATCCCCATTTTCACAATCAACTCTTTATAATTAGCATTCTTCATATGGAGGGATCTGGAGTTGGCTTTCTCTTATTTCAATATAGTAGCAGCTTTTTCCATAAATTTCTCTACCTTTTAGACAGTCATTGCATTCTTGTTGAGCTCATTGTATAGCATTTCCCTAACCTATTTGTGAAATTTTTCCTTATCTTACAAGGGAACACTTACTAGATCCAAAGAGACATCCAATGATTTAAACTGTGAACCTTAAGGCAAGGATTGTGCCAATGTATGATGTAATGAAAAATTCATTTGATTTCACTCCAAATCCATGGCAGTCATGAGCCTAGTGTGATATGATATTGAATAGAGTGTTATGTTCTTTTGCATCTCCTCCCTTACATTCTTGTTCCTTTCCTTAATGGCCCTCCCAGCAAGCTAGCTTGATTATGTAGCAGATGTGCTACCTCTAGCACCCAAAATAGTTACCTCTGAGGAAGTTGAGGAAACAGTTGGTAAAGGCTCCTCCAAAATGACTTGGAAACATGGTAGGTCTCATCATGTGTCTACTAGTTGTTAGAAGTGTTGTCATTGATGGCAAAGGACAACAGCAGAAGCAAAGGAGAAGACAGTAGGATTTTGGTGAATGGTATAGTAACATTTATAGGGAGCATGACAAGAACAGAGGGAGAGTTTATTTACAAAGATAGGGCAGAAAAAAGAGAAGCAAAGCAGCACAAAGGAGACAGCATAGATGGCAAAGGAGACAGGCAGAAGAAGACTATTGAAATGAAACAGTCGAGCAGCAGACGCAAAGACAGAGAAAGGAGGCAGAACCAGAGGAGACAGAGCTGTGAGATGAAAAGGTCGAGCAGCAGAGGTGGAGACAGAGAATACAAAGGTAGAGTCATTAACAAACAATGAAATGATCAAGTAGAGGCGGAACCGAGAAGCTAAATAACAGCGGGGTAGGTGTATATGGGAAAAGGCACAATATATACATTTAAACGCAGTATGAAGGTTTAATAAACAATTGATGCCAAATTATACAATTCCGGAACCCTGAGTCAAAGACGAAACCAGGAGGAATAGTGACGACAGTTTTGGTGGAAGAAACAACCTGTATCGCGCTGCCCTTAAGCGCTAAGCTGAATTCACCTTTTTGAACGCGATGTATGTTATGGACTGATGTGTGGCCAAAAGTGGTTTGTAAAAACCATGTTCATCGAGTGAATTTGGAGTATTAACGCTCAGAGATTGAAAAAACGTGATAAGTGTTCTATCCGTCCGATCAAAGGTGTTGGGGAATCAACGGTGGTCACGATCGCATGATGGACGAGAGTTAACTAAAGGAAAGTAGCTCTGGGGCTGAAATTTTAATTTAATATATGGTTTTGATATTCAATGGGTGATATATATTTATATACTGTGATAAAGTCGAAACCTATATGAAATGAGGTGCGGGCTGGGCTTATATTAAAGTTAATACATTGGTCTTCACACTGGTCGGGGAATTATATATATATATATATATATATTGGTTGGTACGAGATAATGGAACCATAGGCATGGAAGGGTATGGAGTTAGTTGATAGTGTGGTGGTGGCATATATAAAAATGCACAAGTAATGCGCTAACCAAAGTTGTGGTTTGGACTTACAATATATCATACGAAGGGTAAGTCTGGAGCATATATATATATATATATATATATATATATATAGTGGGTCAAACTCTGCCAGGGGAGAACCTTTCGTTTATTGAGCTATTAAAGGTTGATTTCATATATGTATGTTGAAATGAGTTGGTATTCGGATATATAAGCTGAGGGCTCGAAACCTTATGTTAATGTTTGAATATAAACCAAAGTTAATACGCAAGTGGGACACTCTACATGAAATTCCAAGAATCTTAACCTAAGCTGGAGGATACATAAAAGCTGAAGCGGAAAGTTCATATATATGCAGTGCTTCATATATGTAGCGCTTTATGGACAGGGGACCAAGGGTATAATACAAAGCATATGTATTATATTATTGAGCGCGAGATCAAAAGAACCAAAGGTTCTATTTTTTGGGTTTAAAACAAACAAAGTACCATAAGGTGGGACCCAAGTCACGAATCGCATCGGAGAGAAGTATGGCAGTGGAACGTGTTGACAAAAGTTCCGATTGAGGTAGCAGACCCAATTCACTTATAAACAATGAGACTTATATCTGTTTGAATTCTGACTTAAAGCACATCAGATTGATTCATCGCATTGGAGCGATTCATCGCATCAGAGGTGAAAGAGTATCGACCAAACTGAAAGTTTCGATTGTGACTTAGCGATTGGATGATAGCCATAGGATTCACCGAGGGATGGATGGCGGAGATGATTTGATTGACTATATGGTGGGCCTTTTTTGATCGCATCGACGTAAATCTAAGGACCAAATAGCAGGAGCATTGTGAATGTTGCGATTACGATTGAAATAAATGAGTGGAGTATAGCTGGCATGTGGGGTCCATTCAAAAGATAAGACTAATAACAGGTTTTCTCCAAGTTTATTAAACCAAAGCTAAAGAGGGAAGGAAAGTACAGCAGCATACATACATATATATATATATATATATATATATATATATATATATATATATATGTTGAAAATGCAACAAGATGATGGAGCTTAGTGAAATGAAGTCGCCTTCACTAAGTGGGCCCACAGGCTATTTTTGGCGCAAAGTCTATTTTTAGACATATGGAGCATGGTCTAGGAGTTGCAGTATGCTATTCTTGGATGATTGGTCAAGTTGGTAAAAATAGATGGACCTCTCTTTTTATACATACAGGTCGAAGTCTATTTTTAGACTGCCTGTCTAAAAATAGGTCAGTCAAATATTATTTACCCTTAATAATATTTGGACTATAAACTTCAGTTTATCCTCTTGCAGCACTTCAGTTGGACCTACGGATGTGGCCCATGCACCTGACAGAAGGAATTACGCTATTCCTAGGGGTTTGGTGAGCTCATGCATGGTTGACTTCAGTTAGAACTCAAGTAGCGGAGTTTGGTGGAGTTGATGAGACAGTTGGTGGAGTTGTGTTCTGTTTAACTTAGTTGAACTAGTTGTATTTAGTTTAACTGGCTAATAAAATAGAGATGAGTGGAGTGAATTAATATTCTTTAATTCACTAATTATTAACTCATCATTCAACTCAAGAACACATCAGTTGACTGCAGTGCATGGACAGTTCAGTGCAGACCAGTGGAAGAGGTAGATGAAAGGGTGAGTTTGCTATTAGTTGTGACATTAGTTGTGCATGAGATTTGCACAAGCATTGGAGGAGATTGCCAATGAGGATTGCGCAGTTGAAGCCAAGGAGATTCGAACTTGGATCTCTCATTAAACCAACTTGGATTGCGCAGTAGAGGCAGGCAAATAGTGGATGAGTTTTGAACATGTGACTTGTTCAAAACTGAGCTAGTTTGTGTGTAACTTCTGGAGATAGTACTGAGTACTTGTGAGGAGTATTGTGCTATGTATTGTTACATGTTCTCTTCCATTATAATATACAAAATAGCTGGGGGTTTTCAGCTATAAGCTTTCCCCATTACATATTGTGTTTATGTGCGCATGCGACTGTTTCTATTTCCGCAAATTAATCATCAATTGTAGAAGAGGTTATGTGTTATGCATGAATTCGAATTAGCGTGTGACCAGGATAATCTCAGTGGATAAATCTTCATTATTCAGCAAACTTCTACATGGTATCAGAGCGAATTGATCATCGGGATCTATTACAGTGATTACAATTTTATTTCGGTAGACAAAGTCTGTAACGGGCCAGGTAGCCTCTGGATCCATCCTTTCCTTGAAAGGTGATATATCCAGTAAATGCCCTTACAGTCGATCTCTGTGCTAGAAATAATTTGTTCTCACAGATCTAGAAGCAGTTGAGTTTTTGAGTTTGGAATTCGAATTTTGCAGCAGATTGTTTTCTTGGTGCCGGAGTTGAAATGTCTTTCAACGTTTTGCGACTCGAATATGCCCTTGAAGGCAGTTCGAATTATGTTGCATGGAAAGATAGGATGGAGGCAGTTTTAGAAGATAATGGGCTGAAGGAGTTCGTAGATATGGATGTCCAAAAGCCTACTGATCCTACTGAAGTTGAGGCTTGGCAAAAGAAGATGGCGAAATGTCGAAGGATTCTGTTGGAGGGCGTGAAGGATCACATTGTATCCAGCCTTCATGGAAAAGCTTCTCCATATTTGATGTGGAAAGTGTTGACAGATCTATTCCAGAGTAAGAGCGACCAAAGGAAGCTGGCGCTCAAGGATAAGCTCAGAAACATTAAGATGGAGAAAGGCGACAGTATCGCCAAGTACCTCACAAAGTTCACTCAATGCAGAGATGAGCTGGGAAGTGTGGGGGTGACTGTCGATGAAGAGGACTTGGTGGACCTGGCTCTCCTTGGTCTTCCGAAGAGTTGGCATTCCTATCAGGACTCTTTCAATGGTCAAGAGAAGTTGCTGGGATGGGAGCGACTTTGGGCAGATCTCATGCAAGAGGAGATAAGGCGGACTACCAGGGACGGATCTTCATCAAAGGTATTGTTGAGCCTCAAAATTGTGCTTTCTTTCATTCCATTTTACCTCATTTTCCTTTGGCCATTGCTATCCTAGACCCAATTGATCAATGAATATAGTTAAAATTACTTCTAGAATGATTTACATGACTGACTTGCTAAGTTTTGTGATTTTTGCCATTATAAAGCATTTTGACCGGAACTAGCTGCAGAATGCAGACATTCCGTAGCTAACCGGCGATTCTGCAGTTGCCTTCACGTTTGAGTATGTTCCAGGTGGCCTCTCAAGGAAAACCGCATATGGGCATAATCCACGTCATGTCTACATGGTTCGTTGCTCATCATGGAGGAAGAAACGAATTCTGGGTACGGTTTTGGAACATGGGAACACATTTAGGAAAGCAGACTTCTATTAGGACTGTCTCAGTCCAGATGTCTTTTTCCTCTTCACGCAGCCACTTCAAGAGTCCTAATGTGATTCCGATAAGGAAAGACAGTGTTCCTGAATTGTTGCAAGTCTTGTTATGTGCATTTTCTTTATAAACACTCGGGAAACCGAGAGTTATGTTAGATTTGATATTAGATTTGATGCTAGATTTTGTTTAGACTCTGTGCTACATTTCTGAAGACGCGGAGTGTTATGTTCAAGTTCTTTCATCTTTAATGAAGCATACAGTGTTGTTGTGAAGGCATTGATTTAATTTGGAGTTGAATTCCGTCAGGTGGTAGAGGGCCCCTGCCTCTTGCATGGATTTTATTTGCATAAATTAGATAAGTATTCTAGCTGCCTTTACGTTTTTAGAGTTGAATTCATAGTTGTTTTAATTAACTACTGTAATCATCTTCATTCTAACTCTTCCAAAAGAAGAAGCTCTTCCAAAAGATTATAATGATGAATTGAAAATGGCTATAGTACTGTAGGATTTGAAGTTGAATTTATAGTTGTTTTAATTAGCTACTATAGTTATACTCATTCTAATTCTTCCACAAGAAGAAGCTCTTCCAACAGATTATAATGATGAATGGGAAATGGCTATAGTATTGTAGGACTTAGTTGTAGTTTTTGTTGTTCATCATCACAGTTACACTTGTTCCAATCACTCTTCCACAAGAAGAAACTCTTCCAACAAATTCTTAAAGAGTCCAAGACATGACCGTGATAATGAATGATTTAGTTGTGTGTTTGTACTAAGTATCATCTCTGTTCTTGCTCTTAAATGCTTGCCCAAAACATCATAATGACGAGTAGGATATGGATATGATATCTTAGTTTTTCATTGCTTTCAGTCCTTTATGTTTGCATTTGCACTCAATTACACAGTCAGAATTGTTCTAGCTCTTCCAAAAGAAGGTATTATTCCAAAATATCAATAATGATGGACAAACAGATTGTGTAATTTCATAGAATAATGCATGATAGTATAGTTATGATGCTCCGGAGTTTCATTGCACTTAATTCATGATTCAGTTATTTTATTTTTGGTTTGATAATGACTTGTAGTTTAACACTGTTTTAGGCTAATGACATCTTAGGTTTGGTTGTAGTTCAACTCATTGCATTTGCACTTCACATTCAATTGTTATTCACTGCACATTAGATTACTTCAGTTGTTAGGATTAACAAAACAGCCTTCATTATTCACAAACCTCTTCTTGTTCTAAAATCCATAATTGATCTATAACCATATGAACAAAAGACAACATCATTTTAAGGCCTGAAGTACTTCTGCAATTTCCTCATCATTTCATAAACAGAGCTCTCCCTCAAAAGACTACTTTGAAAAAGAAATCAATAACTCTTGAGTAAAGGTTTTGTGGCATCCAATTAAATTGCAGAATAGAGTTAGAAATTAACTTTGAAGTAGAAAATCTTATGATGATATCAATGTTTTACTCCAAACATACTTCAACAAATCTCTAATCAAGGACAAGATGTTGCATCATTATAAGTTAGTTGTTTAAACTGTTCAGTTAGGAAGATTTTCATTCTTAGTTGACCATGTTTCAAGCTCTCTCTCAAATGCCTTTGATGAAAGAATTTGACAAGTTTATTTTGTGTTTTGAATCATTTGCTTAAAAGTCATTATCAAGCTTTGTTTCTTATTGATCATAGTTTAGATTTGATTCCGTTTTTAAGTATTCCAATTGCATTTGTCATTTGTCATCCATCAATTAGGATCCACTCTGTTTTTAATCATCAGCTCATTTCCATCAGCTTTCTAGGCATTTTCCTTGTGAACATAAAACCACCAAAAGACCAAAAACAACATAAATCATCACAAAAGACCAAAAACATCACAAAACACTACACACAACGCATTAGGAAACAAGTACCTAGGTACATACAATACACTTCACTTCAGTAGTTTACAAATCCTGGTTGACAATTAAATGCTCAGTTTAGGAGACTAGATTGAGACCAAACATTTTTGCGTCGTTGCCGGGGAAGTGAAAACTAGGTAACCTTTGTTTCTTAGCATCCAAAAACAATTTTATGCATAGGGAGAGAGATTCAAGGGGAAGATTTATAAGCAGCAGAGGCAGAAGTTTGATTTCTAGAACACCACGTGTTTCATCTAGATCTAGAGCTAGTACACCTTCAACTCAAACCCATATTCCATCCTCTTTTGAACCTGGACTTCTAGAAAATCTAAGGTCAACTATTCCACTAGAGAAACCTTCCACTTCATCCACTGAACCTGCCATAGAAGAAGATTTAAAAACTCTTGTTAGGAACACAAACCTTTCCACTTCCACAGGAGAGTCAACCATGGCAGAAGGAGGAGGAGGAGGAGTTTTTAATGGAGAACACACATTATTTGGAGGTAGAGGAGAAGGAGGAAGAGGAGAAGGAGGTAGAGGTGCAGATGGAGGAAGAGGTAGAATAGGAAGCTCTTTTGGGTTCCCTATACTTGATGAAGAAACCAATACAACCATGAAAAACATTTCACCCTCTGTCCTTCCAAACTTCTATGGACTTAAAACTGAAGATCCTGAAACTTTCTTATTCGAATTTGAAGTGTTGTGTAGGACTTATGACTACTTACAAGATGCTCAAAAACTGAAATTATTTCCTTCAAATTTGAAGGGAGCAGCATTGAAGTGGTTTATGAGTCTAATCAGTAGCTCTATTAGAACATGGGAAGACATGAAACAAGCATTTCTAGAGAGATACTTGGATTATTGTATGCCGGTTAATCATAAGGAAGAAGTGTTAAAGATGTTACAAAAAGAAGATGAAAACTTAGAAGATTTGTTGGAAAGATTTAATTACAACATCAAAAGGGAAAAAATGGAAAATCTAGATCAAGACACCTTAAAAGCTCTTTTGTTGAAAACAATTAGGGATGAATGGTTGGATATCCTAAACATGATGGGAAAAGGGGATATATCACAACTCAAATTACCTGAAATATCTGAGTTATGTATCAACCTTTCAAGAGGGAAATCTAAAACTGTCAAAGGTCCAAGAGATCCTGCTCTTGCAAGGGCAAGTAAATCTGCTTCTGGGACAGTAAGTAGATCAGAAATAGGACACATGCTTGATGATTTTTAATCTGACATCTTAGGGAGTCTTAGTGAACAAATAGACACCCTCAAGATACAAAACAAGCAAAAGGCTGAATCTGATGCCTTGGCAATCTTTTGTCCCAAATGTAGAAAGAAACATGCCTTAAGAGAGTGTCCTTTAGATGTAAAAGTTGTAGAAACCTGTGTCATTTGTTCTGAGAAGCATGAGACCAAGAATTGTCCTTCTCTTCCTGGTCTCAAAGTTGTCTTTCAGGAAGAAACTCCTACAGACTCCATAGAATCTCTTAACTTTGTATCTAGAAGACCTTGGCAGGGACCTCAGACACAAGGATTCCATGATCAAATGTATAATCAACCTCCACCTTGGAATTCTTGGCAGCAACCTTGGCCCCAATTTCAAAATCAATCTCAAGCTTGGGCACAAGGAACACAAAGTCCCTATGGAAGATACTCTCCATATTATCAGTATCCACCATCCTATCCACCATATCCACATTTTTATCCTCAAAATTCCCAACAAAATTTTCCTCAAAATCTTCAACAAAATTTTCAACAACATCATCCGAACCAACCTCATCAAAATCAACCACTTCCATTACCATTCCCTCAAAAATCCAATCAATTGCCAGCTCAGCCTATACCAAACCCCAATAATAAGAATCCTCAGAATACATATATGATAGAAGGACAACAATTTCCAACTTATTTAATTACTCCTCTAGACCTTAGTGATGTTCAACTTAGGTCTGGAAGGATACTTGAGAAGAGGAAACCTTCTGTGATCATACAAGAACAAGATAATTCTGAGGAAGACTCCCTGCGGGTTAATAAAATTCTTGAGGAAGGTACATCCTTTCAAGGCCAAAACATTGAAAAACTGAAACAAAAAGATCCAATAAGTCCAACTCCAGTATTAGAGCAACCATCCACATCTACTTCTATACCTCCCTTTCCGGAAAGATTACAAATTGATAAAGGTGTAGAAAAACAAATAATGGTGCCTAATTATGATTTCTTGGATGAATTGAGAAATGTTTGCATTAAAATTCCATTACTGCAAGCCATCAAAGAAATCCCAATTTTAGCCAAAACAATAAAGGAGTTGAGTATGAAAACAACAAGAAAAAGAATAAGAGAAACCAAGAAAATTCAACTGGTAGGACAAATAGCAAACATTATGATGGGTAAGATTACTATTCCAAAGTACCTTGACCCAGGAAATCCAGTTGTCAAAATTCACATCAACGGAATTGAAATTCAAAACACACTCATTGACTTAGGAGCAGCAATAAATATCATGAGTAGACAAATCATGGACAAACTGAAACTTCCTAATCTTCTATTTACCCCCACACTATTACAATTGGCAGATAGATCTGTGATCAAACCAGATGGGGTAATAGAAGACATTCTAGTGTCCCTAGATTCTTGGGAATACCCTGTGGATTTCATGATCCTAACTCCCAAGAATAATCTAGGAGGCCATCTTGTTATATTAGGAAGACCTTGGTTGGCCACAGCTGATGCTTTTATTAGTTGTAGGTCCGGTGATATGTATATTTCTGATGGTATTTCAACAAAGAAATTCACTTTATATCCTCCAGCTAGGACAATTACAGATCTAGATGACACTCAATGGATAGAGGTTGAAGAATATTTACAACCACTCTTCACAATTTTAGAAATTAGTGAAGATAATCAAATTCTGAATACTCTAGAAAACTTTGAATCTTCTCCAGAACACAAACATGAATCATTTCAGGAGGGATCCAATATTGAATTTTTGTCATCTAGGCAGATGTCTCTTCATTCTATGGACAAATTTGGTAGCTCTACAAGTGAAATTTTTCCAGGCAAAACTTTGAATATAAATAAGAACCTAGAAAAATCTCAACAAGAAGAGTTAGTCAAAGTATTACAGAGACATTCTTCTGCATATGTATGGGAATACACTGACATGAAAGGGATAAGTCCTAAGACTTGTACTCATCACATCTATATAGAGGCAAATTGTAAACCAATCAGACAGCCTCAAAGACGGATGAATCCAAATCTTAGGGAAATTGTCAAGGAAGAATTGCAAAAATTGTTAAATGTTAATTTCATATATCCTATTTCAGATAGTCAGTGGGTTTCTCCTTTGGTAATTGTGCCAAAGAAAAATGGAAAATGGAGGGTGTGTGTTGACTATCGAGAACTGAATAAAGCTACTCTTAAAGACCATTTTCCCTTACCTTTCATAGATCAAGTATTAGATACATTAGCTGGCAAAAAGTACTTTTCATTCCTAGATGGGTTTAGTGGTTACAATCAAATCTAAGTAGCACTTGAAGACCAAGACAAAACCACATTCACCTGTCCTTGGGGTACCTATGCCTACCGAGTATTGCCCTTTGGATTATGTAATGCACCTGCAACATTCCAAAGGGCAGTATTAGGAATTTTTTCGGATCTAATACATGATTGTGTGGAGGTGTACATGGATGACTTCACAGTTTATGGGAATACATTTGAAGAGGCTTTAGAAAACTTGGAAAAAGTCTTAAAAAGATGTCAAGAAGCAAACCTTTCACTTAGTCATGAAAAATGTCTTATGATGTTTACTGAAGGTATTGTTTTAGGGCACCACATTTCAGGGAATGGGATTAGAGTTGATGAGGCAAAAGTTGAAGTCATTTCTAACCTATCCATTCCAAGTTGTCAAAGAGATGTTAGAAGTTTTCTAGGATTTACAGGGTATTATCGAATATTTATAGAAAACTTCACTAAAATAGCATCTCCTCTCTTCAAATTACTCACCAAAGATTGTGAATTTAGGTGGACTTCTGATTGCCAGTTAGCTTTTGAAACTCTGAAAACCAAAATTTCTGAAGCACCTATATTAAGGGGACCTAACTGGAAGTTACCTTTTCATATCTCCACAGATGCCTCCGATACAGCTCTAGGAGCAGTATTGGGGCAGAAAGACTTGATTCCCTATGCCATCTATTATACCAGTAAAAATTTGACTCCTGCAGAGTTAAACTATACTGTAACTGAAAAAGAGTTTTTAGCTGTTGTTCATGCCATAAAAAAATTTAGACACTATATAACAGGCTATGAAACTTTTATTCACACTGATCATTCTGCAATTAGATATTTAATGAACAAATCAATCACTAATGGCAGAGTTATAAGATGGTTGTTACTCTTACAAGAATTCAACATTACTATTCTAGATAGGCCTGGAAAACAAAACACAGTGGCTGATTTCCTATCTAAACTCCAAAATATCAAAGATGACACTCCGGTTGAAGATCAATTTCCTGATGAATATCTTTTTGCAATCTCTACTCAAACTCCATGGTTTGCTGATATTGCTAATTATTTAGTTTCAGGAAAATTTCCTTCAATTATGAATGTAAGGGATAAAAGAAAAATCATTAATCATAGTGCAAGATATTCATGGGTCGCTAATGAGTTGTACAAGACAGGTCCAGATTTGATCATTAGAAGGTGTGTTCGTGAAGATGAGATGCCTGAAATTCTTAAGGCATGTCATGATGAACCTTGTGGCGGACACTTTGCAGATAAGAGGACAGCCTATAAGATCCTTAACTTAGGATATTATTGGCCATCTTTGTTTAAAGATGCAAGGGAGTATGTAAAAAGGTGTGACAGTTGCCAAAGGGTAGGGAAACCTTCTCCTTCAGGTGAGATGCCATTACAACCTCATGTACACATTGAACCTTTTGAAAAATGGGCTTTGGATTTTGTAGGACCTATTAGTCCTCCATCAAGACAAAAGAAATATATATTAGTTTGCACTGATTATGTTACTAAGTGGGTAGAAGCTAAAACATTACTTGTTGCTAATGAATCATCTGTAGTTACTTTTCTTTTTGAGGATATTTTCACTCGTTTTGGTGTCCCAAGGGAAATTGTTACAGATCAAGGAGCTCAATTTACATCAAGGCTAGTGGAGAAAATGATGGAGAAGTACAAAATCAGACATATAAAATCTACTCCTTATCATCCACAAGCAAATGGTCAAGTGGAATCTACTAATAAGGTCATTGAAGGAATCCTAACAAAGACTGTTCATTTACATAGAAGAGATTGGGTAGATAGGCTTCCTGAAACCTTGTGGGCCTATAGAACTACATGGAGAAACACAACAGGCCATACTCCTTATGAACTTGTTTATGGAAAGCAAGTTTTGTTTCCCATAGAGTTCCAGATTCAAACTTTCAAAATGGCAGTTCAGCTAGGACTTGATTTAACGGAGGCACAAAAACATAGATTGGAGCAGATTAATGAATTGGATGAGATCGGACAAGATGCAGTTCAGACAACAAGTCTATTCCAACAGCAAAGGACTAGATGGCATGACAAGTACATCAAAGAGAAGAAATTCAAAGAAGGTGACTGGGCTCTCTTGTTTGATTCAAAATTCAAGGATTTTCAAGGTAAATTTCAGACACATTGGCTTGGGCCATATGAAATTGTTGAAATTTTTTATAATGGGGCAGTCAAAATCAGAACTATAGATGAAGAAAAGGTCACTTTTCTTGTGAATGGTCACAGATTGAAGATATACCACAAACCACTCTCAAGAGAAGAATTTGTCAAGAAGTTCCAAGAAAGCAATGATGTGAAGTTAATGAAGAAGAATCTCTCTTCTTCATCAACTTGATTAAATTTTCTGAAGCATTTCTTTAAAATAAAATAAAAAATAAAAATAAAAAAAATAAAGGTATAAACATGAAAACCAATCATTGATTGGCATGTTTATACAGAAAAGATAGGGTGAAAATCAGAGTCTCTCTGACACTCTAACTTTTCCCATTTTTGATTGTACTAGCAGCTGTTACAAAAATCATAAGTTCAGTTCCATAGTGCTTATGATTCATCTCATTTCATTTCACTCCATTCACTTATCCATTCATACTTCATTTCATTCATTCACTCATGTTCCACTTCATTCCAAGTTTCATTCATCTCATTCCATCCTCCATCCATCTCATTTTCATAACAAAATTTAGAGTTTGATGTCTTGCTGTAAATAAATAAAACATGTCATAGATTGCAGGGCAGTCCTTATGTTCTTTCACTCCATGTCCTAAACTGAATCCATTCCATTTCATCATCCACTTCATACATATCATAATCCATCATCCATCTTCATTCATAACATATAACATTTCACCCATATTCCAAAAACACTCCATTTTCATGATCAAAGTGCTCTACAGGAACATTCTGCAGCTCAGTAAACATTCTGCAGCTGATCAGCCTTTCTGCAGCCAGACAGTCTTTCCGCAGCTACAAACCCTGAAGGCATCAATCAGCAGATATTAGAATTGCAACAAAATGACCCAGTGTATCCATGAATTAAAAGCATCAAGAAAATTATGAAGCCTCTTCCAAAGGTGAACAAGAAGACAAAGACTACAAAAATCAAATGAAAGGCAGAGGTAACAAGTTTAAATTATAATGGCATTTCATTAAAGTTTAGCATAGTTTTAGTTATGGATTGTTTGAAAAAGTTGTTTTAGTTATTTTTATTGATCAATACCAATAAACCCTCCACAGACTTTGGATTAAAATTGCTCATTTCAAATTTCATATCCAATATCATTTAAGCGGTTAAAATGGCCGAGGTGTTTGAATTCTTCACGTCTCTTAACCAAATCAATCAATGATGATTCCCTCTGCCGTCGTAAAAATCTCCGTCGTCTCTTCAATCATTAATTCATTCCCTCCACCTCACTCCACTACTTCATTCCGTGACCACTGCCATCACTCCATTCTGTAGCCGGAATTTCATTCCGTAGACAGAGATATTATTATCACCGAGAGCAGAGCCAAAGGATATCAGTTTGAATAGCATTGAGCATTGTAAACTCAGAGCAGAGCAAAAGGGTAAATTCAGAGGTATAGCAGCGTGAGAATTTGAAGCCATTTGATTCCGTGGGTAGACAAAATATCACTGTGGGCAGAGTTTGAGCATTTTCACTATAAACACAGAAGTGTAGCAGTGTAAAGTTTGAAGTCTTTTGTCACTAGGAGACAGAGGTGTTACAGTGTTGAATTCGAAACCATTTGCTACCAAGAGCCAGAGGCATTGCAGTGAAGAATTTGAAGCCAGTTGTCACTGTCAAACAGAGATATATCAGTCCAAAGTTCAATTATCAACAGAGGCATATCAGCCCGAAGTTTTGAAGCTGTTGCCACTATCAATCAGAGGTATGTCATTCCAAAGTTTGAAGCCATTTTCATTCAGAACTTGAAGCCATTTCAATTCGAAGGTGAAAGTCATTGTTCTTGTGGGTAGAAGAGTGTTAATTTGAACATTGAAGAAGCAATCATGGGTTTCATTGTAAGGACTGAACCAGTGGGTTCAAAATATTTAGAAGGCTACCCTCAATGCAAAGAAATGTTACAGCAAATAGGATGGCTTCAATTTTTGGAGAAATTTAATGGCTTCCACAAGGAAGTCACTAAAACATTTGCAAGATCATTTCAAGGAACCGAAGTTGAAGTGGGAGATGTCAAATTTACTATCACTGAAGTTTTCATTGCAGAGGCTACAGGGTTACTCAGAACTGGAGAGAGATGGTTCAAAAATAGAGATTTCCACAATGACTCCTGGAAACAAATTTTAAAAACACCAGGTATGGATGTTACTGTATTTAAGAAAGGAATTCCCAGTTCTGCATTGAAAAATAAATGGAGAAACATACTACTTCTTCTACAAAAATTTATTACATGTGAGGGTAGATATGGGACATTTTATGTCTACCAAATTAGACTAATGATGCATTTTCTGGGGGAAGACTTAAACCTACCATATTTCTTGCTTCAAAGTCTGAAGAAGATGGCTTCCTGTGTCCAAAGAAGAGTTCAATTTTTAGAGACAACCCTATATCATCATGGTTTGGTCAAAATTCTGATTGAACATCATCTAGCTAAAACAAATGATACATGGGACGATTTCTTAATAAGAAATCATTTTGAAGAAGCAAAAGAACCATCACCTGAACCATAGCCTACAAGAAGAAGTAGAAAATGGAGGGCTTCAGAAGTTGAAATTGACAAAACAGTCCAAGAGAGCAGTGAGGAAATCATTTTAGAAAAGTTGACTCAAATCAAGAGACAACTTAAGGAAGAAAAGGTAATCAAGAAATCTGCCATGGAGAAAGGAGAGGGATCTTCTCAGCCTAGAAGAAGCCACAGACTAAAGGGGAAACTGAAGAAAACACTAATCAAACAAACAGGGGTAATCAATATAGAAGATGAAGAAACATCCATTGAAGAGGATGTTGAAGAGGATGTTGAAGAGGATTTTTATGAAAGAACCCCTGAAATTGACCCTGCTCAACAGGAAATTTATGACTATGTGGAAACTTTGGAGAGGAGAGCTTCAGACAGAAGAGAGAGAACCCCCAGTCCTCCACTGTCTGAAATAGATATATTAAGAAGGGATATGTATGAGTTGGAATTACTGAATAGACACATCAAAAATGAGAATGAAATTCTCAAGGATCAAGTCAAGCTCAAAACTGATATGAACTCAACCTTATCCCTGCATATAGACAAAGTGGAGAAGACCAATGAGAAGTTGAAGACAAGGAACAAAAAGTTAATCAAGGCACTCACCAACCTAAGGTTCAAACTTGTTATCAGAAAACCCAGAAGACCTCTAGCTTCCAGACAAAGGAGAAGAAGAGGATTAGATGTCCTTGCAGAAGCCTCTGAGTTCATAGGATAATTTGCATGAGGACATGCAAAGAGACAGCAATGGGGGTATGTTGAGCCTCAAAATTGTGCTTTCTTTCATTCCATTTTACCTCATTTTCCTTTGGCCATTGCTATCCTAGACCCAATTGATCAATGAATATATTTAAAATTACTTCTAGAATGATTTACATGACTGACTTGCTAAATTTTGTGATTTTTTTGCCATTGTAAAGCTTTTTGACCGGAACTAGCTGCAGAATGCAGACATTCCATAGCTAACCGGCGATTCTGCAGCTGTCTTCACGTTTGAGTATGTTCCAGGTGGACTCTCAAGAAAAACCGCATATGGGCATAATCCACGTCATGTCTACATGGTTCGTTGCTCATCATGGAGGAAGAAACGAATTCTGGGTACGGTTTTGGAACGTGGGAACACATTTAGGAAAGCAGACTTCTATTAGGACTGTCTCAGTCTAGATGTCTTTTTCCTCTTCATGCAGCCACTTCAAGAGTCCTAATGTGATTCCGATAAGGAAAGACAGTGTTCCTGAATTGTTGTAAGTCTTTTTATGTGCATTTGCTTTATAAACACTTGGGAAACCGAGATTTGATGTTAGATTTTATGCTAGATTTTGTTTAGACTCTGTGCTACATTTCTGAAGACGCAGAGTGTTATGTTCAAGTTCTTTCATCTTTAATGAAGCAGACAGTGTTGTTGTGAAGGCGTTGATTTAATTTGGAGTTGAATTCCGTCAAGTGGTAGAGGGCCCCTGCCTCTTGCACGGATTTTATTTGCGTAAATTAGATAAGTATTCTAGCTGCCTTTACGTTTTTAGAGTTGAATTCATAGTTGTTTTTAATTAGTTACTGTAGTTGTACTCATTCTAACTCTTCCACAAGAAGAAGGTCTTCCAAAAGACTATAATGATGAATGGGAATTGACTATAGTATTGTAGGATTAGAAGTTGAATTCATAGTTGTTTTTAATTAGCTACTTTAGTTGTACTCATTCTAATTCTTCCACAAGAAGAAGCTCTTCCAACAGATTATAATGATGAATGAGAAATGGCTATAGTACTGTAGGACTTAGTTGTAGTTTTTGTTGTTCATCATCACAGTTACACTTCTTCCAATCACTCTTCCACAAGAAGAAACTCTTCCAAGAAATTCTTAAGAAGTTCAAGACATGACCGTGATAATGAATGATTTAGTTGTGTGTTTGTACTAAGTATCATCTCTGTTCTTGCTCTTAAACGCTTGCCCAAAACATCATAATGACGAGTAGGATATGGATATGATATCTTAGTTTTTCATTGCTTTCAGTCCTTTATGTTTGCATTTGCACTCAATTACACAGTCAGAATTGTTCTAGCTCTTCCAAAAGAAGGAATTATTCCAAAATATCAATAATGATGGACAAACAGATTGTGTAATTTCATAGAATAATGCATGATAGTATAGTTAGGATGCTCCGGAGTTTCATTGCACTTAATTCATGATTCAGTTATTTTATTTTTGGTTTGATAATGACTTGTAGTTTAACACTGTTTTAGGCTAATGACATCTTAGGTTTGGTTGTAGTTCAACTCATTGAATTTGCAATTCACATTCAATTGTTATTCACTGCACATTAGATTACTTCAGTTGTTAGGATTAACAAAACAGCCTTCATTATTCACAAACCTCTTCTTGTTCTAAAATCCATAATTGATCTATAACCATATGAACAAAAGACGACATCATTTTAAGGCCTGAAGTACTTCTGCAATTTCCTCATCATTTCATAAACAGAGCTCTCCCTCAAAATACTACTTTGAAAAAGAAATCAATAACTCTTGAGTAAAGGTTTTGTGGCATCCAATTAAATTGCAGAATAGAGTTAGGAACTAGATTTAGAGTAGAAGATCTTATGATGGTATCAATTTTTTACTCCAAACATACTTCAACAAATCTATAATCAAGGACAAAAATGTTGCATCATTATAAGTTAGTTGTTTAAACTGTTTAGTTAGGAAGATTTGCATACTTAGTGACCATGTCTCAAGCTCTCTCTCAAATGCCTTTGATGAAAAAATTTGACAAGTTTAGTTTGTGTTTTGAATCATTTGCTTAAAATTCATTATCAAGCTTTGCTTTTGCTTATTCATATTTAGATTTGATTCCGTTTTTAGTATTCCAATTGCATTTGTCATTTGTCATCCATCAATTATGATCCACTCTATTTTTAATCATCAGCTCATTTCCATCAGCTTTCTAGGCATTTTCCTTGTGAACATAAAACCAACATAAGACCAAAAACATCATAAAACACTACACACAACGCATTAGGAAACAAGTACCTAGGTATATGATGCCCACTTCTTGATTTTACAAATCACCTTTGACAATTAAATGCTCGGTTTAGGAGACTAGATTGAGACCAAACGGTGTCGATGAAGAAAATTGTGCTTTGGGCTTTGGCTGTGAAAGCAAAGAAGGGGAAAAACAGAAAGCTTCTCGATCTGAGTACGAAAAGGCAAAAGCAAAAGACATGTCCAAGGAGAAGTGTTTTCTTTGTCACAGCCACGGACACCATACCACAAATTGTCGCGAAGAAAATAAGAAAGGTTTGTTGGGTCTATGACCCAGAGGCATTGGCCTCCCAGTTTGAACTGGATTTTTCACTGATCGCATGCTTGGTCTCAAGTGTGATGGGATCAGTATGGTTCTTGGAAAGTGGTGTGTCATTTCACATGACAGGAGATCGGGATCTGTTTTCAGATCTGGAGGAAAAAGATCTTAGAGTGCACATCGAGATGGGCGATGATGGTAGATACAGTGCGACCGGTATCGGTACCATTTCCTTTGAGAGGGAGTCTGGTAAACCCTTCGTATTGAAGGAAGTATTGCATGTTCCAAGATTGATGAAGAATCTGATCTCTGTGGCGATGTTGGAAGACAAGGGGTATGATGTGGTCTTCAGCGAAGGAAAGGCTTTCCTGCGCAGTAAGACAACTAGAGAGACCCGGAAGATAGGGGTTCGAGTCAAGAACCTTTATCAGTTGCAAGTAGATGGCTGCGCAGCAATGGCATGCAAGGCGGAAGCAGTGGTGAGCCGGGATGATGGCGAGCTGTGGCACAGGAGATTGGGCCACCTTCACCATGGAGCCTTGAAGATACTGCAACAGATTTCTACTGGGCTTCCTAAGGGCACTCTTGCGCAGTCAGATCAGTGCAAGGGGTGTACCTTGGGGAAGTATGTGAAAGCCACCTTTCACGAGAAGGATAGTCGCGCCACGACGATCCTTGAGAGAGTTCACACACACGTGTGTGGTCCTTTCTCAGTTGCTTCGACAGCAAAGCACAGGTATTATGTGATCTTTGTTGATGATTTCTCTCGAAAGTGCTGGATCTTCTTCATGCGGAAGAAGAGCGATACATTCGCGAAGTTCTGTGAGTTTAAAGCACTGGTCGAGAAGGAGTCGGGGAAGAAGGTGATTTCTCTAAGGAGTGATAACGGTGGTGAATTCATCTCGGCTGAATTCAAGGAGTTCTGCAGCGCAGAAGGGATTTGGAGAGAGCTCATCGCACCCCATAACCCATAGCAGAACGGGGTGGCTGAGCGGAAGAACAGAACGATCGTGGGTGCTGCACGGGCGATGTTGCATGATCAGGGCCTACCCCTTCACTTGTGGGCTGAGGCATGCAATACAACAGTGTATGTGCAGAACCGTTGTCCTCACAAGATACTTGGCATGAGTACACCGGAGGAGGCATTTTCTGGCAAGAGGCCTGACATTTCTCATTTGAGGATTTTTGGCTCACCTGTCTACATGCATGTGACGAAGGACGCCAGAAAGAAGCTGGATCCGACCGCAGAGGTTGGGATATTTGTGGGGTACACTGATACGCCCCACAACTATTGTGTGTATTTTCCAGACAGTTGCAAGACTGTTGTGCGACGGGATATCAAATTTCAGGAGGAGAAAGCCATGAAGTGTTCGCTTGAGAGGGAGCCACACTTGCATGCAGATGAGGAGCTATTAGTTCCTAAGGATGAGCTTCCGGATGTGGATCAGCCATAAGAGGAAGTTCATGGAGTGGAAGAAACCACTCATGCGGCGCCAACCATCAGAGGGCGCAAGCGCACTACAAAAGCTGAGCGACTGGCTCAAGATGCAGAGAAGATTGTAGGACCACCTACAACACGGCGCAGAGACAAAGCCGGTCACCAGACACGGTACAACGGATACATGACTCTTGTGAGAAAATGTGTCTTGTGGAGCCATCCTCTTTCGAGGAAGCTATGGAGGAACATAGGTAGATGCCATGGTGGAAAGTATGATTCGATTGTCGGAAACAATGCATGGGGAGATTGTCCCGCGGCCAGAAGGGAAATCAGGTGGTGGGTTCGCGATGGATCTACAAAGTGAAGCGAGGCGGTGGCAGCCGAGGTGTGGAGAAGTACGAGGCAAGATTTGTTGCCTGTGGCTTCTCCTGAGATCGGGGGATCGATTGTAAGGGGACGCTGCCCTGACGCAAGGTACTCTTCCATATGGATGATCCTAGCTCTCTCAGCGCAAATGGGGTGGCACATCCATCAGATGGATGTGAATACTGCATTCCTCAACGGATTCATTGAGGAGGAGGTGTACATAAAGCAGCCCGAAGGTTTTGAGATCTTCAGCAGTGAGTCACATGTGTGCCAACTCAAGAGAGCACTGTACGGGTTGAAGCAAGCACCTCGTGCTTGGTACACACAGATAGACAATTACTTCACTGGACTTGGATTCTCCAAGAGTGAGGCGGATCCTAACCTGTACCAGATTGTGGTGGAAGGGAATTTTCTGATCATTGTACTGTATGTAGATGATCTTATTTGGACGGGTGATGAGTTGTTGATACTTTCATGCAAGGAGGATCTTGCTAGAGAGTTTGAGATGAAGGACTTGGGCCTCCTTCATTATTTCCTGGGATTGGAGATTTGGTAGCACAGTGGTGGACTATTTTTTTCTCAGGGCAAGTATGCCCAGGAGATACTGGAGAGGTTCAACATGCATGGCTGCAAGCCTATTGATACTCCTCTTCCTTGTGGTTTGAGGAAGGAGGATGCTACTTCAGCGGAGGTAGTAGATGCCACTGTCTATCGACAGTTGGTGGGGTCGCTTATGTATCTGGTCAATACATGACCTGATATATGCTATGTTGTTAACCAGCTTTCGCAAGCTATGGTTAAGCCTACCAAGCTCTTTTGGAAGGCAGGCAAGCATGTATTGCGTTATCTTAGTGGCACATCAGGATATGGTCTATGGTACAGACAGGAGGATGGAGCGAAGCTTTCCGGCTTCACTGATGCAGATTGGGCAAGGAGCCCAACGGACAGAAAGAGCACATCTGGAGGAGTCTTCAGTATCGGGTCGACAGCAGTTTCCTGGTACAGCAGGAAGCATATATCCGTGGCACTCAGTTCAGCAGAGGCCAAGTACATGGCAGCAAGCTTGGCTGCATGCGAGGCTATTTGGATGAGGAAGATCCTCGTCGGATTGTTCGGGTCGCACTTGGAGCCTACTGTGATTTATTGTGATAACCAGAGTTGCATTAAACTCTCGACTAATCCAGTATTTTATGATAGATCCAAACACATCGACATCTGGTACCATCATATCAGAGATTGTGTGCAGCGGAGAATCATGTTACTTTCATATGTTCCCACGGAGGATCAGGATGCTGACATCTTGACGAAGGCGCTCACCAGGAGCAAGTTCGAATTCCATAGAGGCAGGATAGGGGTTGCAGATAATCCATATCTTGTTGAGAGGGAGTGTTGAAAATGCAACAAGATGATGGAGCTTAGTGAAATGAAGTCGCCTTCACTAAGTGGGCCCTCAGGCTATTTTTGGCGCAAAGTCTATTTTTAGACTATGTCTATTTTTAGACATATGGAGCATGGTCTAGGAGTTGCAGTATGCTATTCTTGGATGATTGGTCGAGTTGGTAAAAATAGATGGACCTCTATTTTTAGAAATATAGGTCGAAGTCTATTTTTAGACTGCCTGTCTAAAAATAGGTCAGTCAAATATTATTAGCCCTTAATAATATTTGGACTATAAACTTCAGTTTATCCTCTTGCAGCACTTTAGTTGGAGCTACGGATGTGGCCCATGCACCTGACAGAAGGAATTACGCTATTCCTAGGGGTTTGGTGAGCTCATGCATGATTGACTTCAGTTAGAACTCAAGTGGCAGAGTTTGGTGGAGTTGATGAGACAGTTGGTGGAGTTGTGTTCTGTTTAACTTAGTTGAACTAGTTGTATTTAGTTTAACTGGCTAATACACTAGAGATGAGTGGAGTGAATTAAATATTCTTTAATTCACTAATTATTAACTCATCATTCAACTCAAGAACACATCAGTTGACTGCAGTGCATGGACAATTCAGTGCAGACCAGTGGAAGAGGTAGATGAAAGGGTGAGTTTGCTATTAGTTGTGATATTAGTTGTGCATGAGATTTGCACAAGCATTGGAGGAGATTGCCAATGAGGATTGCGCAGTTGAAGCCAAGGAGATTTGAACTTGGATCTCTCATTACACCAACTTGGATTGCGCAGTAGAGGCAGGCAAATAGTGGATGAGTTTTGAACCTGTGACTTGTTCAAAACTGAGCTAGTTTGTGTGTAACTTCTGGAGATAGTACTGAGTACTTGTGAGGAGTATTGTGCTATGTATTGTTACATGTTCTCTTCCATTATAATATACCAAATAGCTGGGGGTTTTCAGCTATAAGCTTTCCCCATTACATATTGTGTTTATGTGCACGTGCGACTGTTTCTATTTCCGCAAATTGATGATCAATTGTAGAAGAGGTTATGTGTTATGCATGAATTCGAATTAGTGTGTGACCAGGATAATCTCAGTGGATAATCTTCATTATTCAGCAAACTTCTACAATATATATATATGTAAAACGATACATACATATTTCCATATGTGAACAGTAAATCATCACATCGGAGAATAGAGCTAGTTCAGTGAGTGGGCCCGTAAGGGCATTTTATGTATTAAAAATTTTTATTATTGTTATAACACCAAGAGTTTAATTTCACAGTTACATGTATGTAGCAGTTACACCACGGCAGAGAATAGGAGAGAAAGCAGAGCTGAAAAAGACAGACACAGTCACAGAAAAGACAAATACGCAGTGATCCAAAAGGTTGAATGAGTTGAGCTGGAGTTCTCATTGTATTTGAATGTAAATTTTTTAATTGATTTATGTTGTTGTGATGCAATGGCAAGTCTTTGTAGGAAATAAAACTCCGCTATAAAACTGAAAGTTGTATATATTGCTGAGATTTTCTAAATGAGCTGGAAAAAGAAGTGAGGAGGCAGAATGCAAAGAATCAGGGCTATTCACTTTGAATTCCCTGTGGAATACGAACTGTTATGAGGCAAACTGTATAAAGCATATCACATTGATGTGTAGAGAGAGGTTGGAGAGTGCAAAGTATGAATAATTTAGGCAGAGAAGATAAGAAAAAGGAGCAGAAAGAGATGCTACAGAAAAGAGCTGATATTTGAGGTAAATCAGCAAATATTTTCTTTTGATTAAGTAAGGAAGTTGGAGCTTCCCTATCAAGTTGAAGCTTGATAGCTGTCAGTTGTAGCTGACTGAGGTTGGAGCCTCATGTAGGTTGGTTCCTGCAGAAAATCAGTGGTGAGAGGGAGTTGGAGCTTGCCTTTGCATCACAACAAAAATAAGATGTGGTTTTCTCCCTTTATGGGTTTCCACTTAAATCTGTTGTCTTTGTGTGTATTGCCTATGTGTTGATATGTTCTATCCAATCTACTTTATTCTTGTTGCTCTCATAATAAGTTTGGTATCACATTAACTTAATACTTGCTGCAACATATTAAGACTGCTCACATATTAAATTTGGTTATAAAATTAAGTTGTAAATCAGCTTGATGAAAAGTTTGAAAAGCTCATGTATGTGTTAAACTGATTCACCCCCCCCCCCCCCTCTCAGTTTAACTAAGGATTCAACACTAGCCTAGTTTGAAATTCCTCCTCTTCAAGCTCCTGGTTCCTTGCCCTTTTACTCACATGTACTTCCTCCATCTCGATTTCTTCAGCTTGGTCAATGGTCCTTTTTCATGGCTTGTCCTTGGAAGTCGGGGTTTCGATCTCCATATCTGTATCCAAAGGCCATGAATCAAAATTAACTTTCCATTTGATTCCAGCCCTGGGTTCATGTACATAGGTATAAGCTTCTATCTTTTCTCTCCTTCGGGTTATGACACCCTTAGGATCATAATGCCAAATATCTCCTTGTTGGAATTTCATCTTTCTGACAAGATCCTCAACTACTTTGAAAGCCTATATTGAGTTGATAATAAAATTCCCTATAGTGTTTCCCAATTTAAACATATACCCCTTCTTTACAGGAATAAAGTGGATTTGGTCTACATTAAGGCTCTGCCTAATGAATTCTAATGCAAATATCCTCATAGGCATGAACACTGGAAAGTGATGGGGGGAAATCTCACAACCATAAACTCTTATTTTTGTATAATCTTCAAATAGGTGACAATATCCTACACAGACATTTTTGCTGAGTTGGATAAACTATTTTTTTTTTGGAAAATTATGGGTGGAGGTGCACCATGAATGATTTCATATGGAATGGCCAGGTATGTTGATATAAAATTAGAGTAATCATCAGTGACCGGCCTCTTCCTAACTACAATGTCCCAATCAAATACAGAATTGATATTCTTGTTGCGGGTAACCCTATTCAAGCACAAATGCTTGAATTCCTTGGCATGCGTGTACATAAACAAGTAGAACAAAATTGAATAGTACCGGAAGCAGGATGTAGTGACAAAATGGTGTAATTCGAACCTTATAGTTGCAAACAAGTAGGATGGCATGTGAAAAAGGTATTCGGGCTGCATCATCAAATTCAAAAGCCCCAGGGAGGATTTGTTGGCCAAATTGGCATCATACTCTCTAAGTCGGCATGAAATTAGGGACAAAACAGACTGGACAGGTTTAGCAAACAAGGAGACTAGGAATTTTTCAATCACCATTAGGTTTTGTGAGCCCAGAGCTAGAATTATCCGCAGGAGGGATTGGTACTACTTAGTTGGGAGGACAACATAGTGATATATGAGTGTAAGGCCAATGAATTTTTGTGGCTCGGGAAAAGTAGGATAAGTTAAGGCCTTCTGAATTAGTTCAGGAGTGACCTCAAGTACCTTATTCCCTTTGGAAGAGACAAAGTACTCCATCTGTTCAATTTAAATTTTCGTGAGCTAGGAGATGAATTCTGGGAAGTAATGCACAGTAAGGGTGACCTGGTAGTATAGGTCATATTCGACCACTCAGAAAGGGTCTTCCCTTCTTCTATGATAGCCAATTAGGTCAAAATGCAGGTCGGCGAGGTGATAGGAACAAATGGGGTCACCAATCTGGGATTTTGTGTCCATGAGAGCCTCGGGGTCAAAAGTAGACTTGACCTCATGGGTTTTTGGAGTTTTAGGAGTTTTATTATTCATATTATGAGTGCTCAAACATAATTATAGGTGGAAATACCTGGTGGTTGTGGATGAGGTTAAAAGTGACGTTTGGACGAAGTTCTTGAGTAGTTGGGCGTTTGGATAGTGTCCTATGTAGGCACCTGGCGAGAGGAAGGGCTTAGGGAACCAACAAGTATAAACCAGGGTTATGAGGCAGGAAAGACCGTATATATAGTTGTAGGGGGGAAATAGTATGATGGCGTAAAATGACGTTATTAGGGGAGACAGGTGTCTTAACTAGATTGGACGAGGGTGATGGACAAATGGATGGAGCAGGAACCATTAACTTACCATTGTATTTTCACCGCGCTCGCATGTCGTAGGTGTCCACGGGTTGGTCTGCATCGTGGGTGGTCCTAACTGACCTCGGCAAATCGACTAGCGGGCGAGTGGAGCCAGTCCTTACCCCCCACAATTAATTTAGACTGTCGGATCATATGTTGACTATATAATGCTTGGGGGTCTAAAGAGCTTAACCTCTATGCGCTTTTCCCCACTGATCTAGTTCCAGGGAGCTTTTAGACGGAGATGAACAGTGATCTGCCTAAGAGTTGCACAGCCTTTAACCTCCTCCTGCGCTCGTGTAGAATTTTTAATTTTTTAAATTCTATGTTGTGTGGTTTGGCGCAAACAAGGATACACCAAGTATGGTGTTTTGTTGTGTCACCTTCCCCGTGAGTGATAGGACTTAAATAGGTTTTGCATATCACGAACTAACAATCTTCGCTTTCAGTTAGCCACATCAATGATATATTTATCCCCATGTGAAAATATAGAAGCCAACAACATGTAAAATAAAAGAGTATGATTGGTTATTCCCATGAAAAAAAAATGGTTCTTAAGGGGTAATTTTCAATTACCTCCACATATATTTTCAGTTGCTATGGATGATTAAAACTCTCTTTACAGAGTAACCAACTTACAATCGGATCACCAATTTTAGGATGGCTCATGCAAGGTTTGTTAAATGCTTGAGTTTAGACTTGTCAGTATGGAAAAAGTGCAGATAATGGATGTTTCCGACATCATCAGTAGAACGTGAACCTTATACAAGCAATCTTGCACAGGAATCACAAGTTATCTAGTGAAAATAGTCACTTGTTTTACTTCATGAAATATTCAAGATATTGTACTTTTTAATATTGACTCGCAAATTTTTTTATTATTATCTTAAAAAATTTAAGTCCTCAAAAGGACTGAATAGGACCTAAAGTAGTTTCTAAGGTAGTTTTAGAAGTTTGTGACAATCAACTATTTTTATAATTGTTGCCTTTGTAATGTGACTACAAAAAATAATTTGGAGAACCATTTAGGGTTCCAAATTTTTGACTTCAGAAGGAAAATTTTAAGTGTAATGTTTTTATCTTTTCTTGGAGATTAAATAAATCTTTCATGGTGATTCAAAGTAGTCTTTTGAATTTGATATGTGTTCTTGTTCTTTCTAGGTCATTTATTGTTCTCTCTTCTCTGAAAAATATTAATGAAGCTGTTGCTTGTTTTCTATGATACAGATTTACTGAACTCACAATATATGTAATATTTAAATTAAATAACATTAAAATGTGCTCCTATTTTCTATAAGTCATTTGTCTGTCTTTCATATATTATGTTAAGTTTTAAGACAAAATATGCTACAGTAGTAGCCTACTTTTCTAAACCTTCTATCATTTCCTTTCATCACCATGCTAAAATTTTAAATCATTTTCATTGTTACTAAGGCCATCTTGAAAGGTGTTTTTATCCCAAGAATGTTCCCTTTACATTAACTATGAAGCACACTTCTAAACTATCATTATGGGACAACAAATAAAATTCACAATCTATTTGTATGGATGTCCTAAGCACTTACCTCTACTCAGTTAGGGGTTGTCTCTAGGGTTACAACAGTACCTGTAGTAATTATACAAACAATATGTATACAATGGATTCAATTTGATCATGTGATATGCTAAAGCAAGATACTAAATCCTTCTACAAATTAATTTCTCAAAATAAACATGGTCGCACAATCATACCAAGTAAGAGAAAGAAGAAAATCAATCCACGACACAGGTATTTTTCCCGGGGAAAGCTTGCTGCTCAAAGCCCCTCTATCTCTATTGTATAATGAACCAAGGAATCATGAAACAATTACCATTCACTCTTCTCACAAGAGTTTGTTGCACTCCACTAACTGTCTCACACTGATCTAGACAAAATCGACCAACACTTAGCCAATTTCTTGCCTCTAGCCTGACTTTCTTGCACAATTCATGTGGAATTCAATCCCTATTCTTTTGAAATTTCAGCCTTGCAAAACTACCCCATTCTCATGGGCAATCCTATGGGTATATAATTTCGCTCAGGAAATTTTCTATAAATACAACTGATAGATAACTTCCCTTTAACCTTTGTCTCAATTGGGTCTTCATCAGAACTGACATGCATGCAGTGATTAATAGTAAATCATCAGTCACTTGATATATCATTGTGTGTGAATTAAATCTGATTAACTCACTTGACCTCTCACTAGTGCAACAATTAGTTACAACTAGTTATACTGACTTTAACTCACTTAATTGAGTTTTCGCATGCATTAAACTAATACCCTAACTTCTACTTGGACTCTAAAACAAATCGAATCACTCTACATGCCTCACCAATCACCCTCAACTCAAATTTCATGAGTTAACTAAGTCTATCACACTCAACTAACTATTACAAGTGATTATGAGATAAGATTACAATTTATTGTCCAATTTATTTAAGGGATAAACAAATTTGACACACATTTCTTCTAATTTAATTAAGAAATAATTAAATTGAAAGCCTCCATGGTAGCCATTTCTGGGTTCCATTTTCTGGATGTTGTTTCTGGATGCCAATTTCACTATTTCTTGTTGCAAATCTCAACACTCCCTCTCAACAAGAAAGGAATCAATATATCCTGATCTGGTACCTTTGGAATGTTCTGCATGCAACACCTCTGAAACTGAATAGCCTCCAAAGAAATGAATCAGTATAATGCATTTTTCATCAGAGTCTTCTAACTGTTGGATCCTACTGCACATGTCTATTGGACTCTCTGCGTTTCTGACATCTACATCCATGCACTTTGCACTGGTGCTAAATCTGATCTGTACTCTAGTATCCGACACCTGTCACTATGATTTTTGTCCTCCTAACAACTGATTGCATCAATCTAACCAATATTTCCTACTACCGTTGTACTATGGGCTCCTCGTAGTCAGGTTCGATCCATGAGACACACCATCTCAATGAACCCTTCCAAAATTTCTTCTTGGGATTATATCTACACATCGCCCCACCTCAAACCTGGAGGTATAGCTGCATGTACTCCCTTTGCCCATCTAGCTCAAAATTTCCCCCTCCTGGAGGTCTTTTCTTGAGTAGACTCTTCCACTCAGTCTCCTCCCTGCTTCTCCAATTGTGGCTTCTCCACAACCTTCTGAGACTACTTCTGAGGCTGCATGTTGAGAGATAATTGCTCCCTCTCAACCACCAAGTCATTAACCACTGCTTTGCACCTTAAAGCCTTGCATGCATCCACAACCTCGAGAACATATAGGTTCTTGACTCTGGAATCGATCTTCTTCACCTATCCCATGGCTATGTGTTTAAGGAACACCTTTCCTTTTCTAAACATCACCTCACAACCACAGTCTTCCAATACTGCTACAGAGAAAAGATTCTTCTTTAGGCCTAGAACATACAAAACATCTTCTAGTTTGAGAGGGGAGCCACACTCCCTCTGAAAGGTAACTGTACCTATGTCGGTCGCGCTATACCTCCCGTCATCTCCAAACTCTATGTTCTGTTGGAGGTCCTTCTCCTCCAAGTCACTGAAGAGATATCTATTCCCCGTCATATGGAACGAGGCACCGTTGTCTAGATACCACATGCATCCAATTGCAGTGTGGGCCATGCATGCAATGAGAGTAAAATCAATCTTGAACTGTCAAGCCAACGCTTCACCTGTTGCAACTGCAGGATCCTTATTACTTTCCTTCTTCTGTGGACAATTTGTAGCATAGTGCCCATGCGCGTGACAGTGAAAACATCTGATCTTGGACAAGTCTTTCTTGCCCACTTCGCCTTGGGATTTTTTTCTCTTGGCCTTCTTTGCCTTATCATTCAAGGCACAATATTCCTCGTCATTAGCTTTGGATAAGGATTCATCCCTATTGTTTAGTCAATTTAATGTCTTAAATTGCTTACATAAATTATCAACCGAGGTTTGTAAACTGATGAAGTGTGGTACACTATATGTGCTTAGTTAACCTTCTTCTTACTTCATTGTATGTATTTTTATGTTGTTTTGGGAGTTTTGTTCTTTATATCTAAGAGTGTTAATTTAAAACTATGAAAGAAATCAAATGAATCCTAGTAAATTTTAAGAATGAAGAAAAGGAAGTGTTCCTAAGTTAAACTAATTTTCATAAAAATGAATCGAAGATTTATTGACTGGTTAGAATCTGATCTGAAAAATAGAGTATCTATTCTAATGACTTCTAAGTTAACATTAATCCTATTCCATGGATATAAACCTTATAACTGAAATTAAAATTGCAATGCTACTCTAAGTGAAAGCAGATTCAAAAGAAAATAACTAATGTATGTTTAGTTACTCCAGCATTCAATATGAAGTGGCACCCTCTTGAAATGATGTGTAAGCAACCAATTATACCTTAGTTTTTAATGTTCTAGAAAAGCAAGTAAAATGTGCATAGAAAAATCAATGATTGCATGAATTAAATATTCAATCATTTAGTCTAGAAATATGATAAAATCATCTTCTTGAAATGACATTTAAGAACTTCCAACGATGCAATTAAATGAGGATCTAAAAGCAAATGTCAAAACATGAAAAACTCAAGCTCAATTGACTGTAAACAACTAATGTATGTTTGATTACTCCAGCATTCAATATGAAGTATCACCCTCTTGAAATGATGTGTAAGCAACCAATTATACCTTAGTTTCTAATGTCCTAGAAAAACAAGTGTGCAGAGGAAAACTCAATAATTGCATGAATTAGATATTTAATCATTTGGTGTAGAAATATGATAAAATCATATTCTTGAAATGACTTTTAAGAACATCCAATGATACAATTAATTGATAGTTTTAATCTAAGAAAGTAAATAACAGAACATTAAAGGAAACTAGATAATTGTGAGTTCTATTACTTCAAACTTAATCCAATTTGAAAATAGATAGATTTATCGTCATGAAATGTTTTTAGAAGAACAATGACTACACATTTATTCTATTATTGCTAGGAACACATTCATGATATAATTCTATGCTACTGATAAAAACTGTAGTGTAATATTAATCTACTCAGAAAACAGAATTGACAAAAGAAAGTAATGAATTTAACCTAAAACAATGAACGAAAAACCTCCTCCTGTGCAGGGGCACTCTGCAACAGATTTGGTTGGAATCCTAGCTGATTATATACGCACTAATCAATCACTGGTACCATGAACACTATCCTTGTATTATAATAGAACGGAGTTTTAAAATAATACACAGTGTTTCAGCAAAAATTACTTAATCTCGGTTCTATACAACCGATATTTAAATAAAACAAACATAACTGTTATGAGCTAATTTTGCCTATAGGTGGCTAATCTTAACCGAATTATAGAATTGGATTTTGATTGTTTAACTCTTGATTTGCTACGAAAGAGAAAATCAAGAGTCCTTCTGTTCTCGACTTACATCCTTTGACCAGAATTTGACCACGATCTCAGGCATCCTTTTCTATCGATCTCGATCAAGTAGATAGGATGAAATCCATGTGTAGATTATTCTGAAATGCCCATGTGGCACATTTCTCCATTTGATCTTTGGAACTTGTCAGACTATGAAAGTAGCTATGGAACCAATGATTAGCTGCAGAATAGGCTGCATTTTGTAGCCAAATTACAAAAATCCATTCAAATAGCAAGAACATCAAAATATAACATGGAAATCATTTAAATGCATTCCTTGAGACAAAACATGACATTTATCATTCATTGGAGTACATGAAATTATGATAAAGAAAGGGAAAAAGGTGAGAAAGGATGTCAGAGAGAGGATAATTCTGAGGTTCAACACCTAGTATTGCGCCTTAATTCTTCTTGTACCAAATCTGACCAAAGTCGCTCTCAATCTGGTAACTTCTCCCTCCCATTGAAAGAGTCCTGATAACTATGCCAACTCTTGGGAAGGCTTATAAGTGCTAGGATCACCAAGTCATCATCTACTACTGTCACACCAACACTTCCAATCTCATCTTGACATTGAGTGAACTTCGCCATGTATGTTGGTACCGTCTCTCCCTCCTCCCTGTTGATTTTTCTGACTTTAGCGCCAACTTCCTTTGGCCGTTGTTGTTCTGAAATAGATCTATCAAGGCCTTCCATATAACATATGGAGTTGCCTTGCCATGGAGACTCGATACAATGTGATCTCGAACTCCCTCTAATAAGATCATTCTCACCCTTGCTACCTTCTTTTTCCAAGCATCAAGAAGAGCGGCGTCTACTGCTACAAGCTTGGGAATATCATTATCAATGAATTCTTTCAACCCGTTGTCCTCCATAACTGCCTCCATTTTGTCTTTCCATGCGATATAATTAGAACTGCCCTCAAGTGCATATTCCAATCTTAATCCACTAAAAGCCATCTTCATCCGCTTGTCGCACCAACAAAAGTATCTGCAAGTTTGAATATTGTTCAACAAAAACTCAATTTCTTCTCCACTATTGTGATTCCCGACGCTCTGATACCATGTAGAAATTATACAAACAATATGAATACCAATGGATTCAATCCGATCATGCGATATGATAAAGCAAGATACTGAATCCTTATACAAATTAATTGTTGAAAATAAACATGATCGTACAATCACACCAAGTAAGAGAAAGAAGAAAATCAATCCACAACACAGATATTTTTCCTAGGGAATGTTTGCTGCTCAAAACCCCTCTATCTCTATTGTATAATGAACCAAGGAATCATGAAACAATTACAATGCACTCTTCTCACAAGATTTTGTTGCACTCTGCTAACTGTATCACACTGATCCAGAAAAAATCGACCAACACTTAGCCAATTTCCTGCCTCTGTTCAGCCTGCCTTGCTTGCGAAATTCATGTGGAATGCAATCCCTATTCTTTAGGAATTTCAGCCTTCCAAAATTGTGCAATGCTCATGGGAAATCCTATGGTTATATAATTGTGCTCAGGCAATTTGCTACAAATACAACTGATAGATAGCTTCCCTTTAACATTTGTCTCAACTAGGTCTTCATCAAAATTGGCATGCATGCAGCTATTAATAGTAAATCATTAGTCACTTGACAAATCACTGCATGTGAATTAAATCTGATTTAATTCACTTGACCTCTCACTAGTGCAACAATCAGTTACAACTAGTTAGATTGACTTTAACTCACTTAATTGAGTTAACTGATTTCTCATGCATTAAACTAATACATTAACTGCAACTTGGACTCTAAAACAAGTAGAATCACTCTACATGCCTCACCAACCACCCTCAACTCGAATTTCATGAGCTAACTAAGTCTATCACACTCAGTTAACTATTACAAGTGTTTATGAGATAAGATTACAATTTATTGTCCAATTTATTTAAGGGATAAATAAATTTGACACACATTTCTTCTAATTTAATTAAAAATAATTAAATCAAAAGCTTCCATGGTAGCCATTTGTGGATGCCATTTTCTGGATGTTGTTTTTGGATGCCAATTTCACTGTTTCTTGTTGCAAATTTCAATAGTACCTATGGTTCTTAGAAAGGAAGTTTCGATACTCATCAAACACCTCCTTTCCTAAGCTTCTTGAATGACGATATTTCATCTTAGGACCAAAAACTAGACAAGAAATCTTACCCTTTGTTTGAAAAAAAATTTAAAAACATTTGTGTGGTTTACTAAAGCTATAGAAAAGGAAGGGTTTCTTCCCCATTCCATACCTTAGGCATTCTAGTTGTAAAAAGTTTTTTCTTTATTTATTATTATTGTAAATTTACCTTTATTTCTATTCATCTAATTCCTTAGTTTCAAAATATCTTCCTACAATCGCTAGGGTTGCAGAAGAAACTGTATTATACTTCCTACCTAGGTTTTTCTACTATAAGGAGTTTTTTTTTAATATTGTTAATGCGTCAAAACTTTCATCCATGATGTTACTAGGGTTTTGTTTATCAGAATCTGCCTTTCTCTTTCAACTAGCCAAAATGTATCAATAATGTTCTGTTGTATATGTTCTTATTATTTTTTTTCCTTTTCCAAATTTTTTGTTTTAAGTTAATGCAAAAACTTTGGCCTTGAAATCTAAGTGCCATATTAAAAGTTTTGTCTTCCAGGGTTTCAATTACATTTTTCCTCATAAAATTGTTTATTTCTTCATTATATTTGTTTTAACGAGTCTTTTCCTCTTTCTTTTGCAGAGAAAGTTCCCAAAAGGACTCAACAACTTAATAAGGTTGAGTTCTTCCTCCTCTTATTGATTGAATCCCCAATTCGTGAATTCATTGAAAGTATTTTTACAAATTATACAAAGTCGTGACATATATTGTGTTTACTCTTTCTGTGGAAAGTATATTATCATTTGAATAACTCCATAGCACACTACTACAACAATATCACTAGTAATAAAATATTTTCTTGGTTTATAATTTTTAATGTACGAATTTATTCTTTCTCCAGGTTGGAAGCTTTTCGAAACCTATATCTTTTCTATGGAAAAAGGTAACTTATATGTATGAAGACCATATTTTCTTTTGTTATCTTTTCCTTATTTCTCATGTTCCTTACCATGGAAATTCCAACTCCCTAAATTGAAGGAGTTGATGTTTATTAATAGGCTTTTTTGTCGATTTCAAGACCATCTACTATTTAACACTACCTATTATGAAAAAGTCTTACATTATGTGTGTGTGTGTGTGTGCACGTGTGTGCTACGAACGGACTCTGCCATTATATATTTTGTTTGAAAATGTTCCTCTTAAAAAATGTAAGGCCTCACATACCCGAATGCTTTGTTTATTTTCTAACTATGGTTTAAATGTATATACATGTATTTGTCCTTTATTGTTTATTTGTTATATTTTTCCCATTTTAATTAAAATAACTCTACATCGAGAGCTTTCCACTTCTATTGACAGTGGTTGTATATGTATTTTCAGTCATGCAATTCAACTTTTAATTCTTATTTTCTCTAGAGTATTTCCATTTTACGACACTAGAACTATATTTTACTTATGTAGCACTACTCACAAATACAATTTTGTATATATATACTTGTTTATTTATGTATGTACATAAATGGAATGAAATAGATATTGAGCTTATTTGAATGGTTAAAGGAGTAAATTCTACTTTGTTTCGTAATTTATCTACCTATTATTGTATAATAGCATTCATTTTTTTTATACAATTTCCTTATGTATAGTTTTCATTTTATCTATGTTCTATATTTACAGTTTACTTATTCTTATATAATTTGCTATTCTAGTTGTATATACAATCTACTCTTGTTGTACTAATATCAGTACACCATTACTAAAGTCGAACCGTAATTTATCTTTTTTTAGAAAAATTACCATCCTTCTAGTTTTTTATTTACTTTTCCTTGATAATATCCACAAACACGAATAAAACATAACAAAATTTCATGCTTAGTCCTATCAAAATAATAGTATCTTCTTTTTATTCTATATATCGGTCTAAAGAATATTAAACCAATCAAGAATAAAATGAACAATTTTACATTTAAGTCTCAATAAGTAAATAATAAAGTTAGAGACATTGAATTGAAAAAATTATCTGGGAAACTAAGAGTCAAGTACTTGGCCCCTCCTAACATTGACACTGTTATTTTTGGTCCCCCTGAGCAACTAAGCCTACAATTCCTTTTATGTATCTAAATTTATGCTTCTATTTAGTCTCACTAATTCTCCTCTCACAAATTATGAGACAAAAGCCAAAAAATTACAGAGATATTATCCATCTACCACTCTTTGGGTGGTTATTAATGGCCTCCACCTCACCAATAGGTGTCAGGTAGTTAACTACTCATTAATGAGCTCGTGTTTCCCACTTCTAAAGACAACTGATTGTCTTCTAGGAAACATTTAATTGGCCAATATCATAAATTTAGAATTAAATCTCATCACCCATATTAGATGTCTAGGACTTGTTGATGGATAATAATATAATTTCCAAAATAAAATTGCAACATTTCTCCTCTTTCATCCCTTTGTACTTCAACCATTAATTTCTCAATTTTTTCTTTATTCATAAAATAAAAATATGATTACAACTTACAAACAACAATTTTACAATAGTTATTATCGGCAAGCTTATTGATAATTAAATGTTTGTCTTTTAGTGTAGAATAATTAGCCAAAATTAAACTTATACGTATTTAATCACAATAAAATCATTAAGGTGAGGGATATCACAATTCCCAAAGAAAACGATCCTCTCCCTTTCTCTAATTTTTGGCCTATTTCCCTATGTAATGTTATTTATAGGGTTATTTCCAAGTTAATTGATTCCAAACTCAAGCCCATCCTTTCTAGATTCATCTCATCATAGAAAGTTGCTTTCTTGGAAGGAAGGAAGGTTCGTGAAGCCATTGGTGTGGCCTAGGAAGGATTACACAACATCAAACTCAAAATATGAAGGGGTGGTTATCAAAATTGACTTATCCAAGGCCTATGACAAAGTGAATTGGATATACATTAGATTCTTATTTACTTATTTGGGTTTCATCCTTGATTTCATTAATTGGGTCATGAGTTGTATACAATTTGTTTCATTCGCAATTCTGATAAATGGTTCAACTTCTCCTTTCTTTTATGCACAAATAGGGATGTGCCAGGGTTTCCCACTTTCTCCTCTTCTCTTTTTGTTAGTGGTGGAGGGTTTGAACCATCTGATATTAGATGCTAAGAGACAAGGGGTTTTCCATGGATCTCTCATTTTTTGAAATCTTCCCATCACCCATATATTATTTGTTGATGATATTCTCATTTTTTGCATTGGTGATGTCATGGATTTATCGGTTTTTGTGGAGATTATTTCTCTTTTTGGGCATGCCACTGGAATATCTCTTGATTCCAATAAATATATCTTTCCTTGCCATAATCTTTCTAATGTTGAGATCCACCATTTGACCCAACTTCTTCCTTATGATTCTAAGCCACTAAAGCAGGGATTAAAATATTTGGGTTTTTAACTCAAATCCGATTGTTACAACAAAGCAGATTAGTCTTGGCTCACTGCTAAGGTGGATAAAAAGCTAAACTACTAGTGCCATAGATGGCTTTCTAGAGATATTCATTTGGTTCTCCAAAAATCATTTTTAGAGGCCATTCCATTTTATTGGGCCTCCTTGGAATGGATTCCCAAACATTTCTTGGAAAGTATTAGAATATTGTGCTATTTATTTCTTTGGGAAGGTAACCAAGAGAAGGGGTTGTTTCCATGGGTCATATGGGATTCCACTACCAAACCAAAAGCCTTGGGAGGTTGGGGCTCAAATAATTTATTTCATTTCTCATAAGCTTTGGCTGGAAAATGTGGTTGGCATCTTATTTCAACGGAGATTCTATGGATGTCAGTGGCTTTTCAAAAATACATTGCTCCTAGTTTGTTAGAATACTAGTTAAGAAGGAAAAAAAAACTAAGATCAAATATTTCTATCATATGGAAGGTTGTTCTCAACTATTTTGATATTATTGGAAATGGAATTGCATGGTGACTCAGTAGAGGTGACAAGGACATCTTGGTATTGATCCATGGCTCGACAGTTGCATAAGTCACTTGTTTCCTTAAATTAATAAATCTACTCAGAGATAGAAGCTATAATAAACTTGCTCACATTGTTAACCCAAATCTTTCATGTATTTGGAGTCAGGGTTGGCTATCCATATAGGAGCTTGGTTTAGAGGGAGAGTATCAATTCTCATGGTAGGAGTATATACAATCTCTTTATAATGGCCACATTATATTTATTAACAGACCTAGTGAGCTTATTTGGAGTATCTCCCCTTCGAGAAGCTACTCTCCAAAGTTTGGTTTCGTCTTTGTCATGGCAGTTAGAGTGGATGTGAAGCATAAATTGTGGTGGAAGGTGGTATGGAAATCTAAATTCCGCCAAGAATTGAAATTATTCATGTGGTGTATGATGATGAGGAAGGTTGCCACCTAGGAATTCCTCTAGAGAAGGTTCATGTATGGGCTTGGTTAGTGCTTGTTATGTCAAAATAATGAGGAAAGTGTGTTTAATTGGTTTATGGCTTGTCCTTTATTTAACCAGGTATGCAAGATCTATAGTTCAACATTTTGTCACTATATTCCTTAGGAAGGGGTGGGCCTCGAGGTTGCCTGTAATTCTTAGTATGCTAAACCCATTAGTCGCACTTTTAAATCTCTTCCCCTTGTCATTTTTTGGGGGGTCTAGTTGGCTAAGAACAGGGTGTTTTTTCAAGACACGATTTCAGTAACTAGGCACATTGTTGATAAGTTGTTAGCCATCTTATGCCATTACCCATAATGAAATATGGTCTGCTACCCCTAGAGTGATTACTCTTGAAAGAATTGATTCTTCTAAGTTATGGTATTTCTTTGTGCCTCAATCAATAATGGTTAGATCTGTGGAGGAGGGTTGATTTTATTCCTTTCCCCAAATCATAGTTTCAAATACAAGATGGATCTGGGATCTGGGACCAATAATCAAGTCGAACTTCTAGCTTGCAAAGACTTGCTCTTGTTTGCAAAGGAAAAGGGTTTCTCTATGCTACACATTTTTGGAGATTCCATGCTATCTATAAATTGGCTTAATGACATTATTATGTGTAGGATATCTATGTTATGCTTATTCTAGAGGATATAAAAGGTATTACTGATACTTTCGCATCTTTCTCTTGCTTACATATATACTGGGAAATTAATCATGTCGTTGATAGATTTCCAGAAGATGGTCTCCTTCTAGAAAATAATATTTGAGCTATAATGGAACAAGTGATTGATCAATCACATGAATACTTCCATCATCGATACATGGATCATATAATGGCTCCAGCCATTAAGAGTGATTGACACACATGGACCCATTCATACACACATGCATCCCTTTTTTTATTTTATTAAATAGCTCTCGGTTTTTTAGCTAATAGTTTCTACACAAATTCGCAAGGATGGGATATATTTTTTTTATACAAAGGAATTGCTCAAGCCCTGTATGATGTTTTATGTACATTCCAATGCACCAATTTAACATATCTACAATTTTTTGAAGGAATTTTTTTTTTTGTTCTCATATACCTCTGTATTTTATTCTGTCTCATGGGCACTTCAATTGTAGTGAAAATTTTCTATTATACGCCTTATAAGGCGATATATTTTTTTCTTATTTCATCTCAAGTATTATGGTTAACATATGCTCTATAATTTTAACATTTTATACTTACAAAAACTAAAAATGTTAAGTTGTTATGTTGGGATATTTCATGAGTACACTCTTGTAGTGTATATACTGAACGTAAATTCATCATTTTATTATGAATGAAATTATATATATATATATAACTTTACCATTTTTTCTAACATAATTACACACTCTTTAATTTTTATTTTCAAGATATTCAAATATAAAACTAACATCTCCAAATATATTTATTTTAAATCTCTCATAAAGCTCCAATTAAATTCACTTTATTATAGTGCAATCATATAAATTAAATTAAATGGTTGATAAAATTATATAGGTATCAAAACATTTACTTCATTATACATATCACGTTGCCAAAATTTACAAAACAAAAACATAAAAGTTAAATAAATTATAATTTATTTTAAATTATTATTACTAAATATAAAATAATAAAAAGAAATAATAATATATGAAATAAACATATATATTTTTAAAAAAATGTAACAAGATTTTATTTTTTTTAAATGGCTAAAATAGTGTATTAATAAATAAAAAAATTACAAGGCCTGAATACAAATTTTCCAATTACAAATTCATTGAATTTGTAATAAACAATTATGTCATTAAATTACTAGTCATACAACTCCAACTTTATCAAACTACTAGTCAAATTTTACCTAAGTTTATTCCTACAATGTAGAGGAGGGATTGAGTAATTTTATACCACTAGCCCTATAATAATCTAATAATTAATATTTGACTTAATTACAATTTGACTTAGTTTATTCCTACAATGTAGAGGAGGGATTAGTTTGCTAACTTTAACTTCAATCCTCCAATCTAATAAATTTATTAAACTAACAGTCAAATAATCTAATAATTTTGGATGACTTAGTTTCAATTACAAATTCAATGAATCTATAATAAATTATTATTATTTTAAACTACTAGTCAAAAAAAACTCTAGCTTTATCAAACCGAGTTGTTTTTAATGTAGCTTTTTGAAAAGTTTTCTGATTTATTTTTCCGATCTAATTTGTCTAAAATCCCGCAGGAATTCATTGAAATCAGAAGTTTGATGGGTAAACTCTACACAATCGAAGTGCCATAGGGGTTTTTCAGTGTGTTGAATCCATATATGCAGTCAAAAAACCAGTTTAAATAACACTAATGAAAATTTCACCTCAAAATTTTCACCGGGATTCACTAGAAAATCCACCTGAAACTCCAAAAAATTCTGTTAAAAACAACTCTTTATCAAACTACTAGTCAAATTTTACCTAAATTTATTCCTACAATATGAAAGAAAAAGAATGATTTTATTCCACTACCCCTCCAACTATCTAATAATTGATTAACCTATTTAATCAAATAAATTAATAATTAAAACAACCATATAAATTAAATATTTATTAGATGACTATCTAAATTAAAAATATATTAATTAATTAATTAATCATTTTAATTACAGTAAAAATGAATAAAAATTTTGAGAATATAAACTTCTGTGATTCATAATAAGTTGTCCAAAAACACCCTTCCCAAAAATCACATTAAAAACTAAAAAATCAATAAACCTAATATAATTTTCTAGAAAAAATATATTTCTTAAACAATAAAAAAAAAATATTAACACAACAAAAAAAAACAAACTAGTTCATAAAGTTATATAATTTAAACGTTCTATGTTTTAAATAATAAAAATAGTTTTACACTTTAATAATAATAATTTAAAACTACAATTTAAATAATAATTTATGTACACCTCTAACTTCAACGCCCCCTTTCAACGCCTATTTTGTCTTACTCCTTTTCTAATCGGACTGTGGCGACTCCCATATTCACTGTGTGAAAGGTATATGCATCACGTGGATGTATGTACACGTTTATTTTAGTTTTTTCAACGGTGTGGTTCACAACTTTACTCAATTTTCATTTTCATATTTTTTATGAAATTTTAGGAGGTAGATATTTATTTGTTTATTTTTTTATATTGTGGGAAAATTTATCATAATTTAGTTGTCAAATCGGTAGTGAGGAAAACCATCTCTGGTTGTTATGGTAAATGTAGGTTGATTCATCACCGTGAGGACAACTATCTCTGACAGCTATGGTAAATGTTATTCAAGGAAACCACTTGGTCCTTAAGGGGACAGGTTTCACTCCTGATGTCTCTGGGTCTTGAGCGGTTAACCTAAAACTAGCTCTTAACCAAGCAAAAGCAGTTTTAGAGCATACTCCAGGCTACAAGCATATTTATTATTTGTTAAATTTAATTTAAAATTAAGAAAATTTTAATTTTTAAGTTCCTGAATTTGTATAATTTAAAAGTTTTATGTTTTAGATATTAAATATATTTTTACATTTAAAAATGTAATTTAAATCATGATTTTGATTTAAATAATAATAATAAAGATTTAAAAATGTAATTTAAATAATAATGATAGATTGTAGTTGATTACATTGTAAATATTTTATTGAGGAAGTTGGTTATTGTGTTCATATTCCCACAAATTGATTAAATTTTGAGTGATAGTATCTCAAAATTTGAATCATGATTATCATCATTGTATTACCCTAGTTGAAAGTGAGAATCATGGGGAAGGTATCCATTCTTGGACTTCATATTCTTATTTAATAGCTCATTGATAATTGTATTTGATACCATGTATTTGGTGGTTTTGATTGACCACAAAGCATTTTCAATGTAATCCTACCCTTATGAGATGCAAGAGAGTACCATTCTCATTTGATTTGTGTACTTCCTTTTTGAAGCTATAAGGGAGTACTATTTGGAGTCAATTTCAACTTTAATCTATAACAATTAGTTGAATTCCATCTACATCTGTAGTTTCTATATAGAAATATGCCTTTACTTGTGTCTAAACTAGATAGTAATACATATGCAATAAATTGACTTGTCAATTCCATTGCCAAGAACTTCTCCAACTATAATGAATTATTTTGCTTTTTAGCCTTCTTCTCCTTTTGACATTTATGTGAATGATAGACATCAAAACACTAATTCTTCATGTAACCAACTTGATGATAATGTTAATAGATAGTGATGTTGAATTGAAACTAGTGAAGTGGAATCTCCTTAAATGAATCCTACATTATAGAAGTGGATTGGTTTGAGATAGTAGGAAATATAAAAGGTAGTGTCCTTATTATATCCTAGTTTTATGTGTTTGTTGTCACATATTTCCCAAGGCTTGATGATGTGATTGGAAATATCATATTTGATGTTCTTATATGAATTCATTATTTTTTTTTCTAGCTTTGAAAGAAAATTAAAGTTACACCAATATGAGTCCCTCATATTGAATGTTTGTAGATCAAGCTCTCCTTTAATAAAAAAAATTGATCTTATAGTCAAGAATCAAAGATGCTAGTGTATTATGTTGGGGACCAAGATAATACTAAAACAGGGGGGTGGGGAGTCGATGTGAATCAATATTATATAATTTTCGACAATTATTAAACTAATCAAACATATTGAATCACAAAATGATGCACCAATCACATAAGATATTGAATATGAGATATTGACATGGAAACCCATAAGGGGAAAACCATAAATCTCCTTTTACTTGTAATGGAAATGCAAGCATCAACTTCAATTTACATCAGCGTGTGTACCAAGGAAGATTTAAGGATGAAAAAATGTTTTAAAGTGTAGAAACCTGAGCGAAAATTACTACTCCCTAATATGTAGACTATAAAATGTTTGGCATATTTTTTGTAAAAATATTCAAATTTTGAATGATGTTATATATTCTATAAAATTTTGATGAATTTTAAGGTAAAATAATTTTATCCTACAAAATTTGGGCGAATCATTTTTAGAGAAAATGGAAATTAGCAAATCTTTTTTTGGGGAAAAATATGGAAAACTAGCCCATCTACGAACTTTCGCCCCTAAAATTTCCTTGGTTTGAATGAACCAACCTCCTCAAAGTTGCAAGCACCAACTTGTTGGAGGCACCAAGCCCCACTTGTTTGTAGGCACCAACCTGCTAGAGGAACCAACCCTCTAATTGTTGCAGGAACCAACCTAAAAAGACTCTAATCCAATGATCTACAAGCACCCGCTTGCTTCAACCACTCAAATCCTTTTTTGATACATTTTTAACCTCATATCTATGGCTCTGTAATTGTAATATCACACTAACACCAATGTTAATTCTCATATATGCTTCATTTCTTCTAACTTTCCTCCTTTAATTTCTTAGTTGTTTAAATCTACTCCTTTTGTCATACATATTAGCTTTAGTTCACATCCAAACTACCCTTTCTACCTCTGCTAAGCATTCATCTTTCACTAGTAGAAAATGAGAAATTAGTGACCAAGTGACTAAAAAAGTTAGTCATTGCAACTTTTCCAAGTGAAATACTACTAAAAGTTAGCAATATTAAGTGACCCAACTAAAAACGACTAACATAAATGACTAATTTAGTCTTGGGCTAAAATATATGACTAGCTAATAAGTAATACAACTAAAAATGACTAATGTGAGTGACTAATTATTCATAGATTTGAGTTTATTGATAACATTATTCATAGATTTGAAGATAGTTTCCACCTCGTTAAGGATTGGTAGATATTACCCTTATGTGTAAACCTCATGTCCCCTTTCCCTCTTTATATGAGCATACTTATTTATATTAAGGAGTACTTCAATAGTTTTTATTGATGCCCTCATGCCAAAATGATCACTATTTGGGATTTCAAAATCATTAGATATAATCTCTACTTAAAGTGAAATTTTTTTGCTCAAAAATTAAAATTAAAAATAAAAAATAAAATTTAACCCCAATATTGGCAACATGCTCAAATAAAAAATAAAAAAATTAACCTCAATAGTAGCAACCTAAGGAATCATGGCAATTGAAATTTTCGGCTAATCTAAAATCAACCCATTAAAATTACTTTCCCGCTACTCTTTTTCCTTTCCTCTCGAGTGTTATTTGGTGAATTATATGTATGAAGAGGCATCGACATCATCAACATATGTGCTACATAAATTGCTTACAACACGGCCCAGTGAAGCTGATATTATGCATGATGATCCCACATTGGAGAATGGCGTCAGTGAGTTAGATGACATCATGGAGGCTATAGGCATGGTGTTTATCCAAGCTAACAAGAAGATACACATGTTTCAATCTCTTCTGATTATTTGGTTTTTCCAGTTGCTTTCCTTATAAAGCTTTCTGAATTTGGTAGTACTTTCTTTGTGATTAATGGTTCTAGATTTTGAGTTTATTGAGAGTGGATTTTAAAAAATGAAAAGATTGAATCAAATTTGAAGAAATGCATGCCATTTTACCCTCTTGATATTAGCCAATTGATATAACTCCTCGTCTTCAGAGAATCCAAATTGGGGAAACTTGTGTGGTTAATGTAATTTATGTTGTTTGGGTATTTTATTTCCCATTTTCCACAAAATATCGTGGCCATTGGACATGAAGATTCCCAACCACCATTGGGGTTTTGTTACATTGTTCAGGTTTAAAAAATGTTAAGTTGCCCATTGGGGTTGTGTTGTGCTCTCTCTTGTAGGACATAGATATCAAAAACATTAACATTGGGTGCAAGTCTCGGATGATTTTGGCTCAAATGTGTATAACTCGCGAAGAAGTTTATTTTCAGTGGTGAAGCTCCTCAGGGTATGTTTCTGGAAGCACTTAGACAAGTGTATCAAGAAAGTTTTGGTTTCTTAAAATTAGGTGTGCTATAAATGGAATTGAAAGTGTAGATCAAATTCGAAAGGAAGAGTACCTTCTTCCAGTTTTAAGGCCTCTATCAGTTGAACCATATCATCTGAATGACTGTGAGAAAAATAGGTACATGAAATTAAAAAACATATAAGCGAAGAATTATTTTTTTATCCCTTCTTTGGAGACGTAAAATTTTAGTAGGGTTGTTTGTTTAAAATCCCAGACATTCACAACTTTTATTATAATTATTAAGGGCACGAAATGCTTTTCTATTAGCAAAACCCTCGATGGATGTGTTTCTCTCAACATAAGATGAGACAATTTAGTCTGGTAAACCTATTTTTGTTTTGTTTTTTATAATGCTTCCTTATACTACAGTGGCGAGCATAAACCACCTATCAAGATGTGGGGAATGTTTACCTTGGCGGGTGTTCACCTGGCTTCACATTAACATCCATGGTGGCTCAACTGATGCAACGGCCTCTTTGCTGGAGTGTGTTGGCAATTTGAGGAAGTGAACCCTGGTAGGGTCTCTACCGTTGCTCCCTCTATTCCCATTGTTCTTCTAGGCTACACAATTCAAAGGTTTTCTTAATTTTACTTGAATGGGCACTTCTTCCACGTTTTCCTCGTATAAAGGAGGGTGAAAAACATTCTCCACTAAAAATATATGCCTATTCACCTAATGTTATTGACATTGTCAAGTATTAGAAAAGGAAAAATATGGAAAAAAAACTTTGCTAGTTTGGAGGTTAAATGGACCTAGTATATAAGATGTCATTTAGCTACACAAAATATATACGGTGATCAAGAACACTCTTGTAGAGTCCCCCACCATATGGATCATGTATATGGCTAAAATGAGTCAGGAAATCTTCTCGAAGCGTAAACTATGGTCCCTAAAATCATCTAAGGTGATGTTCTGTGCGACTTTCCATTTGCAACAGATCACACTTCCTTAGATGGAATGATATTTTATAGGTCCAACACGAAAATGAAAAACACTGAATAAGCATTACACCATCTTTGGATATTGTTTGGTTTATGTTTATTCAGGAACCACAAATTGAAATTTCATTTTCTCAGTCATTCAGTGGAGTCCAGTGACTGCAGCTAAGTTAATGTACATGCTTCTTTTGATGCATGTGCACAACAATACAAGAAACATGCAAAAATGAAAAGAAAATGGATTATCCATGTTTGGTTGACAATGGAAGCATTAAAAGTGAATTATGACCAAAGGTTTACACGAGAAGTAAAGTCTAGTCTTTTACCATATCTATCGGTATATTCTAATTCCAAATATTACAAATTATTCTATCAGTATATTCTTGGTCGCAACATTAAAAAATTTGCAAAACAATTGTGGGATGTGCCATCCATATACCTAGTCCTGAAAATGTCTGAAGCTTTCAGTGAAACCGATGAGAATTTCTCTTGTGACAAGAGAAGTGGCACCAGTAACAGAAGAACCAATTGATCTATGTGCTTTTATGTCAAACCGATCATGTGAAGGTTCTCAATTATAGCTTTTGTTACATAAACTAGAAGCAATTATGTTATTACTGGCACTTCTCTCCTAATAGCCTTAGCCATGAATGTTGTATAACATTTTTGTGATTACTACCAACATACTCATCACATCATGTCTTTGAAGAGCATTTGTGTTTGTCGATGACCATTTATATATGTGTGATATAATAGGAAATAACTACTATAACTTACTCATCACATGAACATGTCTTGGAAGATAATTTGTGTCTTTCAATAGCCATGAACAAGGGGGTGATGACCATTCATATATTTGTGATACAATATAAAATAACGTTGCTAAAACTTGAATGAAAATTCACTGGAGGAATTGTATACCAATACATTTGGCAAGGGATCCTGACATTATCTCCAACTGTTATGCTCCAAATACTAGATTAGGCCTCAACAAAAAAGTGGGTCTCAATGGCCACTCCACACAAAGATTTTTGAATGTCCAGAAAATCAACCAAATAAGATGGCTTCCCCTCAAATTCCCATTTTAGCACGTTTGTTATTAAAATTTCCTACTTGGCAAGCTACAGAGGCATGGCCATGGTAATCCCATACTTTAGATAACTTGAACTGCTAAGCCATTATTTTTTCCATACAAACTAGTATATTTAACTCCTAGGGAAATGATTTATAACCATTCACTGATATTGATATATTGATATTTGTATAGTAAAAATTTTCTCTCATTCATTTGCTATATTGATATTTGTATAGTAAAGAATTTACTCCTGATGGTGTAGTGAATTTGGTTTCAAAGGATTTATCACCATATAATGCAATAGCAATGGGAATCAAATATTGTAGCATCACTTTGTGGACCACATCCATTTCATGCCCTATTTTTATTTTTGATAAGTTTTAGATCCATTAGATGAACATGCTAATTGGTTTTACGCCCTAATCCAACAATAAAGTTAATGTTATGAGATTCACTATATAAAACACTTCTCCCTACTCTATAGAACTAAGGGTCATCATCAAAATATGCCCATGCACCATCCCTACCCACCTCTACAACAATCTGCATAGGAGGCTTAGGTACTGTCATTTGAGGAAAATTCTTTTAAAGAATTAATACCATGTCAAATATGAAAAGCACATTGAATAGGAATAATTTTCCTATCTTTAAATAATTTGACATTCCTAGCTTGCTAAATACCCAAGCTAGGATCCAAGGAAGTGCTTTGTAATCCTTCACTGAAGAGTTATGACACCAACCTCTTAGACCATTTTCAACTGTGCCACCAATTCAGACATTTTTCAACCTAGTCAAATGTTTAATCTCCCTCTAAACTTGCATGGTGTAGTTACAATCCATGAAAATATGTTTATTGGTATTTTTGCATGCCTTGCATAAATTGCACCTATCGAGTCTTGATTTATTCCTTCTCAGAAGATTATACAAAGTCAAGTCTTTTTGTTTAGTGCAAACCACATAAAATTAAGGCCTTTGAGGGATATTTAAATATACAAACTCTCCTCCTCCACCACACATGATTCCTCTTCTCCCCATATAAACTAATCTAGATTTTGGGATATAAACCACAGAGGGGTTATTTGACCATATGAGCTTGCCTATCTTCTTAGTCAATCTAACATGGCTAGACTCGAGTCTTGCCATAAAAATTCCCTAGGAATGTGCATCGTCACCTCTAAAATCTAATGAAAGCCACCTTTGACCTCTAAATAGAAGTAAGATTAGGAACTGCAATCTGAGAAATATTAAAGCATCATGTCCCTCAACGAATGAATCATGTGATTTGGAAGCACAAATTCCATACCACTCCCAACCCATGGATCCTCCCCCAACCTAATGCAATCCTTGTTCCCCACCTTTTACACAAAACCATCCCCATTTAATTAGAAATCCAAAATAATTGCTTCCAAAATAACACAAGCATTGTGTAAGCTTTTTTAAGGTTTTCTAATTCAGTCTTCAACAAATAATGCATTTTTGATAAACAACTTGACACCATAGACCTTTTCTTAAATAAACTTGCAAACACTTTTAGCTGCTACAACTTTGGAAAAGAAAAAAATATTTGAGTCTCCAATCACATAGGGCTTTTGGAATATCTAATTTTTTTTACTTTACCCAAAGGATACCCCTCTTCTTCCTGCACCTAGACCAAATAGCCTAAAGCTTAATCTCCTCAACTAATTCAAAATCTCGTTTGGAATCTAGGAGAGTGAAAAACCCAATTTAGAAACGAGGGTTGATGGAAAATAATACATAGGTTACCACAATAGAAACTATTTTGTTGGGTCTGTGAATGTACCACTGCAATGATGATACAAATAGTGTTTACCACTATTACTACTTGGTAATTTAAACTTAATTAGCACTTACAAAAAATGAAAAAGGGTGGTTTGTAATGATAGTTGATAATATTGACAATATTTTTTGTTAAAATCAATGAATTAAACCATTTATGATTTACCTTTTGTGAGATATGCCACAAAACAACAAATCCTGACAAGAGGTTCGCTATAGATGTTTCCAAAAATTTTACCACGGAGTTAAATTGTGAGTTAATAATCCTTACAATATCTTGAGAAAATGGTTGATTCAAAAATTCGTTGCATAAGATGATTAGTGTAGTTTAAAATTGTAAGTACAAACAATAAACACAATAGGAGGCAATGTATGATTTCTCATCACATCCCTTCCAGTGTGGGAATGTAATTTTAAGTTTCTAAGAAAAAAAATCTAGAAGAGTGCATCCTTGTAGCACAACTTTTTCTTTATTGTAACCGTAGCACCTGCGATACAATCATGGTCAGTGTCACCAAGTTTGATGACTGATAATAATCCATTTCTGAAAGAAAACTAGATATGATATTAGACAATAATTCCCTCAATTATGAAATTGAAAGTTATAATATATTTTTTGATGGTAAGCTATTGGCAAGGCTAATAACATATGTTTTCAATACGTGAAAATATATTAAATAAAAATTTTACAATGGTAGCACCAAGTGTTTCTAATAGAAACTCAACAAACTTCTGACATGCTTTGTTGTATGTCATTTTCTATACTTTTAAACAAATTTAACTGTCTTATGATTTAGTACATGCTTCACATAGATTGATTGGTATTTTATGCAATTTTGATTGCGTAGATTCTTGTAAGATATCAGTGTGGAATATTTTATTGATTGTAGAGTTGGTTGTCTTCTAAAACAAAGGTCCTTAGCTCAAGAAAAAGAGGAAAAGTTTGAAGGAAATAGATCATTTCAAGCAGGAGAATATGAAGCAGCATTGGCATACTATGAAAATACACTAGAAATTTCCCTAGAGGATCCCGAGGCCAACAAAGTATGTTCAATGTGTTTTACCAATCATGTTTTTTGTTGCTACAAACTGGTATGTTGTGTTGATAGCATGTCTTGTTATATTTCTCTTTTCATAACAACTTTTTATTTTGATACCAAAGAAACAAAGTTTTGTTATTTGAGACCACAATCAGTGCCATAGAGATATTTGTTAGTGCAACTAGTTTCTATGCAAATACATTTAAGCATGTTCATCTTAATAAGCCATGGATCTTTGTGTATTCAGATGAATTGGTCTTTAATGATGCAATTTGATGTAAAAATATCTTGTTGGTTGTGTGCCATAATTTTGAGCCTAGGTAGAACTTGTAATTTATTTTTATGTTGGTGCCATGTTGGGGGGTTTTGATGGGAGATAAATTTTGTTTTTGCATCATAAAACACTTTAATGGATTGCACCCCTTTTGGCACACATGTTGAGGTGGATCAAATTATTTTATTTTTATTTTCTTGAGTGGAGGGACCATCCCCTTGGTCTTGTAGTTTGTTTTGCTACATGTGGATTTATGTCACGGTGGATGCTATTTTTTGTGTTCATACATGGAAAGTTGTGGTGGTAGGCAGTGACGAGGACACCCTTAGTGGTCATATTTGATACTTGACCAACCTTGTTTGAATTCCTTCTTTTTGTTCACATGTGTGAGGAGCTTGGCATGCCTCCCCAGGGTGCACTCGTGCGGAGTTGGTTTATCTTCCTGTTGACGGGAAAATCTGTCTGGCCAACAGCAGGGGATCTCCCCGGTAAAAGGTCCCAATTAGACCTTGAACCGTTTGGAATAGGGATCCCGTTCGGGGTGTGGGTCCGGCTACCGCTAATTTCTCCTTTCTTTGGGTCTCGCTTAAACTCTATAAAACAGTGGATATACACCTAATCAAATGATACAAGACATATGATTGATGCATTAAATGTACATATAACACTATGAGTAGCAAGAGGAAATAATAAAGCATGAAGACCGAAGGAAGTGTTGTTAACAACACTTCATTAGGGTCATGCTTGTAAATTGTTCTGACCACAAAAGAAATAATTCCTCATGGCAAGAACACCCTTCACTTCCTAAAAGTTTTAAATGATAACACAAATACTAATAAACAAAGCCATCAGCATTCGTTAAGAAAGTGAAATGAACTCAACCACCATTAACATACTCAGCAGACTATTATGCAATTGTGATATGAATTGAAGATACAGTTCCCTTAATCTAAAGATGTTCAGAAACTGAAAATATAATACTCAATAGCGCTCATACATATGACAGCATCAGAGCCACAAAGGGATTTTTCAAAATGCGTGTATTCATGCTCAAATGTATAATCCTCTGGTGATACAATGTACTCAGCTCGAGTCCCAAGACCAAGGTCCCGGTGCAAATCTTCGAAGGGAGTATTTATAGCAAAACTTTCCCTTTGGGCTGCCCTGGCTTTTCATCTTCTGGACTGTTGGGCTTCCTTGCGACTTAGCACATTTTGTGACCTACGACCTCAAGCAATCTGCGACTTTCTTGAGGTTGGCGAAATGACTGGATCTTGCGACTTGCGACCTCCAGAAATCCGTGACCTACGACTTGAGGAAATCCACGACCTGCGACCTACCCAGATTATGCGACCTTGCAATCTAGTCACTAGGTCGCTGGGTCACGTCGTCGGGCTTTTAATAGGGAGTGCGACTATGCGACCCGGCGACCTAAGGAAATTTGCAGCTTTAGACCTTCGGTCATCCCTTCTGCATTTCTCTTTCAGAGATATCATAACCTTGTTCTCCGGAGGCCAGCCTTAGCCCTCGCCATGAAACAGTAGCTTCTATTCGTCGATGATGTCATTGCCGCACTAAGGGAATTTGCATGTGATGATAAGTGGGAGAATGGTTTCTATTTCGAGCAAGATACTGAGCATCCACAGAATGTGGGTTTTGTTGTCGATTTGAAACCCAGCTGTGCATCCTCTAGAGAGAGTTAGTAGCTCTCTTCATTTGGGTGGACATTATTGTTCCTTTATGTTACCTACAAGACAACAGAGTAAATCAGCATCTTCTCATATAACCTGCAAATAAGCGAATTTAGATCAGCCATATATATATATATATATATATATATATATATATATATATATATATATATATACATACATACATGTACATACACATACATACATACATACATACATATATATATATATATATATATATATATATATAGAGAGAGAGAGAGAGAGAGAGAGAGATAGATATGTATGTATATACATATATATCTGTATGTATATACATATACATATATATGTATATACATACATACATACACATATATATATATATACATACATACATATCTATATATATATATATATATATATATATATATGGCTGATCTAAATTCGCTTATCTGCAGGTTATATTAGAAGATATATATATATATATATATACACACACACACACATATATATGTGTGTGTGTGTGTGTGTGTGTGTATGTGTGTGTGTGCATATATATATATATATATATACATGTTAGGGAATCAACATAAAAAATGCAATAACTTTATCATAGCTAAAATTAGTTGGACCCCTCTATGCTCAAGTGTTGTGTCACTATGTCATCAGAGTGAATGGTGTAGGCTCTCCCTGCGCCTCTTCAATTATTGTAAATGCAGATTAGTATGGCTGTAGACCGAGTTCGGAATGCAGACTCAATTGATGGGAAGTGTTGGCTTGGGCAACATGCTCCTTATGTTCTCCGTGACATCTATTATGATATGCACTAAAGATACTCCTTTCATGTTCAACAATTTGCACCGAGACATTAATGAGGGGAAGGCCCTTCGAAATGGGGTTCAATTTGAGCGATGATAAAATGATTAAGCATGGAGGGGAAAAGTGATTTTGTTAAATAATATTTTCCAGCTCTTGAGATGTGCTCACGATCCTGCATGTTGACACGACGAGTGAAGGTGAGGGCGCTGCTCCTTAGCAAAGTCGCAGGGTCGCAACGTAGTAGGGGTCACGCTGTCGGCTCGTTGTTGAGCTTATGCGACCTAGCGACCTGTGGGGAAATGCGACTCAATGTTGTCCTTCGAAATGTGACTTTGCAGAGGTTGCGCGGTCGCATTGCGACCTACTCCTCAGTGCTGCGACCCAGCAACTTGAGAATAGTGCAACCTGTTGATTTTTCATGAAATGCGACCTCAAAGAGGTCGCACGGTTGCATTTTCCAGTCCATCGAACGTTCAACCTACTCCTTCGACATTGTCTGGGTTCCGAATTCTCAGCTTAGAGTTAATCTCTGGCATGATGACTAGTGTGGTTGTGTGCCTCTTGGGATGAAACTGCGTAGAACCTCAGCATAGCCATGACTTCGAAATAGTTGCAAATATGAGCCACGCACAGGTATTCACTTTGTGGCAACACTTTCACCAGAAATAATTCCTCAGGCTGTTGATAAGGCATGCAAATTAGGTGTAACTGTTCACACTCTGAATATAACCCAGCTCTGACCTTCAGCATATATGGGCTTGATTCGTAACTTCTTTGGTGCCTTGGAGACACAGTTGGAGGCGTTTCGGACTTACAGGACGTGAAGGTTGCACTGGATGTAGCGTATTGCAAAGGACGCTTCTTTTTTTGAAGGTTTGGTTGGTTGCGTTAACTCAACCAGAGATGAAGGGATTCAACCTTCTATCCATATTGAAAATCAATCATGTCGAGCGTTGTCATCGCATGCCAGACTTGAGCGGTGCAAACGGCCATCAGATCCTTGCATGTCGGGCGTATTGATAATGTAGAGCTAAACGATCCCTGAAAAGCTTTGTGTCAGCGACCTCTTCGATCAAAAACCTTCGTTTGCGCGTATTAACATAATTATCATTCATGCATGGTAGCATGCATTGGGCCACCTGCGTCCATGTAATGCGGCATCAAGAGTAGGGATACACGCTATCTAGTTCACCGTGAGAAAATATCAAGAGATTTGATGGGGAATGAGACGCATGGAAGATCATTGTGGTGTTGATTATGGCGTATGAATCTGCGTTTTCTGATGAAAATTATTTTACAACCATGCGTATTGTAACCTCCTCCAGCAAAACCGTAACTCTGCACCATTTATAAATTGTCATATTTTACACTTCTGCATTTCTTTTGATTATAACTGCACGATAGTTATTATAACATTTCCATCGTAGATCTGTTATAAGGTTTGGCTCCATGTTTAAACGCAAATTTTGACCAAATATTATATATCTGCTCCAAAGACTAAAACTCCGACATAAAAGTATTTGAGCCCATTTGTAAGGTTCTTCTTCTGTGCTCCATGGTTCCAAATAAGAATTCTAACGGCTAGCGTGATTGAAAACACGTAAGGAAACCACCTTTCATGCGGGTCTTTAACAAGAGCGGAAGAGGCTTTGTATGCCTTCCATAATAAAAAGACACGTAAAGAATAGGGAACAACTGGAAATGGTTATAATTAGCGCTGATAGGAAAGTTGAATCGGCTTTATATTAGCCTCAAGTAAACAAGAGACCAAATTATAACGTAGAAGTTGAAAATATCACCCATATTGTTGTTGAACCCTTTATTCACGACTTTGGGCAACTTTTGATCAATCCTCGTGTCATGGTAACACCAATAAATAAAGCGGTCTTTTGCCATATATGTCCTTGAGCGTGTTTTCTTAACTTACTAAGGTTCTGTCAATTGGAATGTCGAAGGTTGCCTTAAGAAGCCTTGCTACTACTATCACATGGAAAATCAGTGTTGCTAATTCAATCCTTCGTTTAATCATATAACTTATTCGAATAAGGTACCCCACTTTGTTTAGGAATGAAGTTGTGACTTAATCATGACCGAAAATTTCCTCAACTGGTGCACTCTTGCTCCCTGCGATGCATATTTTCTACTTATTATATCCCAGCTCGAACCACATTTATCCTTGTCATTTACCTTGATGAGGTTTTCCATTGTAGCCTTAGTTCTTATCCCCCAGTGGGCAGGGTATGAAAGTGTCTTGTCTTGTAGCTGTGACCTTGTTTTTCAGTTTCAGTGCATTTGCCTCGGTATGCTGATGACATTAATGAGCATATCATTTGTGGAATTTACCTACATGAAACATTATAACATTAATTAGTTCATAGTTAGCCTTTAAAGAACGATTCCCCCAAATGATTAACATCAAATTATAAGCTTGGTGAAGTACCCAATCCGAGTGCCTAAAAAATCCATGGTGCAAAGCGTTTAATGTAAATACAAAAGTTTTCATTTGAATACATGCATGGCAATCCCTTCACACATGGCGCGATTGCAGCAACAGCATCTGATCATGATGATGAGATAGCTCATGAGGGTCTGGGGATAGGTCACTGGGATGTCATAGACTACACGTCGGGTGAAATACCTTAATGGCTAAGCGAGCAGAGGGGGAACCAGAAATTTTAAATATACCCCAAAATTTTGGGTGCTATTGTAGCGGCTACAACAAATGGCAAACCACTGGTGGAATCCAGCATCTCTATCAATATCACAACAATAGTTTGATTCTAGATAGTGACGCAAGGGAATATTAAACAAGTTCTGTGGGTACCCTTTGTATTACTTTGGCCCTTTACAGGTATGCCTAATCCTTGTGCCTCAGCTAGGTCTCGCTGATCAGAAACACATCAAAGGGAAAGCTCACAAACGCCAGTAGCTTGTTGATGATGTGAAGAGCAAGGCAGTGGGTTTATTATTTTTAGGATTTGTTTAAAGTAAGTTGCTTGTGTTTCTCCACTGCCAGCAGGCCTGGACAGTACCTCGACGGAGTCACTTCAAGAAATCACAAACGTTGCTCCGCTGCCAGCGAGCCTGGTTAGTACCCCGGCGGAGTCGTTGCATTACCTCTCTGCGCAGGAAGCCTTTCTCCATCCTTTACCCTTATTTTTTTCATTTGCTTTTAGCACTTATTTTCATGTGCTCGTGGCACTTATTTTTCATGGGCGGATGAGGGATCCCAACTTATTTTACGAGCAAGAGAGGTTGTTTCTTGTTTTACAGAAACTAAAGATATCCTGATTTGGGTTTTCCCTTGTGCCAAACCTTCACATCCCATCTACCACAATAGGCGAAGCGCGCAAAAAAGATCATTAATATGTCCAAGACTATGCTGGGCACAAGGCTTAGGCTTACGGGTATTGGGCCATTAAAACTCATTAGGTCTCCCACAAACAACCAGCTCGTATCTCCCTTGGCTAAATAATTTTGGACTCATAGGCATCTTGTTGAGGATGCGACTTCGAGGACCTTTCCTAAGAGAAAGTTGCCTCTTGAGATAGCAACTGCAACCTCATGCCAACAATGGGGTTACTGTTTCAGCAGTCGGGGCAGAACAAATCCGCAAGGCGGTAGGGTTTCAATGAGGGCTCATGCAGTGATCGGCGATATGTGAAATATTTTCAAAGCTATATCAACAATTTGCGGAAATGATCTGAGGAAGATAGTGTACGACGCAATGTAATAGGCGAGGCTCAAGATGCAATGCAATGCCATGTGCGAGAATGATCAACCAGTTGTAGGTGGAAAAGAGGTGCAATACAAGAAGTGATTATTTATGCAGCAACAAGCAACTGAAAAGGAAATGAAAGGAAAATACTTGTAACATGATGATGCCTAAGATATTAACCTTAAAAAAAAATAGCAAACACACTTTTAAGTTATAAAGTAAAAATTTGGCAAGTAAACCTAATCAAAAACTTTGAACTAACAAATTTTTATTAACAGGTCCTAGCTAGCCTACACCTAAAACCCTAGCTTAACCAATGATGTGGTCGGGTTATGTGAAATCAGCTTTCCAGTGCAGCCACAGCATTAGTTCTTGACCTGCAAGAACAACAATGTTCGCAATCAGAGCCATCATACAAAATTGTGCACCAACAGTAAGACTTACCTGAAGAGCATGTGCAACAACAAGAAGATCATGGATACCTACCAAAGAACATGCCAGAATAGATTGTGCAAGTTGAATTTCACTCTCGTCCTGATACACGGCAATATGTTCTTGAAACTCAACATTTTTTATGAATGACACAAACCGATTCATGCACAATCCTACGTCTGATGGGCGTTGGGAAAGCCATTGCCTATTTGCAGGCACATCCACCGGATAGGATCCGTCCAACCAAACAGAACCCTCATCATGGTGTTGAGGACGATCAGTTTTATGGAATGGAAACAATAAGCATGTGTCAGGCGAATTATAGATGCTTGCGCATCCAAGTGCAGAAACCCTAGTTTTGAAAACCCTAGTTCGGGGTTGCTCTTGGGTTTGGTCAAGGGTATGGGGATCTGAATCCACGTTTAGTGGAGCCTGCAATTCCTTATCGTTTTGAACAAAATCTAGACCTTCGAGCGAGGAGTTTCCCAACTTTGATTGCTTGGTGAGATCAACAGGCGAATGGATGTGATCATGGATTGTGGTGAGTTGCAAAATGTCAGTGGGCTTTGAATCAATTTGGCAGAAATTTTGCACACTGACATATTCATAATCCAATGTATCAGATTCTTTAGCTTTTCCAGGATGGGGTGAATTTACCGTCAGGTTTTCGGGCAGTTGAGGGATTTTCAAAAAACCACATGTTGGTGCCTAATTGCAACTGGTACTGCCTGGGCAACAACTGGAAATATTAGAGACAATGGCCAACGTTTTCTTACCAGTGAATAAATTGGGGTATATCAGTTGTTGCACACCAGCTGCTAGGGGACAGGAATATGTGCTCAGGGAAACCTTACTAGAATGAAAGATCCACCCAGATGAAATGATATCCGACGTGGTTATGCTGGGAGGAGCATGGTACTTGGGAGTCATTATTTCAGAAACCCTAAGCTGAGAAACCCTAGTTGGAGTTGTTTGAGGGGTCTCGTCAAGATCGGAGGGACTAGGGGTAACAACAGGTAGAAGTAGAAGTGTTTTGATTCCCTGATGGGTACTCGAATCTTCATAAAGCGGATTATCGAATTCTGGTGTCTTCATATAGTCGGCAAAGAGATATAAGTGATAGTCCTCAGCGGTATGAGTGAATATGTTTTCATATAAGCAGTGATCACTGGAACCATCGATTTGATCAAGTTGGGTACCTAGCATGTTAGGCTCCCCGGGAGTTACCAATTGGGATGGATCAATAAAGGAGACATCTTGAGGATTCCTAGATGGAAAATCGCTCCTATGGCTGTCTAGAGATTCCGAGTGAGAAAGATCATATCTAAAAGATTCATCGATTTGGGACTGTGATTGTGAAACACCATCTGTGTACTTATGATTGTCGCCAATACCAGTATAACTAAATTTTGAATGTCTCGAAGAAATTACTGGTGTGGCGGATTCGTGAAATAAATCGTGGAATAATGAACGAAAAGATTGAGCCGCAGGGGTATTAACCGTACAAGGTTTTTCAATATGCACATCCGTGTTATTAAAAGAAAACCATGATCTGGCAGGCCTTGTAAGGGAATCAACTTCATCCGGGATAGGAGTCAATTCATAATCAGTGTGAAAATCAGATTTAGGACTATGTCTAAGGAGACATCGAGTGAGCTCGAGGTAGGTTTCATGAACCAAGAGAGATAATGAGCCACTATGGTTTTCAAGCTCTAATTCGACATGGTGCGTGAAAGATTCAAAGGTAGTACAATAGGCTTTATCCTCATGAACCCATCTATCATTGCTCAGAACTTTCGAGGTCACAACTCCACTACTCGACAACTCAGGAGGAGGAGCGAGAATGTCACAAATAGCAATACTCTCCTCGGAGGCCTGAATGTGGTCTGGGCTAGGGAAGATGGACAAGGAAGCATTAGGGACAAAGTCTGAACAGTCGGTAACTTGCAGGTCGTCATAGGGAACACTAAGATCAAGTTGGGTTGCTAACTGAAATTGCTCAAGGGAAACAAGAATCACATACATGAACTGTTCACTTAAACATTTCCAATCAACATCCCTTTCAGGGAACTTGAAACAATAATGAACAAATCTGATAGAGAATTCATCTATAGGTTCCTGAGGTTCCATTCTGATGTCATTTAGCTTTACCAATAAACTTTGAAAATCGTACCTGTGAAAAGCTTGTTGTAATTCAGTGGTGAGTTGTTCAAACGAATGGATGGAAGCTTCCGACAATGTGCGGCACCATTGCTTAGCACGACCTTCGAGAGTGAGGAAGAAAAGCAAGCAAATCAAACCTTCATTGTCAATTTTGTAGCACTCACCAAAGTCACAGAAATCTAAAAGGTGTTGGGTTATAGATACTCCGTTTTCACCATCGAATTTTAACTGGGAAAAGTGATACATAAGTTCATCTGGGATGAGACATCGAGGCTCATAAAACTCCGACAAACATCTCGGGAGAATGATTTTGGAACGGGCCATTACAGATATGAGATTAACTGCAGGCTCTAAGGGCTCAGCTTGTCATTTGGCCCTCCTTCTAGCACCAGTTCTATTGACAGGAAAATCTATCTGGCCAACAGCAGGGGATATCCCCAGTAAAAGGTCTTAATTAGACCTTGAACCGTTTGGAATAGGGATCCCTTCCGGGGTGTGGGTCCGGCTACCGCTGATTTCTCCTTTCTTTGGGTCTCGCTTAAACTCTATAAAACATTGGATATACACCTAATCAAATGATACAAGACATATGATTGATGCATTAAATGTACATATAACACTATGAGTAGCAAGAGGAAATAATAAAGCATGAAGACTGAAGGAAGTGTTGTCAACAACACTTCATTAGGGTCATGCTTGTAAACTGTTCTGACCATAAAAGAAACAATTCCTCATGGTAAGAACACCCTTCACTTCCTAAAAGTTTTAAATGATAACACAAATACTAATAAACAAAGCCATCAGCGTTCGTTAAGAAAGTGAAATGAACTCAACCACCATTAACATACTCAGCAAATTGTTATGCAATTGTGATATGAATTGAAGATACAGTTCCCTTAATCTAAAGATGTTCAGAAACTAAAAATACAATACTCAATAGCACTCATACATATGACAACATCAGATCCACAAAGGGATTTTTCAAAATGCGTGTATTCATGCTCAAATGTATAATCCTCTGGTGATACAATGTACTCATCTCGAGTCCCAAAACCAAGGTCCCGGTACAAATCTTCGAAGGGAGTATTTATGGCAAAACTTTCCCTTTGGGCTGCCCTGGATTTTCGTCTTTCGGACTGTTGGGCTTCCTTGCGACTTAGCACATTTTGTGACCTGCGACCTAACTGGATCTTGCAACTTGCAACCTCCAGCAATCCGCGACCTGCGACTTGAGGAAATCCACAACCTGTGACCTAGTCGTTGAGTCGCTGGGTCGCGCCGCCTAGCTTTTAACAGGAAGTGCGACTATGCGACCCGACGACCTGAGGAAATTTGTGACTTTAGACCTTCGGTCATCCCTTCTGCATTTCCCTTTCATAGATATCATAACCTTGTTCTTTCGATGCCAGCCTTAGCCCTCGCCATGAAACAGCAACTTATATTCGCTGGTGATGTCATTGCCGCGCTAAGGGAATTTGCATGTGATGATAAGTGGGAGAATGGTTTTTGTTTCGAGCAAGATACTGAGTATCCGCAGAATGTGGGTTTTGTTGTCGATTTGAAACCCAACTGTGCATCCTCTAGAGAGATTTAGTAGCTCTCTTCATTTGGGTGGACATTATTGTTCCTTTATGTTACCTACAAGACAACAGAGTAAATCAGCATCTTCTCATATAACCTACAGATAAGCGAATTTAGATCAGCCATATATATATATATATACATGTTATGGAATCAACATAAAAAATGCAATAACTTTATCATAGCAAAAATTAGTTGGACCCCCGTGTGGTCAAGTGTTGTGTCACTATGTCATCAGAGTGAATGGTGTAGGCTCTCTCTGCGCCTCTTTAATTATTGTAAATGTAGATTAGTATGGCTGTAGACCGAGTTCGGAAAGCAGACTCAATTGATGGGAAGTGTCAGCTTGGGCAACATGCTCCTTATGTTCTCCGTGACATCTATTATGATATGCACTAACGATACTCCTTTCATGTTCAAAAATTTGCACCGAGACATTAATGAGGGGAAGGCCCTTCGAAATGGGGTTCAATTTGAGCGATGATCAAATGATTAAGCATGGAGGGGAAAAGTGACTTTGTTAAATAATATTTTCCAGCTCTTGAGATGTGCTCACGATCCTGCATGTTGACACGACGAGTGAAGGTGAGGGCGCTTCTCCTTAGCGAAGTCGCAGGGTCGCAACATAGTAGGGGTCGCGCGGCCGGCTCATTGCTGAGCTTATGCGACCCAGCGACCTGTGGGGAAATGCGACTCAACGCTGTCCTTCGAAATGTGACTTTGCAAAGGTCGCACAGTCGCATTGTGACCTACTCCTCAGTGCTGTGACCCAGCAACTTGAGAATAGTGCAACCTATTGATTTTTCATGAAATGCAACCTCAAAGAGGTCGCACGGTTGCATTTTCCAGTCCGTCGAACGTTCAACCTACTCCTTCGACGATCTCTGGGTTCCGAATGCTCAGCTTAGAGTTAATCTCTGGCATGATGACTAGTATGGCTGTGCCTCTTGGGATGAGACTGCGTAGAACCTCAGCATTGTCATGACTTCGAAATAGTTGCAAATATGAGCCACGCACAGGTATTCACTTTGTGGCAATGCTTTCACCAAAAATAATTCCTCGAGCTGCTGATAAGGCATGAAAATTACGTGTAACTATTCATACTCTGAATATAACCCAGCTCTGAACTTCAGCATATATGGGCTTGATTCGTAACTTCTTTGGTGCCTTGGAGACACAGTTGGAGGCATTTCGGACTTACAGGACGTGAAGGTTGCACTGGACGCAGTGTATTGCAGAGGACGCTTATTTTTTTGAAGGTTTGGTTGGCTGCGTTAACTCAACCAGAGACGGAGGGATTCAACCTTCTATCCATATTGAAAATCGATCATGTCAAGCGTTTTCATCGCATGCCAGACTTGAGCAGTGCAAACGGCCATCAGATCCTTGCATGTCAGGCGTACTGATAATGCAGAGCTAAACGATCCTTGAAAAGTTGTGTGTCAGCGACCTCTTCGATCAAAAACCTCCGTTTTCGCGTATTAACATAATTATCATTCGTGCATGGTAGCATGCATTGGGCCACCTGCATCCATGTAATGCGGCATCAAGAGTAGTGATACACGCTATCTAGTTCACCGTGAGAAAATATCAAGAGCTTTGATGGGGAATGAGATGCGTGGAAGATCACTGTGGCATTGATTATGGCGTATGAATCTGTGTTTTCTGATGAAAACGATTTTACAACCGTGCATATTGTAACCTCCTCCAGCAAAACCGTAACTCTGCACCATTTATAAATTGTCATATTTTACACTTCTGCATTTCTTTTGATTGTAACCGCATGATAGTTATTATAACATTGCTGTCGTAGATCTGTTATAAGGTTTGGCTCCATGTTTAAACGCAAATTTTGACCAAATATTATATATCTACTCCAAAGACTAAAACTCCGACGTAAAAGTATTTGAGCCCATTTGTGAGGTTCTTCTTTTGTGCTCCATGGTTCCAAATAATAATTCTAATGGCTAGCGTGATTGAAAACGCATAAGGAAACCACCTTTCATGTGGGTCTTTAACAAGAGCGGAAGAGGCTTTGTATGCCTTCCATAATAAAAAGACACATAAAGAATAGGGAACAACTGGCAATGGTTATAATTAGCGTTGATAGGAAAGTTGAATCCACTTTATATTAGCCTCAGGTAAACAAGAGACCAAATTATAACGTAGAAGTTGAAAATATCACCCATAATGTTGTTGAACCCTTTATTCACGACTTTGGGCAACTTTTGATCAATCCTCGTGTCATGGTAATGCCAATAAATAAAGCGGTCTTTTGCCATATATTTCCTTGAGCGTGTTTTCTTAACTTACTAAGGTTCCATCAATTGGAATGTCGAAGGTTTCCTTAAGAAGCCTTGCTACTACTATCACATGGAAAATCGGTGTTGCTAATTCAATCCTCCATTTAATCATATAACTTATTCGAATAAGGTACCCCACTTTGTTTAGGAATGAAGCTGTGACTTAATTATGACCGAAATTTTCCTCAACTAGTGCGCTCTTGCTCCCCGCATACATGTGATGCATATTTTCTACTTCTTATATCCCAGCTCAAACCACATTTATCCTTGTCATTTACCTTGATGAGGTTTTCCATTGTAGCCTTAGTTCTTATCCCCCGGTGGGCAGGGTATGAAAGTGTCTTGTCTTGTAGCTGTGACCTTGTTTTTCAGTTTCAGTGCATTTCCCTCAGTATGCTGATTACATTAATGAGCATATCATCTGTGGGATTTACCTGCATGAAACATTATAACATTAATTAGTTCATAGTTACCCTTTAAATAACGATGCCCCCAAATGATTAACATCAGATTATAAGCTTGGTGAAGTACCCAATCCGAGTGCCTAAACAATCCATGGTGGAATATCTTTTAATGTAAATACAAAAGTTTTCATTCGAATACATGCATGGCAATCCCTTCACACATGGCACAATTGCAGCAACAACATCTGATCATGATGGTGAGATAGCTCATGAGGGTCTGGGGATAGGTCACTGGGATGTCACAGACTACATGTCGGGTGAAAGACCTTAATGGCTAAGCGAGCAGAGGGGGAACCCGAAATTTTAAATATACCCCAAAATTTTGGGTGTTGTTGTAGCGGCTACAACACTTCCAATATTTTATTGTTGTTGACTCAATTTCACATTCTAGTCTTATAAATCCTACCTAGGGATATCCCCATTTTTGGAGAAGGGACAGCCTAAACAAAGAGGACAAGCTATTGAGGTGATAGTGAGTAGCTTTCTTGAGTTACACAAATTAGCCGGAACCTTAGTGCTTGGGACTTTACACTTTTGTGGGTGCTAGTTTGTGTAGTAATGGATAGAATTGATTCATGGATTTAAAAACTTATAAGAAAAATGTAGTAATTTATTGCTAACAAGCCCACATGAAGGGTTGAAATAGTCAATAGTAAAGAATACAGGCCTCATCATTTATATGCCCAATTGTTTAAGACTAACAGGGAAACATCCCTAGAAACTGAAATATTGTTCTCAAAAATGCTTAATGCAATTATAATGCAGAAGCTACTAAGAAAGAGTTCCCCTTGAATTCTTATTCATTCAAGTCATATTTTATACCAGCTATTAAAAAATAAACTTGCATTATGAATTAGGGCCTAGTTTTCAAAATACATGTATCCTCCAAGAGATTTGGGTTCCAGGTGTAGGCCACCTATAAAATTTGTTCTATCAAAAGGTGGCCAAAACATTTTTTTAGCGTTCAAGAAATAGTTTTATTGCCAAAATGTTATCTCTTGAAGCCTCTTGAAGACCTCATGCCCTTGTCTAAAAATCTTCACTGTTGTTTCCCTTCAAAACTCAGAAATTCTACTAAAATTCCATGAGAAAAGACTGCTGCAAAATCCCCTTTCTCCCCTTCCTCCACTCAGAAACTAACCTTCATTTTTACTCTCTTTTTCCCCATCATTTTCCTCTATTTTCCTTTTTTCCTCATCTCCCCTTCATATAACCCCTTTACAGAGTTTAAAACTCCTTTTTAAACTCTGCCGAAACCTCCAAAACCATTGAAAAACATTGAGAATTTCATAAAAAATATCGTTTTATGTTGCAGACTTAAGCCCCCTTGGGCTAATTCCTAAACCACTTCCCCATTATATGCCCTGGTGCTTGAACCAGGTGCTAGACCCATCGAGTGCTTTTTCCCTCTGCTCTTCTTTTGACCTCCGCAAGCAGATCTACACCGTTGATTGATGCCATCCAATGGCCACGCTCCTCCCCACACCCTCTGAAGCAATAAAACCAAATCACGCAGAATTTTTTAATGTAGTTTTGTATTTTGCGGGTGTTTGAATGAAATTCCGTTTTATGAGTTAGATTCTATACTTCATGATCGGCTATCGATCACTAGAAGGATCGATAGCGCTCCAGTATGGTATTGTAATGTTGTTGCCCGTAGGTGCTGCGAACCTTGTCCACAGGAAGAAACCCGCTTATAGAAGAAATAAATCGGGTTTATAGTTAATGGAGCCACAGTTCTGAGGTTTGAAGCTAGAGTTTAATGGACCGAAGTGAATGGGAACCAGGGTGTTAACCCCGGTTTAACCTGCGGTCACTTACTGTTCAAAAGCAGGAAGCAATTTTGATCGCACCACTTTTGGTACGGAAAGGAAACCACTCAATAGCAAGCGATCCTGTGAAAATTTTCCACGTCAATGGGACAATATCGCCCCATCGGTCCCTCATCGCGCATTAAATGTCGACTGTGGGCTCAGCGCGATATTAACATACGCCGTCCGATCTGAGGCTGGCTCATCGAACGGTGATCACACTCAAAGGAACTCGGGGGATAAACTAAGGTATGGCGTGATCCATGGCCCACAATCAATCGCCCTGGTGGTCCCCACGGCCACGAAAGCAGTCAGCAGTCCCATAGAACCAGTGGTCCCCAACACCTAGTCAGCACCCACGCGGCAGCAACTAATTGGAGCGGGTCTTGTTTGGTTGCTTGCATAGTCGAGAAATCCGGACCTGAAATTGTTATAGGGCGGATTTCATAAAAAATTTGGGTCACACTTGGGCTGATGTCAGCAAGCCCCAAAATGGACCCAATACGCTTTATAGGCTGGATTTCATAAAAATTTCGGGTCACACTTGGGCTGACGTCAGTAGGCCCCAAAACAGACCCGATAAGCTTTATAGGGCGGATTTGATAAAGATTTTGGGTCAAAAATACCATGACGTTAGCGAGCTCCTTTCGTGACCTGAAATGGTTTATGCAGCTTGGTTTTATCGGGAGTTTTGAAATCCGAGGTATATTATTTGATAAAAGGTGATTAAATGGTTTTTCCATTTTGCTGAAGAAAAAGCCGAAGGCTGAGACTGATGATTCTCATGCCTTCGATTCATTAAAAGGAAGCCATCCATGGGTTAAATTTCCACGTCTCATCAATGCTTCATGGGCATTGATGCCTCACGAGCCCTGCGTAGCACTGCACATCAACAAGACACAGTGAATAAATCACAAACAAAGAGTATCAATGTCGAAGACAAAACATACCAGAACAGAAGATTGAAGACAATTTGAGGGATTATGGCCTTAATCGACAATCAGACGCCTAATCCACTCATTTAAAGACAGCATGGATACCAAAGACAAAGATCGAGCGTAATCTGTCCTAAAACACTGAACTAAAGTGAATTAAAGGTGTTTTAGGATAAAACAAAGAAATCTATCAGTCCGAGAAGCCTCCACTGCCACAGCAGAGGCAAATTGAACCCTCTCCAGCGCCAAAAGCCAACCTTTCCAGATGCCAATGACACCTGCAGCTACACAAAAATCAAAGAAGGCCCAGTAATTACTTGAACAAGAGGTGTTTTCCTAAAGACAGTTGAACAATTAATGCAAATCAAAGATCTTATCTCTAAATTGTCGGAAAAACTATTTTTAAAGATTAAGAACACCCCAGAAGAAAATCGTTTTCGATCATTCGGCCTCGAAGAGCAGAAACAGAGTTACTTCAACATGACACAGAGCCTCAAAAGTCAACAAAGGCTCCCACCGAGCTTAATTCATAAATGTATATCAATCAATACAGACAGATCATCTATAAACTTCTCCATTGAGCCCCTCAAAAGGCCGAGAAGTATTAAGTCTGTATTGATTGACTCAAGAGATCTATTATTAGATCCCACCTCCTCATTCTTCTATAAATACTTCTGTAGGAGATAAGAAATTGTTGTTCTTTGGACATCTGAATGCATGTAATAGTTTTCTGAAGCTATTGATGCCCTGTTTGCAAATTGAAGATACATAAGCTGATATGAGAAGTCTGAAGTTGTAGAGACCCACCGGGCTTGCTTATTGTAACTGGTTTGAACATCAAATACAAGCTTCTGATTTATGGGATCCTGATTTATGTCAATGGTGATGTGTTCCTCACTGTCAATTGTTATTATCTTTAATGTTTTCACTCTGTCCATTTTCTCTGATAAAGAACAACAAATGTAGAGCTAGGATTTACTCTCAACAGTACCCTACTCTTATTGAAAGCTTTATTTCTATGTTTTCTACATTTGAAAGTTCTCTTTAAAGAGTATATTGAAGCAAGTTGGTTTCAAAGCACTTGCCTGATCTAAATTTCTCTTTGTGATTATTAACCGTGTTTTCTTTAGAGTATATTAAAGCAGGTTGGTTTCAAAGCACTTGCCTGATCTAGATTGCTCTTTGTGATTGTTATATGTGTTTTTCTTATAGAATATGCTGAAAGAGGGGTATTTTGAAAGCACTCACCCGATCTTAAGCTATTCCAATTGTTTTTAAAATGTTTTCTAACTGAAAGTACTTCAATGCAGGCTAGTTTTAAAGCACTTACCTAATCTCAGAATACTCTATGTTTTTCCCTAAGTACATGCCGAAGCAAAATAGTTTGAAAGCACTTATTTGATCTTAGGTTGTTCACTGTTCTTCATTTGTTTTGTTCTCCATTTCCTATCTGCTCCATTCCATAAAATCAACTTAAGAGATCCTTTTGACATAAGTGACTTTCCCCATAGATCCTTCTTGAACCTTGTTGTCCAATTAAAACCCTTCTATGACTCCATAGCCCAAGGGTTTAAAACTGTCTTTGCCTTTTCTGTCAGCTGAATCATTCCTTCATTTGCATACATCTTCACCCGTTATTTTGAACTGCCTTCACCTTCATCATGTCTTTGCCCAACCAAAAAACAAACAAAACCCATGCTCTTCATAACTAGCCTAACATCACATTTCATGTTTTAAAGATCACATCTTTAAACTCATTCATAGAAAGATCCCTCTCTGGATTCAGGAGGGATAGATCCTTGAGTCCCAAAGAAGTTTGATGTTGTCTAATCTTTTGGTTTTTCCAATCTGGCCAAAACATAGGAACCCCAACATAATGGCGACTCCACTGGGGAACAATCTGAGAGTCCATAACTGCTAACATTGGTCTGTGTCCCATTTTCATTGCCAACATAATGGCGACTCCACTGGGGAATTTTTTGAGTTCATAGTTGCTTGGTGAGCTTTTATAAACTCCTTAGTTTTCCATACAACCACAGAAACTTAGAAAAAACCCAAAAATATTTCAGATCGGTAGTCTATAAACATGGTAGTGGACCATAAAACCTTTTATCTCCAAAAGAGCTAAAAACTTCCACTTGGCGACTCCACAATCCTTCAGACCTTACGACTCCACTGGGAGGACCCATGATCATTATAAAATCATTCAAACTCAGTAAGAAGGCTTTTAGGATTAAATTTTTCTTAGCAAAAGATCAATTAACCTCTTAAAGATTGTCATATCTGGTTAACACCTTTCTTGTTTAGTTGGGTCTGAAAAACACAGCGTAGTGGCTCCTAGAAAGATTCATACTAGATCTCACCCTGACCCAAACCCACCTGAGACAATTGATAACCCTGAAAGATTACTTAGGAAGTCTTCTAAATTCTCAATTGTTTTCAAATCATCCTTGAGAGGTAACTCAATTCCTGAAAACCTTGCAGCTCTATAGAAATCACAAGTAGATCTAAGAAATCCATTTAGAACACAATCACTTGACGATTTAGATCAGCTAGATTCAGATTCTTCACTTTCATCCCCGGAACAAAGTGAACATCCTGGTAGTAGAGAAACCACACCACCTGATTTGCATTTCCTTCTCAATTTAGGTATCTCTCATCCAAGATCATCTCAGCAATCTATCCCTAGTCCATCCACATCTGTTCATCCAACATCCACTGTCCAAACCACTCCACTCCAAGCCACTCTCCCTTTTGTTAATCCATCTCTTTTGAATCCACCTCCACCTCCAATCATGGAAGCATGGTATGCCCCCTTGGTGCTGCCCCAACCTTTAGTTCCTTTACCCAATGAATATCAGTCTAGGATTCCTCATTTCGCTGGTAAAGAATCCACCACCGCTCAACACCATGTAGATAGGATGGGAGATGCCTTTGACTACATGGAAATAGAGGATGAAATGATTAACATGAGGATCTTCGCTCAGAGTTTAGGAGGAGAAGTGAAGAAGTGGTTTAAAGCTTTGCCTCCTAATAGCATTAATGATCTTCTCGCCTTACATCAAACTTTCATAAACAAATGGGAAGTTAGAAGAAACCCTCTCCAAATCCTAGCCGAATATAAGAATCTTAAAAGAAATCCAGGAGAGAGTGTCCAGGACTATTCTACAAGATTTAATAGTATCTACAACACTCTTCCACCACACATGAAACCTCCCCAAGGAATGGCCCTAGTAAAATACCCTGAAAGCTTTGATGCTGATATGGCCTACCAACTTAGGGAAAGAGATTATAATACATTGGAAGACATACAGAAAGGAGCAGTGAGTGTTGAGGCAAAATTGATTGATAAAAGAGCCAGGATGAGGGCTGAGAAAAAGGTAACCTATAGGGATGACAGCATTGCTTCTGCATTTGATCCCAAATATGATAGTCTAGCCAAAACCATGGAGAGACTAGGAAAAATGGTAGAAAATTTGACTATCCAAGTCAACAATCATAACAGGAACCAAAATCAAAACCAGAACTTTAGGAGAAATAACCCCACAAATACACAAAGAGACTCTGATCAAAAGGTCATCCCTCCATTCCAAGAGAACTTCCTTGATGAGGATGAAGGAATAATAGAGGAGTCAGAGCAAACTGGCATGAATATGATGGATGTGGATGAACTAGACCATACCTTTCCCACAGAAGAAAACCAAGCCTCGTACTCGCATTGGGACAAGGAAGGGTTGGAAACTGAGGAATATAGGTTAGGATTTGAAAGTTCCATCATGCAAGTCAGAGAACAATATGACCTCAGGAGCAAAAAGAACATAGATGATCCCAAACCAAAGGCCTTTGAAATCACCATTAAGAAAAGGCCTGGAAAGACTCCTAAAGTGACTGCTGAAAGCAGTAAATCAGCAGCTGAGAATTATGGTAAAAACAAAGATAAGGACATCCAAACTAGTGACAAATCAAGTCGAGAACCTAGTAGCACTAGCATTGCAGCTAATGCTCCTGATAAAACAGCTTCAAACATTGTACACACTGAAAATCAGCAACCTGATATTACTAATAAAATGGTGCCCAACAAGATAGAATTGAATCTTTCAAAGAGTCAATCTGCTTTTAATTTGGAAAGCGAGATTGCCAAAATTAAAATTTATGTCCCTCTCATTGAGTTGGCCACCCAAGATGTATATAAGAGTCAGATTTTGAAAGCTTTAAACTTAGGAGAAAATAGTGACACCCTCAATTTGAATGATGAGCAACCAGCTCTCTTGTTCGGCCCAAAAATTGAAGGGAAATTTCAAGAAGGGGTAGTACCTCCTTTCTATGTCAGCCTCAATATCCATGACAAAATCCTACATAATGCTATGCATGACTCTGGAGCCTCACACAACCTTATGCCAAAGGTGATAATGGAAAGGCTAGGACTAGAAATAACCAGACCTTACAAGGATTTATATTCTTTTAACTCTAGCAGAGTGAAGTGCCTTGGCCTAATCAAAGACCTTTATGTAAGTTTGACTCAAATCCCAGCCAAGTGCATGGTTATGGATGTTGTGCTGGCTGATGTCCCTCCTAAGTATGGCATGTTTTTGTCAAGATCATGGGGTGCCAAGCTGCAAGGTACAATGCAGATGGATGGGACATATTCCACTATCCCTGTCTTAAGCCAGCTTAGAAGACTATACAGAGAGGCACACATGAAATTCATGGTCAGTAGCCCAAAAAAGCCTGAAAATTCCCCCATTTACTCTATCCATACAGACCTGGATTTGTTTATCCTTTATAATAATGAATCCACAAATAAGCCAGAGCTAGAAGACAGTGACTCAGACAACCAGTTAGAGGCCCCAAATCTAGAAATAATGGCAGTTCTAGATATGGAAGAAAACGAGAGAGAAACCTTTGAACAGTGCGTTGAAACAACAAACCAGAGTGAACAAAGCCAAGATGGAAAACAACAGACTACCCATCACGCTGAACTCTATGAAAATCCTGAGGAACAAGACCCATCACGACATGTTGCGGATCTCAGAATAGAACATAATGAAGAAACAAGGCAATAGGGATGAAAACGATGTTAACCCTACAAACAATCCCTTATGGTGCATGAAATTTGATGGGTCTTGCACTAAAGGGAGTGCGGGAGCTGGGGTATGGTTGGTCGACACTGAAAACAATTACTCCGAGAGCCATGCTTTCAGGTTAGATTTCAAATGCACTAACAACATCGTAGAGTATGAGGCTCTCATCCTAGGATTGCGTCTATTGAAAGAACTAGGAGCCAAGAAGATAATTGTTCAAGGAGACTTAGAATTAGTCATCAAACAGCTAAATGGAGAATATGTTGTTAAGAATCCTAGACTAAGGGTATACAGAAATAATGCCATGGATTTCCTAAAAACATTTACAAAATATAAACTCGTGTTTGTCCCAAGGATTAAAAACATAATTGCAAACGGATTGGCCTGCGCTGCTAGTTCATGCTAGGAATCACCTAGTGACAAACAGATCATCATTCGTACAAAATATAGACCTGTAGTGCCAGATAATGAGAAATATTGGCAGGTCTTTGAGGGCGACAAGCAGATAGAGGATTTCCTGCTTGGCAGGAACGACTTTGAATTATCTGATCCAGATTCTAAATCTGATGAAAATTGTCTAAACGAAGAGCCCCCTGAAGAAGAAAAACCATCTGGTCCCGTAAAAATCAACATGTTGACTAAAAAACTTGGAACTCATACTGAAGAGTACAAGGACACAGAAAACGAAGACATTGAGGTATTGCCGTCAAAAGACAAGAACATACCTAGGGGACTAGCACCATTAGAGGACCTTTTTTATTTTAACGATGTAGCAAAGAAACCCACTGTAGAATACACGGAGTCCGATGTCGAGGAATGCAATGTAGGCACCGAGGATAAGCCTAAAATGATTAAAATAGCTAATTCCTTGCCAGCAAACATGAAAAATAGATACATCAACTTGTTTAAGGGGTTTTTTGATGTGTTTTCCTGGAGCTATGAGGACTTAAAAGCCTATGATACAGAAATCATCCAGCACAAGATCCCATTGAAAGAAAACCAAAAACCTTGTAAGCAAAAACTGCATCGAATTAATCCAACACAACTGCCTCTAGTGGAAAAGGAAATCAAGAAAATGTATGAGGCAGGAATCATTGTGCTTGTGAGGTTTTCAGATTGGGTTTCTAACCTTGTAGCTGTGAGGAAAAAGACAGGAGAAATCAGACCGTGCATTGATTTCAAAAACCTTAACAGAGCCTCCCTAAAGGAAAATTACCCTTTACCTAGAATGGAACACATCCTACAAAGGGTAGTTGATTCAAAGAGGATTTCTTTGTTAGATGGTTTTTCAGGGTACAACCAAGTTTTAGTACTCCCAGAAGATCAACTCAAGACAGCTTTCACCACTCCTTGGGGCACTTTCATGTATGTGAAAATTCCTTTTGGACTAATGAATGTTGGGGCCACTTTTCAAAGGGCCATGGACATTGCATTTTTAGAGGAAATAGGGCACTTCATTGTAATTTACCTTGATGACATAACAGTCTATTCCAAATCTGATGAAGAACACCTTAAACATCTAAGAAAGGTCTTTGAAAAATGCAGAAGATTTGGGCTATCTTTAAATCCCAAAAAGACGGTATTTGGCCTACAAGAGGGTAAACTTCTTGGCCATATTATATCAGAAAAGGGGATTAAAATAGATCCAAAAAGAGTTGAGGGAATACTACAGATTAGCCACCCAAGGAACATAAAATAATTGCAGTCCTTTATTGGAAAAATTAACTTCTTAAGGAGGTTTATTCCCAACTTAGCAGAGCTCCTTAGAAACATGAGTAATATGCTCAAAAAAGAAGTAGGAGTGAAGTGGACTGTAGAAGCCAAAATATCCTTCGAATTGGTAAAACATGCACTCACCTAGGCACTAGTCCTAATCAGCCCAAACTTTTCAAAAGATTTCCTTATTTTCTCCTTTGCCTCAGAACATACTGTGGCTGCAGTCCTATTGCAGAAAAACCCAGAAGGACAGGAACAGCCTATTGTTTTTTTCAGCAAGGCTTTAAGGGATGCACCCTTGAAATATAACATAATGGAAAAATAGGCCTATGCTTTGGTAAAGGCCTTAAAATACTTTAGGGTGCATATTCTACATTCCCACATCATTGCTTATGTGCCTAACATAGTGGTAAAAGACATCTTGTCACAAGACCCGGATGGAAAGAGGGGGCAAATGGATTGTTGTAATATTAGAGTATGATTTGGAAATCAAACTCACCAAACTCATTAAAGGTCAGGGCTTGGCTCAATTAATGGCTGAATCTAATCTATAAGCCCTTGAAATTAGCATGGTAGATGACTTGGATGAACAGGAAGAATTACCTGCTCCCACTGTGGAAGAGCAGTTCCAAAACTCACCTTGGTATGCTGACATCTTGTATGTACTTACAAATCTTAATGCTCCTCCTGATTTATCAAAAATAAAGGCAAGGTTTTTAAAGTTGAAAGCTAGGAACTATTGCACTTTAAATGAATGTTTATATTGGAAAAATGCTAATGGTTTATTGCTTAAATATTTTCTTGAAGTTGATGCAGAGAGGATCAAACATGAATTCCATGAAGGAGAGTGTGGAGGTCATCTCTACTGGAAAACCACAGCCAATAAAATCCTTATAGCTGGCTATTACTGGCCCACCCTCTTCCAAGATGTCCATAAAATGATAGTTGTCTGTCACAAATGCCAAATTTTTTAGGGCAAAAGAAAACTCCTTCCTTTACCATTACAACCTATCACTGTTGAAGCTCCTTTTCAATAGTGGGGCCTAGATTTCATAGGAGAAATCCATCCTGCTTCATCTGCCCAACACAAATGGATTCTCACAGCCACTGACTACTTCACAAAGTGGATAGAGGCCATCCCTTCTAGGAATGCCACAGATTCTGTCATTATAAAATTCCTTGAAGACCATATCCTGTCTAGATTGGGCTGCCCTAGGAAGATTATTACTAATAATGCTGCTGCTTTTGGTTCCAAAAAGATGATTGATTTTTGTCACAGGTATCAGATTACACTTGGTCATTCTACTGCTTATTACCCTCAAGGTAATGGGCTAGCAGAATCATCAAATAAAATTTTGGTGACCATCATCAAGAAGTTGCTTGAGGAAAATAGAAAATCATGGCATAACAAGTTGGTGCATGCTTTGTGGGCAGACAGATTGACCACAAAGAAGTCCATTGGAATGTCCCCTTACCAGCTTGTTTATGGAGCAGATGAAGTGTTTCCTACCAGCATAGGTGTACCAGTGATAAAATTTGTCCAAGAAATACAGTCAGAAGAGGACAGCATGATAAGGAGGATTAATCAGAAAATACATCTCCAGCAAACAAGGGAAGAGGTCTACAACAAAGCTCAGAAGGTGGAAGAGGACATAAAGAAGTTGTTTGACAAGAGAACAAAGGCTTGTGACTTCAACATTGGAGACAAGGTGCTCAAGTGGGACTCCAGAAGAGAAGATAAGGGTAAACATGGCAAATTTGACAGTTTGTGGCAAGGTCCTTACATTATTCAGTCCACCATTGGTCCAAATGCCTTTTTTCTGCAAGAGTTAGATGGCACAGATCTGTTTGGGGGTCCTGTCAATGGCAGGGTGCTTAAGCATTACTACTGTTGAGTTCAATTTTAAAGCTTTCATTTCCATTGTAAATACCATTGCTTTGTTCAGTTTCACAAAAAAGAAAAATACAAAAACAATAAAAGATAGTAAAGAGGGCAGATTGTAAAAACAATAAAGGTACAACCCCATACCGACAAAAAGAGAAACAAATCTGAAAGTGTGCAAGCCTAAATGCCACTCCTGAAAAACACACTTCTAGTTAGTCAAATAGCCTAATCTTGACTAATTAGTTTTAAATATACTACTGATAGGATAGTGAATTCGATTTGCCAAATTGTTTAAACTTGGCTTATCAGTAGATAGATTAGGATAGAAATTAAAGGTTCAAACATTCTCAAAACCTAAACCTAAGTTTCCAAGCAAGAATTGACTCCAATATATTTTTAATTCTGAGTCAAAACAGAGGTAAATCTGGCTCTAATCAACTCAAAATCTGAACCAGTCAGACAAAGAAGGAACAGTTCAAACAAAAGTAAAAACAGAGCTGTAAAGAAGAGAGAAGGCCATGATGAGAAACTTTCAGATCTTAAGCCTTACATTTTGTTCTAAATTTTCTGCAAAATTAATATCTATGTGCAACTTTTTTTTCATGCCATAGATCACAGCAAGTCAAACAACTTAATCTTGACTTGCCTGTTTTTAAATTTCTGTTTTAGAAATTAGAGAATAAAATTTGTTGGACAGTTTAATCCCAACATATGGTAGATTAGGTAGAGAAACATGTGAACTCAACTGCTTAATCTGAGTTCATGGAGAGATAAGAAGTATAAATAGATTAGATTTCCTGCTTTCAAAAGAATAAAATGTTGTGAAAAGAGTTTGCCAATCCAAGTGCACTCTAAAGAAGAAAAAATGTTAGATCAGTAGGATTGGGTAGGTAGAAAGCTTGTGTTGATGAAAGATCCATTGTTTTTCATGGCTACTAATATGTTTCAGAGAAAAGAAGATCATTCAAGTAAAGAAAATCAGCCCAATAGATGAGGCACTGATCAGCCTCCTAGAGAATGCAGGTCTGAAGTTCTTGATGCCTTCAAGAAGGCACCATCCCCATGTGGAGCCACTGTTGGCCACCTATAAAATTTGTTCTATCAAAAGGTCAGAAACTAACCTTCATTTTTACTCTCTTTTTCCCCATCATTTTCCTCTATTTTCCTTTTTTCCTCATCTCCCCTTCATATAACCCCTTTACAGAGTTTAAAACTCCTTTTTAAACTCTGCCGAAACCTCCAAAACCATTGAAATACATTGATAATTTCATAAAAAATACCATTTTAAGTTGCAGACTTAAGCCCCCTTGGGCTAAGTCCTAAACCACTTCCCCATTATATGCCCTGGTGTTGGAACCAGGCGCTAGACCCATCGAGTGCGTTTTCCCTCTGCTCTTCTTTTGACCTCCGTGAGCAGATCTACACCGTTGGTTGATGCCATCCAACAGCCACGCTCCTCCCCACACCCTCTGAAGCAATAAAACCAAATCACGCAGGATTTTGTAATGTAGTTTTGTATTGTACAAGTGTTTGAATGAAATTCTGTTTTATGAGTTAGATTCTATACTTCATGATCGGCTATCGATCACTGGAAGGATCGATAGCGCTCTAGTATGGTACTATAATGTTGTTGCCCATAGGTGCTGCGAACCTTGTCCACAGGAAGAAACCCGCGTATAGAAGAAATAAATCGGGTTTATAGTTAATGGAGCCACAGTTCCGAGGTTTGAAGCTAGATTTTAATGGACCGAAGTGAATGGGAAGCAGGGTGTTAACCCCGGTTTAACCTATGGTCACTTACTGTTCAAAAGCAGGAAATAGTTTTGATCGCACCGCTTTTGGTACGGAAAGGAAACCACTTAATAGCAATTGATCCTGTGAAAATCCACCACGTCAACGGGACAATACCGCCCCATCGCTCCCTCATCACGCGTTAAATGTCGACTGTGGGCTCAGCGCGATATTGACGTACGTCGTCCAATCTGAAGCTAGCTCATCGAATGGTGATCACACTCAAAGGAGCTTGGGGGATAAACTAAGGTATGGCGTGATCCATCGCCCACAATCAATCACCCCGGTGGTCCCCACGGTCACAACAATAGTCAGCAATCCCACAGAATCGGTGGTCCCCAACGCCTAGTCAATATACACGTCAGCACCCATGTGGCAGCAACTGATTGGAGCGGGTCTTGTTTGGTTGCTCGCATAGTCAAGAAATCCGGACCCGAAATTGTTATAGGGCGGATTTCATAAAAATTTTGGGTCACACTTGGGCTGACGTCAGCAAGCCCCAAAACGGACCCGACACGCTTTATAGGCCAGATTTCATAAAAATTTCGGGTCACACTTGCACTGATGTCAGCAGGCCCCAAAACGGACCCGATAAGCTTTATAGGGCAGATTTGATAAAGATTTAGGGTCACAAAGACCTTGACGTCAGCGGACTCCTTTTGTGACCCGAAATGGTTTATGCAGCTTGGTTTTATCGGGAGTTTTGAAATCCGGGGTATATTATTTGATAAAAGGTGATTAAATGGTTTTTCCATTTTGCTGAAGAAAAAGCCGAAGGCTGAGAATGACGATTCTCATGCCTTCGATTCATTAAAAGGAAGCCATCCATGGGTTAAATTTCCATGTCTCGTCAATGCTTCATGGGCATTGATGCCTCACGAGCCCTGCACAGCACTGCACATCAACAAGACACAGTGAATAAATCACAAACAAAGAGTATCAGTGTCGAAGATAAAACACACCAGAACAGAAGATTGAAGACAGTTTGAGGGATTATGGCCTTAATCGACAATCAGATGCCTAATCCACTCATTTAAAGACAGCATGAAGACTGAAGACACAGATCGAGCGTAATTTGTCCTAAAACACTGAACTAAAGTGAATTAAAAGTGTTTTAGGATAAAACAAAGAAATCTATCAGTCCGCGAAGCCTCCACCACCACAGCAGAGGCAAATTGAACCCTCGCCAGCGCCAAAAGCCAACCTTTCCAAATGCCAATGACACCTGCAGCTACACAGAAATCAAAGAAGGCCTAGTAATTACCTGAACAAGAGGTGTTTGCCTAAAGACAGTTGAACAATTAATACAAATCAAAGATCTTATCTCTAAATTGTCGGCAAAACTATTTTTAAAGATTAAGAACACCCCATAAGCAAATATTTTCGATCATTAGGCCTCGAAGAGCAGAAACAGAGTTACTTCAACATGACACAGAGCCTCAAAAGTCAACAAAGGCTCCCACCGAGCTTAATTCATAAATTTAAATCAATCAATACAGACAGATCATCTGTAAACTTCTCCATTGAGCCCCTCAAAAGCCCGAGAAGTATTAAGTCTGTATTGATTGACTCAGGAGATCTATTATTAGATCCCACCTCCTCATTCTTCTATAAATACTTCTGTAGGAGATAAGCAATTGTTGGTCTCTGGACATCTGAACGCATGTAATAATTTTATGAAGCTACTGATGCCCTGTTTGCAAATTGAAGATACATAAGCTGATATGAGAAGTCTGAAGTTGTAGAGACCCACTGGGCTTGCTGATTGTAACTGGTTTGAACATCAAATACAAGCTGTTGGTTTATGGGATCCTGACTTATGTCATTGGTGATGTGTTCCTCACGGTCAATTGTTATTCTCTTTAATGTTTTCACTTTGTCCATTTTCTCTGATAAAGAACAGCAAATGTAGAGCTAGGATTTACTCTCAACAGTACCCTACTCTTACTGAAAGCTTTATTTCTATGTTTTCTTCATTTGAAAGTTCTCTTTAAAGAGTATATTGAAGCAGGTTGGTTTCAAAGCACTTGCATGATCTAAATTTCTCTTTGTAATTATTATCCGTGTTTCCTTTAGAGTATATTAAAGTAGGTTGGTTTCAAAGCACTTGCCTGATCTAGATTGCTCTTTGTGATTGTTATCTGTGTTTTTCTTATATAATATGCTGAAAGCAGGGTAGTTTGAAAGCACTCACCCGATCTTAAGCTATTCCAACTATTTGTAGAATGTTTTCTAACTAAAATTACTTCAATGCAGGCTAGTTTTAAAGCACTTACCTGATCTCAGTATACTTTATGCTTTTCCCTAAGTACATGCCGAAGCAAAATAGTTTGAAAGCACTTATTTGATCTTAGGTTGTTCACTGTTCTTCATTTGTTTTTTTCTCCATTTCCTATCTGTTCCATTCCATAAAATCAACTTAAGAGATCATTTTGAGATAAGTGACTTACCCCATAGATCCTTCTTGAACCTTGTTGTCCAATTAAAACCCTTCTATGACTCCATAGCCCAATGGGTTAAAACTGTCTTTTCCTTTTCTTTCAGCCGAATCATTCCTTCATTTGCATACATCTTCACCCTTAATTTTGAACTGCCTTCACCTTCATCATGTCTTTGCCCAACCAAAAAACAAACAAAACCCATGCTCTTCATAACTAGCCTAACATCACATTTCAGGTTTTAAAGATCACATCTTTAAACTCATTCATAGAGAGATCCCTCTCTGGATTCAAGAGGGCTAGATCCTTGAATCCCAAAGAGGTTTGATGTTGTCTTATCTTTTGGTTTTTCCAATCTGGCCAAAACATAGGAACCCCAACACTAGGTTCTTTTCAGGTAATTGGGTTTTTTGGGCCTTGGAATTCTTCTTTGCTTTTTCCAAAATAAAATATTTGTTTGAAAAGAATATTAACCAATTTACCATATAATATTTTTCCTTAATTCACCATTACAACCTATGTGGAAATGTCATTCATAAGTTATCCTGAGGATGATAGAGGACAAAAAACAAAATTGTTGAACCTGCTGCTATCTTCTAGGGGCTTTTCTTTTTCCAAAAGCTTAACAAAAAACGTATTAATTATGTGTGGGATTCTCTACCAATTGTCTCCACCCTTTAAAGTGTCTCAGTAAGACAACTCTATGTGTGGGAGATGAGGATTATGTTGCTTTTATAATCCTTTAAGGGTTTGGCATGATGTAAGTTACAAAAAAAAACAAAATTGGGAGGCGTATTTAAAAGCTAATGAAGGAATTATATCTGGATAAAGGGTTTATAAGCACTGAATGGTGCTAGATGTAGAAAATTATCCTTCCACTTCCATGAATTCATTAGGAAATCTTAGAAGATGGAAGAGACGGAGTGGGTGTTTACACCCCTTACTAAGAACATTGGAGGGAGCACACAACCCTATGAGAATAAAAAGGAAATTCTCCCATGATTACATCGTGACATGACCATGATAAAACATTGAAAAACTAAAGAAGAGACATCCATAACCAATTCTAGTCTCCCTATTGTTCCATCCATTAAGGTGCATTAGATGACTTTCCCAGATCGTGATCAACATTTCCCTCAAATCCACTTAGCAGTACCTAAGTCTTCCCAGATGGAGGTCCAACACCATTTTGATGGTAGATGGTTTCTTAGAGGACTTGTCCCCATGGATTTAGATTGTGAGGGTTGTTGTGGATCATTATCTACATATCCTTTTTATATTTCATTTTGAAATTTAAAAAATAAAAATAAAAAAATAAGAATTCGAAAATAAGCTATAGTATGAAGTTTTTAATACTTTAGCATAAAAAAGAGAGGAATGCAATGTATTTCCATTTTTATTTATATGCATGAAGCGGTCGTCAACCTTAGGTTGATATATATATATATATATAAAGGTTAAGACCCGAGCAACTTCCCGAGCGGAAGTCACAATCATACAAAAAAATTTGCGGATACACTATTGCGAGGGGTGAATTAGCCCGTCGGTTATCAAATCCCGACCCCCCGCAGTTGACCGGTCAGATCTTAGAAATTTGGTGATCAACGGTTCTGATTAATTACGGGGGGTATGGATCAAATTTCTCCGCCGTACTCACAGACCCCCCGCATGATGTCATCAGCCGAGATGGAAGACAGCTCTCATCCACTACCGATTGTTTCTCCGCGTCACTCCTGCATTTATTATGGTTTCCGTAGACTATAAAAGGTTTCTCCCGTTTCGTTTTGATTTATTTGTGATTGTTTGCCCTGTTTAATCGCCTCCCGCCACCTTTGCATTACCCATTGCCTTGCGAATTGCTTTCGAATTCCTGTCAGCCATGGCCAAGCGAACATCGTTGTCTGGTTCATCAAGTCTCAGTCCCCTCCTAGATAGCGAGAAGGATGTTCATGATACCGCGTCGTCAGTCAATCACCCCCTATTGCATTACCAAGTAACCCTGAACACTGACAAGTCCCCTGTGTTCTCTGCTATGAAAAGTTCGGGTGTGTTGTCCGCTTGTGTTCCGAAAACTCACTTCTTCCCCGAATTCATTTCTTGGTTAGTTTCCTCTATGTACCCTGGCAAGTGTTTCGTTATGAATTCTCAGGGGGAAAATATCCTGCAGGTTTCAACCCAATTAATGCGTCAAGCATTATGTTTTCCAGAAGATGAGTCTCCATTGCAGTTCTCCGAAGATTCTGTGGCTCAGTATTTCGAAGATCTTTCAAATGAAGAGTTTAATCGTTGCATGTCATTTTTGATACCAAGTCCAGATAAAACTCAATTTGAAGCAGAAAAGTTCAGTTTGGAGGCATTCAGTGTTCAGTATAGGCCAGTTCTTAGCTGTATTATGGAGATTTTAGGAAGAGATGATGATCACGAAATTGATAAAGCAGTCTTGGGAATGTTCGCTCTTATGATGAAACCAGGGGTGGTGCTAGACATCTTGTCTTTTTGGCAGGAAGTAGTAAATTACCAATTGATCGCCTTTCCTCTAACAGGTTTTTTCAGATTTCCGTCATTGGTAGTTTACTTATTTTTATATCAAAATGTTGAAGAGTTCATGAGTGTGGGTTTGAATATAATGGATAGTAATAAAAATAAGCAGTCAGTTTTGCTCTGGACTGATATGGTTAGAAAAGAAGAGAACGAAGCTGGGTTGTTTGAATTTGCTGACCATTTCATGTCTACTGCTTATAAAATTCTGAATGGAACTCTTCCTCCATGCTTTCTGCCAAAGGCCCAAGAGTTCCTACAGTTAGGACCCAATTGTAAATTTGGAGACTGGTTTGTTTTTGAAGATTACTCTGAGATAAGGTTGTATGGAGTTAGTATTGAGCCCTATAGGCTCCCAACCTTTGTTCCCATGAGACTTTTTGCCCTGGAATTTATAAGGAAAAGTCTTAATGTAGATCAAGTTCATTTTCTGCCCATGAAGAAAGGATTAATGTACAAGTTGCCTATGAGTGTAGGCCCTTTTGTTGTTAACACAAGACAAGCTTTTGAAGAAGTATCAAAAATATTGGAAGAAACACAGTTGTTGTTGGGAGAGAAATGGCCCTATGATCCACATGGGATAATTTCTCAGAAAAGGGTTGAGAATGGATATGCTGCTTTTACTCATGTAAGTAAACCTGATTTGGAGAAACTGGCTAATCCAGGAGGGTCAAGTTCATCAAAGACCAGTATTCAAACACCTGCAATTTTGGAAAGAATGAGCAAAAGAGGTAGGGAGGATGTTATTGATATCGATGATGAGGAGCCTTGAGAGGAAAAAAGGACCAAACTGGCAGAAGACCATTCCTCCAATTCACCTGGTTTTACTCTCCAGGTCAATGAAGAACAAGATTTCCCCTCATCTCCTAATAGACAGGAACTTCATTTGGAGAAGGCTCCTTCCATGAAGCAAGTGTTCTCACAGATTGAGGAAAGGAACCAAAGGATAAAGGCCAATATAGAAGCACAAGCAGAGCACAATATACCTACTGACCAAACCAGATTATTGACTGTGATGGATCTGGAGAAAGATCAGTTTAAGATGGCTCTGTCACATCCGACGGGAATGTCCCTTGGACCTTCGGGCAGCTTTAAGGAGTTAAATATAGTCATGGATGTTAAAAAAATCCCCTTGTGGGATAAAATGAATCTTCACATGCAGACAGGTCAGCTGATTGTAAATAATTTGAGCAGGACCAATGCTACAGCAGTCAAGACTGAAAATATGCTTGCAAAGGTCATCAAACAATGAAAAATGGAGAAAGCTAATGCCAGGGCATTAACAACTCAGAATGAAGAGCTGAAGAAGATCATTATGAAAATCAGCGTGGATCCAAGTGATAAAGCCGCAATTCAAAAACTTATGAAAAGTGCAGAAGCAGAAATATCTTCATTAAGGAAAAAATTGAAATTGCCAGCTACAGAGCACTCATTGGCGGCTGAAGTAGCTGAGGTTGAAAAGGAGAAAGAGGAATTGCGACAGCAGTTGATGAAGAAGGACGAAGAACTCAATAAGGTAAAGCAGACTGCTATAACCTTACAAAATCAAATCGAGAACCATACTTGTACTTTTGATTTTTCTGCAGGTGGAGCTGATCCTCAAGCCCAGGTTGTTCAGCTAAACACAGAATTAAATATGGCGGAAAGAGATTGTAAACAAGCCCAGTCAGAATTGGCCACGGTTATCAAGATGATGCAAGGATGGGAAGGAAAAGCAAATGAGAATGAGCAGAAGCTACAGAAAGCTGAGGATGAAATCAAAGAGCTCAAGGAGAAATTAAAGGGAAATATTTCCCTTATCAAAGCTAAGGATATCATCTGGAACGAGATCATTTCATAAATGCAGTCAAAATGGGATTCTATGAATATAATTGCCAGAGAGAAAAACATTGTTTCAGAGCATGAAAAGGAGCTATTATCGGAGAAGCAGGCCGCTATTAAAAGAGCGAATTGGGCCAGAAAATTTATAAATTTTATTAATGCCAAGACAGATGAAGAGTTAGGAGATATGGGGATACAGGATAGGTACTTCTATGCTGAAGAGGTAAACAAAATGATCATCAAAAATGACCTTCTTAAGGCCTCAGAGAAGCGGTTACAAGGAATTAAAGAGATAATTAAGAAATTTGATATTTCATTTGACAAGTTGACGAGAACAGGTTTGCCCTCGTGCTGGACAGAGAGAGGGGAGATTATGTCCTGGAAATTCTATGAAGATCAGTTGATATTTGCAAAAAGCAGAGCAAATGGCCGGCATGAGAAGACACAGATCTTGAAGGGAGAAACGGTATTTAATTTCTTACAAAGGCATTTCCTTCTGCTGTGGATGGTGAAGACATTGTTTACAGGTAATATTACTCACATTCAGGTTGTTGTGTTTACACTGGAATATCATCGTTATAAAAATGCTCCGACGACTCAGGATAAGCTCTGGAAAGAATGCAAAATATTTTCTATGGACACAGACAAAGGAACTCCAGCCACTCAGCCACAAGTTGCTGTTCAGCCACCAATAGTCATTGAGACAGCCAATGTTTCAGGAGCATCAGCTCCCTTAGATTAGGGATTGTCACATTTTATTATGTTTTAAATGCAGTCATGTAAATGTAATAGAACTATACGAGGCATGTACCTCCACTAGGTGAGCAGTTAAGCAGTTAGAGTTAGTTAGAATCGGTTTCATTACTGGAAACCATTTTGATCATATTGTATTTAAAGACAATGGAAAGAAGGAAGAAAGTTCCGAGTTTTGGACCTTGAAGGCTAATTTTGTACTAAACAATATTGAATGAATGAAAAGTTTTGCAAGTTTCCATTATTCTATCTGTGTTGAAGAGTTTTCTTGGTTTTCATTTCATTTCCATATCTGCGAATAAAGTAGAGTGATTTGAGTAGCAGGTCTCTTGATATTTATGTATCTAAGAGTTAAATATCCTTAATGAGCGCTCCTCTATTTTAGCTTATTTGTTACTCACTTCTTCAGCATTTTATAATGTTAGTTTCTGTTTTAAGCAGCATGGCAAATTAAAATCCTTTTCTTTCTTCGTCTTCCATTCGCTCACTTCAATATAAAGGGAACATGGCATTGCAGAACTTGTAAAGATTTGATATTTGGGAAATATATTATTAATATTTGAAGGTTTAATAAACAGAGACAGACATACACTTTGTGACATAATCTTTAATGTCTTGAGCACGGATTCCTGTACACAGCAAGGAATTGTTTCTCAAGGAACAACATTAATTGGTGCCATTGCCGGGGAACGAAGAGTCGAAGATTTTCCCTGGGTTTTGTTTTACATTTCCTCTGGTTGTTCAGAGAGGAGGAAATAGTACGTTGTGATTGTTTGAAAATAGCTCTGGCTCCCAAGAAACCTCACACGAGGTCAGATACCTCTCAACAGACAGTTCCCGTTTTGTCAAATCCTGAGAAGCTTGTTTCAAAAAAGGGACAGAAACCAAAAATATTAGATACACCTGAAACTACACTGCTCGCACCTGGCAACAGTTCACACATTTTCTCATCCAAGAAATATTCCAAGAAACTCATTTTCTCGGAAGAAGAATCATCACCATCACCCATTCATTTTCAAGAACCCACATTAGAAGAGCAATCTTTGGAGTTTGTGTCTTTTCCTTTTATAGAAACTCAGCCCCATACAGCTGCCAGCTCTTCTGTGATCGTTCATAGTCCAATTCCTATATCAGTTGTTTCACCTCATTCATCTTTTCCCACAACTGGTATTCATTTTACCCCCACTCAAGGAGCAGTTAACCCGGGCGTAAACATGGCAATTCCTGCAGCCCCTGCTTTCTTGATGAACAGATATGCACCATTAAATCTACCACAACCACTGCATGATATGCCTCAGGAGTATCTCAAGTTACTCCCTAGATTTACTGGTGAAGATGAAATAACCACAGAACAGCACTTGCCCCTGTTTTGCACTTTTGCAGAGAATTTAAACGTTGAACATTTGGATGTTGTTATGAGACTTTTTGTTCAGTCTCTAAGTGGAGAGGCAAGGAAATGGTTCAAAGGATTACCGAATGGTTCCATTAATGATTGGGATGCCCTGGAAAGACGTTTTATTGAGAGGTGGGGCGAAAAAAGGGACCACGGCTATTCTTTGACAGAATTTAATGCAATCAAGAAGAAATTTGATGAAAATATGAATGATTTTGTTAAAATATTTAACAAATTGTATAATAGTTTGCCTGTTGAAATGAAACCCCCTCCTATTGGAGCAAGGGTTGTTTTCGCTGGTGCTTTTGAACCAGAATTCAGTTTCACGCTGAGGGAAAGAAGGTCTCCTACGTTGGAACAGATTCAAACTGATGCTTTGGAGATTGAAGCTAATATGTCCGCTGCTGGTAAAGTTTCAGATAAAGGAAGGGCTAAAGAAGAAGCCTCAGCTCAAGATCAGAGAATTGAAGACATGACTAAGGTCATAAAAAATCTTTCAAATAAATTGGTAAAGTTGGAAATAGATAGTAAGCCTGCAAGACAGAATAGAGGTTTTTTTAATCCCCAATTTAAAAAACAGCCCCTGCAAATTCTACAAAGAGAAAGAAAAGATCAAGATCAGGTGCAAGCACCTTTGTACATATAAGCAGCCCCGTCTCGCTCAGCAGATGAAGATGACGAGAGAGAAGATGATGCTCGGATATCTGCTGTGTATATGGAAGATGATGAAACAGAAGAAGAAGTTGACGAAGAAGGGGAGAAGGAAGAAGAAGAAGCTAATCTCTCATTCGATCAAGAAGAGATGGATGATTACTGCAGACAATTCACAGACTTTATGCAATCTGAGTTGCATAAAAAGTATGATTTGAGGTCAAAAAAGAGGTTGAGGATGCAAGATAATGAAGAAAAGGAATCAGAAGTAGCACCTACTCCAATGGCGACTCCATTACAGAAAGGAAAGCAGCAAGCATAAAGTTCCCAGATGAAAGTTAAAGATTCTAACATTTTGGAGAAAGTGGTTATGGTTTCTAATCAGAATCTAAATTCCAAAAAAGATCAGGAAGAACCTGAAAAGTTGACAAAATCAAATCAAACTTTCAGCTTGTCGAAAGAGTTAGAAAAAGTGAAAATACCAGTACCTCTTCTTGAACTAATAAAAACACCGGGTTACAAGAAAGAAATCGCTGAATTTATCAATCTGTCTCAACCTGACGAAGTGAGCGATACAGTGAATCTGCAGGAAGAAAAGCCAGTGGTGACATTTGGACCTCATGTGGAAGAGGTAGATTCGTTTGTTCCTCTTTTTTATATATCTCTTCTCTTGCATGATTTCGTTTTGCACAATTGTATGCTAGATTCTGGCGCATCACACAATCTGATGCCATTGAGTGTGATGAAGGAGCTAAATTTACAAATCACCAAGCCATACAGAGATCTTTACTCTTTTGACTCGAAGAGGGTTAAGTGTGTAGGTCTTATTAAATATATGGTTGTTTCGTTGGCTCAAATCCCAGCCAAAAGTATTATGATGGATGTTGTAGTGGCAGATATTCCAACCAGGTTTGGTATGTTATTATCTAGATCATGGGGGGAAAAGCTTGGAGGAGTTTTGAAACTGGACTTTACATATGCTATTATTCACGTTTTCAATGGTGAAGAAAGAAGGTTGTATAGAGAGACTAGATTTCAAAAAACTGCTACCAAGAAAGATGCAAGTAATTCACCAATTTATGGCCAAGAGAAGGACGACCTGTCTTGTTTCATGCTGCATGAGGATGCAGAATTTGCTGAAGAATCTCAAGGGAAAATTGATTCAGCAATTGTACATAAGGAACTACATTCAGATAAACCGTGGAAGTGTTATTTTGATGGCGCGTTTTCTAAAGAAGGCACGGGAGCTGGTTTCATCTTTGTTTCTCCAGAAGGTAATCTTGTACCTTTTTCTTTCAAATTGGAGTTCGAATCCACTAATAATGTTGCGGAATATGAGGCATTAATTATTATTTTGCAGACAGCTAAGCAGATGGGAATTAAATCTATGACTGTATTTGGAGATTCAGAATTAATTATAAGACAGATCAAGAATTTATGCCAAACCAAACATCCCAGGTTACGAGCATACCGGAATGAAGTATGGGATCTGATTGAAAATTATTTCGAAGCATTCAATTTACAGTTTGTTCCAAGAGAAGAGAATCGACTGGCTGATTCTTTGGCTGTCGCAGCAAGTACATTCAAGCCTCCTATCAGCTTGAAACTAAGGTATGAAATAGAGATGAGACATAGACCTTCGATTCCTGACAATATTAAACATTGGCAGGTCTTCGAAGATGATGAGCAGATTAAACAGTTCCTGTTGATGATTGAAGATTTTGAAGATCATCAAATTGATTTAGAAAGTGATGAAGACGAACTGGCTGGTGAGACCCTAAAAAAGAAGATTGGTGGTCAAGAAATTATTCAATTGAAAGATAATATCTTGCCGAGAGGCCTAGTACCTCTTGAAATACTGTTCGGGGCTAATGACGTTGCCGTGAATCAAAATAAAATGAACCAAGATGAGCAGGTGGAAGATTGCAACCTCAATACTCAACAGGAGCCTAAAATCGTCAAATTGTTCAAAGGGATCCCGAAGGAATATAAAGAAAGGTACGTAGAGTTGTTCAAACAATTTAAAGATGTATTTTCTTGGTCGTATGATGATTTGAAAACATATGATAAGAGCATCATACAGCACAAAATTCCACTCAAGGATGGAGTCAAGTCACATAAGCAGAAGCTTAGGCAGATTAATCCTTTGCTGTTGGCTCCGATCGAAAAGGAAATAAAGAAATTGCTGCAAGCCAAGATAATCGTTCCACTCAGGTATTCAGATTGGGTTTCTAATCTTATACCCGTCCGAAAGAAAAACGGAGAGATAAGGCTATGCGTAGATTTCAGGAATTTGAACAGGGCTTCATTAAAAGACAATTATCCTTTGTCGAAAATGGATTTTGTCTTACAGAAAGTGACCGGCACTTATAGATTGTCTATGGTGGACGGGTTTTCAGGGTATAACCAGGTAGCTGTGGAGAAGGAAGATCAGAAAAAAACTGCTTTCACTACGCCTTGGGGAACATTCATGTACGCCAGAATGCCATTTGGCCTGATGAATGGAGGGGCCACATTTCAGAGGAAGATGGATATCGCGTTTGTGGGAGACGAATTTGTGGTGGTTTATTTAGATGATGTCACAATTTTTTCGAAATCGGATGAGGAGTATTTACAGCATTTGCAGAAAGCCTTCATGAAGTGCAGAAAGTTTGGATTATCACTGAATCCTAAAAAGTCTTTGTTTGCCCTGGAGGAGGGTAAATTACTTGGCCACATTGTTTCAAAGGAAGGAGTAAAGATTGATCCAGTGAGGGTCGAAGCAATTCAGTCAATTCCTCTGCCGCGAAGTAAGAAAGATATTCAGCGATTTCTCGGAAAAATTAATTTTCTAAGGCGGTTTATCCCTAATTATGCAGAGATCGTTAAAAAGATAACAGACATGTTAAAAAACAACGCTGAGGTGAAGTGGGACAAGGAAGCGAGGGAATCTTTTCAGAGAATCAAAGAGGCTTTAAAGGAGGCACCTGTTCTAATCAGTCCAGACTATTTGAAACTGTTTCAAATCTTTTCATTTGCTTCTTCCTCAACTATTGCAGCCGTGTTATTGCAGAGAAATGAAGAAAAGCAAGAACAACCAGTTGCATATTTCAGTAAAGTTCTCCGAGATGCAGAATTGAATTATAATATATTGGAGAAACAGGTGTATGCTCTGGTAAAAGCACTGAAAGCTTTCAGAACTTATGTCCTTCATTCTCAGATCTTAGCATATGTTCCCAATTCAGCTGTAAAAGACATGCTAGTACAAAGCGATGTGGAAGGTAAGATGGGAAAATGGATTGCCAAAATTCAAGAGTATGATTTGGATGTAAAACCAACCAAGCTGGTTAAAGGATTGGGGTTGGCCAAATTATTGATAGAATCCAACTTCCAAGCGTTGGGAATCAATTTGCTGGCCCCTGTAGAAGAAGCCGATGGAGAAATGCATGATAATCAATCAAAGACAGCAATTAAGTATAAATTTCTCTGTTCAGAATGGTATAAGGATATTGTACATTATTTATGCTTTCTTTCATGTCCCCCTTCAATTAATAGAGCTAAATACAGGGCTTTGAAACTCAAGGCTCAGCCTTATGTCATAATCGAAGCAAAGTTATATTGGAAGGATCCAGCTGGTATGTTGTTGTTATGTCTAACAGAAGAAGAAATTTTAGAAGTGATGAAAGAATATCATGAATGCTTGTGTGGAGGGCATTACAGCTGGAAGGTAACTGCTCATAAAATATTCAAATCAGGTTTCTATTGGCCGACTGTGTTTTCTGATGTTTACAAAACAGTCAAAAGTTGTCAAAAATGCCAATTATTTGCAGAAAATAAAAAGCTAGCTCCGTTACCTCTTCTCCCAATTTTTATTGAAGAACCTTTTAGACAATGGGGGTTGGATTTCATTGGAGAAATCAATCCACCATCCAGTGGGCAGTTTAAGTGGATCCTTACTGCTACATATTATTTTACAAAGTGGGTGGAGGCAATTCCCACCAGGAAGGCAAATGATTTGGTTGTTATGAAGTTTTTGGAGGAGAATATTTTTAGCAGGTTTGGATGCCCAGTGAAGATTGTGACAGATAATGCCCAGGTTTTCAGTTCACTCAAGTTTATTAATTTTTGTCAAACTTACAATGTAATATTGTCTCATTCTACAGCTTATCATCCGCAGGGAAATGGATTAGCAGAATCCTCCAATAAAACATTGGTAAGAATTTTGAAGAAAACAATCAGTGAGAATCAAAAGAATTGGGATACGAAGCTAGTTTTTGCCTTGTGGCCAACAAGGATGACTACTAGGAGGTATACCGGCAAGTCTCCTTATGAGCTCGTATACGGCACTCAATCTTTATTCCCCACGCAATTGGTAAAACCTGTGATTTCTTTTCTCCAAGATGCCCAAGCAGAACCAAATGCTATGATAAGAAGAATGAACAATGTGATGGAACTAAGTGAAAACAGAAATCAAGTTCGGGACAACTTGCTCACTTATCAGCAGAAGATGAAGGTAATATTTGATAGAAAAGCAAAGGAAGTTTTTTTTCAGAAAGGAGATTTAGTATTGAGATGGGATACACGAAGGGAAGATAAAGGCAAACACGGTAAATTTGATCCCTTGTGGTATGGCCCATTCAAAATTAATGAAGTCAGAGGAAATAATACTTTCATGTTGGAAAATCTGGAAGGAGAGGTGCTGGATATGCTTGTGAATGGGCAATATCTCAAGCATTATTTCCGACATTAAGCAGTTGCTGGTTCATCATTGTATATATCCGGTGTGCTCATTGTACATTTTCATCAAGCAATATGTGACTCCATGCCCGAGGTGAAGGCACTAGTCAGCAGGTTCTTAGTGTTTCGTGGTAAAAACACTATCCCCAGGTGGAGCCAGATGTTGTGGATCATTATCTACATATCCTTTTATATTTCATTTTGAAATTTAAAAATAAAAAATAAAAAAATAAGAATTCGAAAATATGTTATAGTATGAAGTTTTTAATACTTTAGCATAAAAAAGAGAGGAATGCAATGTATTTCCATTTTTATTTATATGCATGAAGTGTTCGTCAACCTTAGGTTGATATATATATATATATAAAGGTTAAGACCTGAGCAAATTCCCGAGCAAAAGTCACAATCATACAAAAAAGTTTGCGGATACGCTATTGCGGGGGGTGAATTATCCCGTCGGTTATCAAATCCCGACCCCCCGTAGTTGACCGGTCAGATCTTAGAAATTTGGTGATCAACGGTTCTGATTAATTACGGGGGGTATGGATCAAATTTCTCCGCCATACTCACAAAGCCCCTGCATGACGTCATCAGCCGAGATGGAAGACAGCTGTCATCCACTGCCGACTATTTCTCCGCGTCACTCCTACATTTATTATGGTTTCCGTAGCCTATAAAAGGTTTCTCCCGTTCCGTTTTGATTTATTTGTGATTGTTTGCCCTGTTTAATCGCCTCCCGCCACCTTTACATTACCCATTGCCTTGCGAATTGCTTTCGAATTCCTGTCAGCCATGGCCAAGCGAACATCGTTGTCTGGTTTATCAAGTCTCAATCCCCTCCTAGATAGCGAGAAGGATGTTCATGATACCGCATCGTCCGTCAATCACCCCCTATTGCATTACCAAGTAACCCTGAACACTGACAAGTCCCCTGTGTTCTCTGCTATGAAAAGTTCGGGTGTGTTGTCCGCTTGTGTTCCAAAAACTCACTTCTTCCCCGAATTAATTTCTTGGTTAGTTTCGTCTATGTACCCAGGCAAGTGTTTCATTATGAATTCTCAAGGGGAAAATATCCTGCAGCTTTCAACCCAATTAATGCGTCAAGCATTATGTTTTCCAGAAGATGAGTCTCCATTGCAGTTCTCCGAAGATTCGTTGGCTCAGTATTTCAAAGATCTTTCAAATGAAGAGTTTAATCGTTGCATGTCATTTTTGATACCAAGTCCAGAGAAAACTCAATTTGAAGTAGAAAAGTTCAGTTTGGAGGCGTTCAGTGTTCAGTATAGGCCAGTTCTCAGCTGTATTATGGAGATTTTGGGAAGAGATGATGATCACGAAATTGATAAAGCAGTCTTGGGAATGTTTGCTCTTATGATGAAACCAGGGGTGGTGCTAGACATCCCGTCTTTTTGGCAGGAAGTAGTAAATTCCCAATTGATCGCCTTTCCTCTAACAGGTTTTTTCAGATTTCCGTCATTGGTAGTTTACTTATTTTTATATCAAAATGTTGAAGAGTTCATGAGTGTGGGTTTGAATATAATGGATAGTAATAAAAATAAGCAGTCATTTTTGCTCTGGACTGGTATGGTTAGAAAAGAAGAGAACGAAGTTGGGTTGTTTGAATTTTCTGACCATTTCATGTCTACTGCTTATAAAATTCTGAATGGAACTCTTCCTCCATGCTTTCTGCCAAAGGCCCAAGAGTTCCTACAGTTAGGACCCAATTGTAAATTTGGAGACTGGTTTGTTTTTGAAGATTACTCTGAGATAAGGTTGTATGGAGTTAGTATTGAGCCCTATAGGCTCCCAACCTTTGTTCCCATGAGACTTTTTGCCCTGGAACTTATAAGGCAAAGTCTTAACGTAGATCAAGTTCATTTTCTACCCATGAAGAAAGGATTAATGTACAAGTTGCCTATGAGTGTAGGCCCTTTTGTTGTTAACACAAGACAAGCTTTTGAAGAAGTATCAAAAATATTGGAAGGAACGCAGTTGTTGTTGGGAGAGAAATGGCCCTATGATCCACATGGGATAATTTCTCAGAGAAGGGTTGAGAATGGGTATGCTGCCTTTACACATGTGAGTAAACCTGATTTAGAGAAATTGGCTAATCCAGGAGGGTCAAGTTCATCAAAGACCAGTATTCAAACACCTACAATTTTGGAAAGAATGAGCAAAAGAGGTAGGGAGGATGTTATTGATATCGATGATGAGGAGCCTCGAGAGGAAAAAAGGACCAAACTAGCAGAAGACCATTCCTCCAATTCACCTGGTTTTACTCTCCAGGTCAATGAAGAACAAGATTGCCCCTCATCTCCTAATAGACAAGAACTTCATTTGGAGAAGGCTCCTTCCATGAAGCAAGTGTTCACACAGATTGAGGAAAGAAACCAGAGGATAAAGGCCAATATAGAAGCACAAGCAGAGCATAATATACCTGCTGACCAAACCAGATTGTTGACTGTGATGGATCTGGAGAAAGATCAGTTTAAGATGGCTCTGTCACATCCGACAGAAATGTCCCTTGGACCTTCGGGCAGCTTTAAGGATTTAAACATAGTCATGGATGTTAAAAAAATCCCCTTGTGGGACAAAATTAATCTTCACATGCAGACCGGTCAGCTGATTGTAAACGATTTGAGCAAGACCAATGCTACAACAGTCAAGACTGAAAACATGCTTGCTAAGGTCATCAAACAATGCAAAATGGAGAAGGCTAATGCAAGGGCATTAACAACTCAAAATGAAGAGCTGAAGAAGATCATTATGAAAATCGGTGTGGATCCAAATGGTAAAGCCGCAATTCAAAAACTTATGAAAAGTGCAGAAGCGGAAATATCTTCATTAAGAAAAAATTTGAAATTACCAGCTACAGAGCACTCATTGGCAGCCGAAGTAGCTGAGGTTGAAAAGGAGAAAGAGGAATTGCGACAACAATTGATGAAGAAGGACGAAGAACTCACTAAGGTAAAGCAGACTGCTATAACCTTACAGAATCAAATCGAGAACCATACTTGTACTTTTTATTTTTCTGCAGGTGGAGCTGATCCTCAAGCCCAGGTTGTTCAGCTAAACACAAAATTAAAGATGGCGGAAAGAGATTGTAAACAAGCCCAGTCAGAATTGGCCATAGTTATCAAGATGATGCAAGGATGGGAAGGAAAAGCACATGAGAATGAGCAGAAGCTACAGAAAGCTGAGGATGAAATCAAAGAGCTCAAGGAGAAATTAAAGGGAAATATTTCCCTTATCAAAGCTAAGGATATCATCTGGAACGAGATCATTTCATAAATGCAGTCAAAATGGGATTCCATGAATATAATTGCCAGAGAGAAAAACATTGTTTCAGAGCATGAAAAGGAGCTATTATCGGAGAAGCAGGCCGCTATTAAAAGAGCGAATTGGGCCAGAAAATTTATAAATTTTATTAATGCCAAGACAGATGAAGAGTTAGGAGATATGGGGATACAGGATAGGTACTTCTATGTTGAAGAGGTAAACAAAATGATCATCAAAAATGACCTTATTAAGGCCTCAGAGAAGCGGTTACAAGGAATTAAAGAGATAATTAAGAAATTTGATATTTCATTTGACAAGTTGACGAGAACAGGTTTGCCCTCGTGCTGGACGGAGAGAGGGGAGATTATGTCCTGGAAATTCTATGAAGATCAGTTGATATTTGCAAAAAGCAGAGCAGATGGCCGGCATGAGAAGACACAGATCTTGAAGGGAGAAACGGTATTTAATTTCTTACAAAGGCATTTCCTTCTGCTGTGGATGGTGAAGACATTGTTTACAGGTAATCTTACTCACATTCAGGTTGTTGCGTTTACACTGGAATATCATCGTTATAAAAATGCTCCGACGACTCAGGATAAGCTCTGGAAAGAATGCAAAAGATTTTCTATGGACACAGACAAAGGAACTCCAGCCACTCAGCCACAAGTTGTTGTTCAGCCACCAATAGTCATTGAGACAGCCAATGTTTCAGGAGCATCAGCTCCCTTAGATTAGGGATTTTCACATTTTATTATGTTTTAAATGCAATCATGTAAATGTAATAGAACTATACGAGGCATGTACCTCCACTAGGTGAGCAGTTAAGCAGTTAGAGTTAGTTAGAATCGGTTTCATTACTGGAAACCATTTTGATCATATTGTATTTAAAGACAATGGAAAGAAGGAAGAAAGTTCCAAGTTTTGGACCTTGAAGGCTAATTTTGTACTGAACAATATTGAATGAATGATAAGTTTTGCAAGTTTCCATTATTCTATCTGTGTTGAAGAGTTTTCTTGGTTTTCATTTCATTTCCATATCTGTGAATAAAGTAGAGTGATTTGAGCAGCAGGTCTCTTGATATTTATGTATCTAAGAGTTAAATATCCTTAATGAGCGCTCCTCTATTTTAGCTTATTTGTTACTCACTTCTTCAGCATTTTATAATGTTAGTTTCTGTTTTAAGCAGCATGGAAAATTAAAATCCTTTTCTTTCTTCGTCTTCCATTCGCTCACTTCAATATAAAGGGAACATGGCATTGCAGAACTTGTAAATATTTGATATTTGGGAAATATATTATTAATATTTGAAGGTTTAATAAACAGAGACAGATATACACTTTGTGACATAATCTTTAATGTCTTGAGCACGGATTCCTGTACACAGCAAGGAATTGTTTCTCAAGGAACAACAAGGGTAACTATCCATTAAAGGGTGGATGGAAAAAATTATATATAAATCACCACCTTATCCCTTCTCGAGCATTATTCTTGCTAAATATTCCTTTTCTCGGGGCTTGTATATATTATTCTATTGGAAGATCCAATGGTTGTGAACATTTAACTAACATGCTTAGTTGAACAATGGGAAAATGGAAGATAGAGGTCCTTTGGTATATATTCTTCAGTATATTGTTTCATTAAGTAGGAAAAATATAGCAAACTATGCCCATCACATAAAATCCATTCGATTATGTTATAGTTATCAACTGACAACAACCATCAGGAAGTGGCCTTTAGATAGATAATTAACTCAAAAATATGGATGGGGCGGAGGAAAACAAACATAATTTTTGAACATGCTGATATCTTCTAGGGGCTTTTCCTTTTCCAAAAACTTAACAAAAATTAGATTAATTATGTGTGGGATTCTCTACTGATTTTCTCCACCCTTTAAAGTGTCTCATTAAGACAAATTTGTGTGTGGAGGATGAGGATTATTCTGCTTTTATAGTCCTTTGAGGGTTTAGCATGATGCAAGTTACAAAAAAAAAAAAAACAAAATTGAGAGGCTTATTTACTAGCAAATGAAGGAATTCTATCTCGGAAAGGATTTATAAGGACTGAACGAGTAGAGGTGGAAATTTATCCTTCTAGTTCCATGAATTCATTAAAAAATATTAGTAGATGGAAGATACATAGTGGGTGTTTACACCCCTTACTAAGAACTTTAGATGGAGTACACAACCCTAAGAGGATAAAAAGGAAATTTTACCATGATCATGTAGTGCCATGACCATGATAAGACATGGAAAACTAAAGAAGAGACATCCATAACCAATTCTAGTCTCCCTATTATTCCATCTATTAAGGTGCCTTATATGACTTGCCCATATCGTGATCAACATTTCCCTCAAATCCACTTAGCAGTACCTAAGTCTTCCCAGATGGAGGTCCAACACCATTTTGATGGTAGAAGGTTTCTTAGACTTATCCCCATGGATTTAGATTGTGAGGGTCTCTATCCATTAAAGGGTTCACACTAAGGGTCCATGGAAAAAATTATATATAAATCACTACCTTATCCCTCCTCAAGAATTACTGTGGTTGAATATTCCTTTTATCGGGGCTTGTATATATTATTCTATTGGAGGAACTAATGGTTGTGAACATTTAACTAGCATACTTAATTGGACAATGGAAAAAGGAAATATAGAGGCCCTTTGGTATAGACTCTTCAGTATATTGTTTCATTAAGTGGGAAAAATACAGCAGACTATGTTCATCACACAAAATCCTTTCATTTGTGTACCAGTTATCAACTGAGAACAACCATCAAGAAGTGGCCTTTAGATAGATAAACTAAAAAATGTGGATGGGGAAGAGGACAAGAAACAAAATTGTTGAACCTATTGTTATCTTCTAGGGACTTGTCCTTTTCCAAAAGCTTAACAAAAAGTAGATTAATTATGTGTGGTATTCTCTACCAATTTTCTCCACCCTTTAAAGTGTCTCAATAAGAAAACTTTGTGTGTGGACGATGAGGATTATGTTGCTTTTATAATCCTTTGAGGGTTTATCATGTTGCAAGTTACAAAAATATAAAATTGGGAGGCTTATTTACTATTGAATGAAAGAATTATATATGGGTAAAGGATTTATAAGGACTGAATGGTAGTAGAGGAATAAATTTATCCTTCCACCTCCATGAATTCATTGGGCAATATTAGTATATGGAAGATACAGAGTGGATGTTTACACCCCTTACTAAGAACATTAGAGGGAGCACACAACTCTATGAGGATAAAAAGGAAATTTTCCCATGATTACATCGTGTCATGACCATGATAAGACTTGGGAAAACTAAAGAAGAGACATCCATAACCAATTCTATTATCCATGTTCTCCATCCATTAAGGTGTGTTAGATGACTTTCCCAGATTATGATCAACATTTCCCTCAAATCCACTTAGCAGTACCTAAGTCTTCCCAAATGGAGGTCTAACACCATTTTGATGGTAGAAGGTTTCTTAGAGGACTTGACCTCGTGGATTTCTATTATGAGGGTACATTAAGGATTGCACATTAAAGGGTTGATGGAAAATGTATATATAAATCACCACCTTATCCATCCTCGAGCATTATTCTCACTGAATATTCCTTTGCTCGAGGCTTGTATATATTATTTTATTGGAGGAACCAATGGCTCTGAACAATTAACTAACATTCCTAGTTGTACAATGTGAAAAGGGAATATAGAGGCCCTTTGGTATAGAATCTTCAGTATATTGTTTCATTAATTGGGAAAAATACAGCAGATTATGTCCACCATGCAAAATCCTTTCAGGTGTGTTACAGTTATCGACTGACAACAACCATTAGGCAGCAGCTTTTATATAGATAAACTAAAAAATATGGATGGGGTGGAGGATCATGTGTGGTGTTTGGATAAGCATTTCCCTCGTATTCCTTCCCTGCGTGTTATTCTCATTGAATAATACTCTCTCTAACGTCATATTTATCATTCAAATGTAACCAGTCCCTGAAATAAGTAACCTACTTTCCCATCCATATCCCCTGATAAAAACAACATTGTGGCCATTCAACATAGACTCTTTATAGTGAAAGGTGAACAGTGTTTCCTTAAGGGATGAGTAGAGCAGACTGCAACCATCACCCATGTTGCTTTCAATGGTATTAAGGCTTTCACATCAGGTGGAAGTATTCTTCCAGATAAACTTGGGGCCAGGTGGGTTAGGCGATCGTGTGCAGTAGTAGCTATAACAATGTCTATGTGAAGTCACCCACCATATCCTATGCTATGAACATTTCTTAGATAGGAGGATAAGTGAATAACAGTATCATTCCTTCTAAATTTCAGACACGGTTTTTGCATGGGATGAGTCTATTGTAACTGAAATCCCTAAGAGCATTAGATTTGATTAATAATCTTCCCATGGAAGTAGCACCGTGAGACCACACTAGGAGATGAATAAGTTAATGGACAGGGATAATTTTAACGATGCAAAATTATCTTGAAGTTTAAAACGTTGGTGAATTTCAGTAGTCCCTAATATGTGAACTATAAAATTGTATTGATATGTTTGTAAAATTATAGAAATTTATAATGATTTTATATATATTCTCTATATAATGTTGACTATTTGAAGGTAAAATAATTTTATATTGTAAAATTTGCGTGAATCATTTTTACAAAAAAATGGAAATTGGAAAATATTTTTATTGGAAAAATCATGGAAAATTAGCCCACCTGCGAATATTAGCCCCTAAAATTTTCCATGGTAATGGACCTGGAATGCCACATCAAGAGATGAAAAAATAAGTAGACCTATGAATGTACATGCATAATGGGAATACTTGGATGCTCTTTGTTATCATATGTGTTATGTTCTAAAAAATTTGGAGTTCTTCAGGCACATAGGAACATTGGTGGTCTAAATTTCTAAGTAAGATGGTATTCAGTCATGTATTTTTTCATTGTATATCATAGTTTCCTGAAAAATAACAAGAGTCCCTGTTTAAATTGTGTTTGTATGTGATCATAGGTTTAAACAAGATGTGATAAGAAGAATGGAGGAGAAAGAGGCAAAAGCCCTTGCAAAAAATAGCCTATGGAGGATGATCAAACTAGAAGGGCTTGAGCAGTAAGTAATGCATAACAAATACATTGTCTCTCTTTCCATAGAAGATTGGATAAAATTTCCCATCAAACATATGTAATACTTATATCATTTGGAGAGCACTAGTCTTGGCATTCCCCATTGCAGAGAACTGGTTAGGTTGGAAAGTTGGAAATGGGAGAAGTATTTGATTTGGGTATAGACCTCTGGGTGGGATGTAATGGCCAGCACAAATTTTCAGAATATTTGATTTAGTATTTGAGGTAAGTTGCAATAGGATATTTTAATCTTGGCAGATGTAGATACTAATAGTTCTAGGTCACAATTAATTATGGCAGCAATGTGGGAATAATGAGGGATTCTGGATTAAGATGGACATAAAATTGAGTAATGGAATCTCTTCATTCAATAATTTTAGAGTATTTTTATGAGGTTGAGTATAAAACAAGATATATAATGGAGACTACATATCTAACAATCGATATTCAACAATTTTTTTAGAATAGAAAGGAGAATCCTGTTGGTGGTGGATGGCACCGTTGAATCTGCATGGCACATTTTGATATATTTCTCCTTCATTAAATAAGTACGGGAAACAATTGCTAGCTTATCTGGAAGTAAGCATAAATGGGAAGAATCATCTATGTGTACTTCAATACTTATGAATCATTAAGAATGCCAATCTTTTTGAAGGGAAGTCTTTCTCGCCACTAGAAATTTGTCATAAAATTAAATATGTTTATGATGTTAAGTCATATCCAAACCCCAAACCTATGAGAAAATTTAGGTCATTAGAGATCATAGATTTTCTTTGACAATGCTAGCTAATGGATATATTTGGAGGTGTAGTGCTAGAGCTTCCCTGTTTTTTTCAAGTTCATATAATCTTTCTTTTAAACTAGACCTTGGGAGAGGTTATAATAATTGGGCAGAGTTGAAAGCTATGGTATCTTTGACTAGGATCACACTGGAAAAGGGTATAGTATTGTCCCCAGGTAGTGTCGCTCAGATAATTTTCAACATGGTTTTTTTGAGAGATCAAATATATGTCTTCCTTTAATAAAGAGGCTATATAATTTAGGCCATAGGTGGAGAAATTTATTGACTCGTAATATTTGGAAGTCGATATTCTTCTTGAGAGCTCAAGAACTCCATAACTTGGTAATTGTGTTATAAATTTCCTTACTAGGGTTTCCTTTGTAAAGAGAGAGGCATTTTGTTAGGTTTGCCTTAGGGATGGATTGAAGATTTTAACTTCTAAGACTTCTAAAAGTTTCCTCACAAAACAAGTGTTATTATGTCTAGGATGAGCACCGTGTGATGATACCTCATTATGAGGGCTAGGATCCCCAATGATTTCATGTTCAAATCTTGAATCTGTTGTAGATGCCATGGTGGTGACCAAAAATACTTGGTTTGGCTCTTTATTGGTGGTGTGGAAATAATATCCACAAGTGGGATATTGCCCTCTTTCCATCTAAATATTTTTAGTTTAATGATTCACGACGTTATTTATTTTTTCCAAGTAACATCTCACAGGAAAACCACCAGGTACTTCCTTACATTTCATAAATGGTATCCAACATAAACCTATTGGTGCTAATTAGGGTGCTTGATATTGTAGGAATATTAAGGCACATAAAAAAGGTAACTAGCCTAGGGAGTTGATTCCAATATTTCTTGCATGAAGCTCAAAGCATTCAACCATTGGAGAAGTGCACTGGGTTGTTAATTCTTCTTTTTTATTCAAAAACAGAGTTAAAAAAATATTGAATATTTATCAAGAGTGTAAGAAGGAACTATGGAAAGTGTAGGTGAAGATTAAAATCCTTTTTTGAAATGAATTACTTTGTGTTACAATACCAAGTGGGCCTCATATATTCAAGGGTAGATGCATTCTGATGAATGAAAATTGCACCTTGAATAGCTTATCAATGGAAAAATTTCCTTGTTTTCATATCTTCTAAAATGTCTCCTATATTTTGAGATTCATCATAGTGTTGATTCATCCATAGCTAGTGGCATGACTCAAAAAATTCTAGTCTATACTTCCAATGATAGTCTCCTTAAAGAAATTTATGCTCTTAAGCCCAAAGCTTGATGGAATTATGTTAAACTAGAATTTTATTGGAAAGGAGGGGGCAGGGGTTGAATCAATGATTTCTGATTAGTTCCATATCTAATGGCATCACTCAAGATTTTCCATTCTATGCTTTTGATGATAGCCTCCTCAAAGAAATTTAGGCTCTTAATCTCAAACTTTAATGAAGTTATGGGGAACTGGATTTTCCTAGAAAGGAGGGGCCAGGGTGGAATCTATGATTTATGAATAGTTGTAATCATACTTTCTACATTAGGAAAGATTTATAAACAATAGAGAGCTTCTATATAATTTATTTGAATAAAATATCCTGCAAAATTATTGAAGTGCTTGTATCTCATAGGGTCATTATTTACTTATGTGAATATTAATTGTTCTTTTTCAAGATAGTACTGGCTATCATATGTCATTGGTTCTTGAGATTGAAGCATCGTTTAAAACTAAATGTGACAATATTTTTTATGCCTTTCAGATGGATGAAATTGGTAATAAAGCTATTTGTAAATAATTGGATATAGAAGAAATGACATTTTCAAATTATTTATGAACCATGGTATCATCAATTTTATTTTTGGTCTTATTAATTACAATCACATTCCATGTCTCAAATGTGATAGGAGCCAGAAAGTTCAATTTCATTGGAAGTGTGTTATCATTTTATAATATGCTTGTTGTGAGCTCAAGATGTCACTTATGGAAATTGAAACTAGGTGGGAAGGATAACAATAATTCCTCACAAGCACCAGAGATAAACCCAATTGAAAATTTTCTTTGTGGAGCTTATAATTAATATCATGATGACCACCCAGATGTGGGTGACACGCTTGACACGGGTGAATAGAAATTCCCAACTCACGTGGACTGCGGAAATATCCATTGCAAATCCCCACCTGTAGTGAATCAAATTACCGTTAACTCCTAGCACGCTCCTCGCAGAAACAGAGATCACGTAGATCGGACATGCCTTGTGTCACCTAACCCTGATCATCACCTCACCCTTACCACCATTAATGTCCATGATGCATAAAATACAATGCAGCCACGCCTGCCCCTTTGCGCCTGCTCATCTTCTTGAGCACCACACACAGTACCATAAGGCCATTCATTTCCTCTATGACAAACCTCATCCTCAATCCTATATATTCACCTAATCTCTGGTCCTTCCATCCCTCATCTACTCTCCACTACAATTTTCTCTTCTCCTTCTGATATGGACACTCACTGATTCCAATCAGTTGCGAAGCCTCAGACTTGGAGTGGAGTTGCGCAGTCCCCCTATGTCTGTAGCATTTCATCCTACGCACCTATCCCCTAGCCTCTACAGCTTCTTTTGCCCCTGTGTTTCCCCCGCCACCCCTCCCAAGTGCGCAATGGCACCCAGGATACGCCAACGCACTATTCGTGGTGGCCAGCGCAGGGCTCTTTCGGTTTGTTATCACCGAAGTGAGGATAACCGCCTCGAATGGATTGAAGGCTCCTCGTCAATCTCCCCAGTCAGTCCTCATTCCACTCCCAAGTTTTTGAGATTCGACAAGATGATGAGCTTAGTGAAAAGTAAGCACCTTCACTAAGTGGGGTCCGCGAGCTATTTTTAGGTGTATGTCTATTTTTTGACATGGTGAGCATATTCTATAAGTTGCAGGATGCTATTTGTAGATGGTTGGTCAAATGTGAAAAATAGATGAAATTCTATTTTTAGAATATTGGGCGAAGTCTATTTATAGATCGTCAATCTAAAAATAGATGCATGTTGATTATTGTTAGCTCTTAATAATAATCTAACAATAAACATCAACTTATTCTCTTGGAGCACTTTATTTCAGTATACAGATTTGGAAAATCAGTGAGTTGAAGGAATTACGCAAATCCTAGGGTTTATTGGTGGCTCATGCATGAGGACCTAGTTAGAACTGAAGTGGAAAAGTTATGACACAGTTGGAAGAGTAGTTTGTGGAGTTGTTATTTAGTTAAACTCAGTTGAGCTAGTTGTATCTAGTCTAACTGAAAGATACACTAGTGAGAGTTAAGTGAATTAATTATTTAATTAATTCACAAATAATAACTCAATAACAACTGAACAGAAACAACAGTTAACTACAGTGCATGTCAGTTCCAGTGGAGACCCAGTGGAGAGATAGGTTAAAGGGTGAGATGGAATATCCGTTGTGACTATAGTGATGCATTCAATGCATCTGACACACATTGGAGTTTCCAATGAGGATTGTGCAGTCAAGGCAAGGCCAATTCGAATTCATTCATTCAGCAGGGATTGCGCAATGGAGGCAAGTTGTCAGGAGGCAAGAAATTGGTGCATAGATATGAAAAATTTTGCATGACAGTGTGTAATGAATCTACATTGTACTGAGAGCTTGATGTACTAAGCTTTGTATGAGATTATTACATGATTCCATTGATATACATAATATATGATAGTTTGGGTTTTTAGATTTAAGCTTTCTTGTTAAACAATTGTGTTATGTGTGATTGAATTTATTCACATGTGTTTGCAATTCAGTTTTAAATTCGACAAGATCAATAGTGGAAGGATTCTTTGTTTTGCAAGAAGATAAATATTGTGAGATCGGGAGGATCCAGTAATACATCAGTATTAATAAATTTCTACATGGTATCAAAGCATTATTGATTACTGGAGATTGCAATTGTTAATAATTGCTAAGTTTTGTGCTGGTGGACAATTCGAATTTGATGCAGAAATTTCTTGGTGCGAAACTTGAGTATTCATTGAAATATATTTCAATGGGTTGCGATTGGAGTATGTCGTTGAGGGTATCTCGAATTACATAGCCTGGAAGGATAGGATGGAGGCAGTGCTTGAAGATAATGGGTTGAATGATTTCATCGATAGCAATGCTCCTAAGCCTGCTTCTAGTGATGATGCAGGACTTGACGCATGGCAAAAGAAGGTAGCAAAGATGAGAATAATTCTATTGGAAGTTGTGAAGGACCATATTGTGTCAAGCCTTCACGGGAAAGCCACTCCATTTGCAATGTGGAAGGCTTTGAAAAATCTTTTCCAAAGCAGCAGCGACCAAAGGAAGTTGGTGCTGAAAGATAAGCTCAGAAAAATAAAAATGGAGAAGGGCGACAGTATTCCAAAATATCTCACGAAGTTTTTCCACTATAGGGATGAACTGAGAAGTGTGGTGATTACAGTAAATGATGATGACTTGGTGAGCTTGGCTCTCCTTGGGCTTCTGAAGAGTTGGCATAGCTACGAAGACTCTGTCAATGGACGGGAGAAACTGTTGGGTTGGGAGCGACTTTGGTCGGATCTTGTGCAGGAGGAGATAAGGTGAAGTACCAGGGATGGCTCTTCATCGAAGAATGATGATGAAGAGAATTGCGCTTTGGCTGCTAAAGCAAGGAAAGGGAAGGGGAAGAAATCGCATCCAAAATCTGAGGCTAAAGGCAAGAGGTTGGATTTGTCCAAAGTGAAGTGTTTTCACTGTCACGAACATGATCATCTCGCCACTAACTGCCCATAGAAAAAGAAGAACAAGAAGGTTGCTAGAGTTGTAGCTAGAAAGGCCTTAGCCTCGCAATTTGAACTTGATTTCTCTTTGATCGCATGCTTGGTTTCAAGCTCAATGGGATCGGTGTGGTCTCTTGATAGTGGTGCGTCTTTCCATATGACGGGAGACAAGGAGTTGTTTAGTGACTTGGAGGAGAAGGATCTCCAAATGCATATAGAGATGGGAAATGATGGCAGATACAGTGTGACCGGCATTGGAACCATTACCTTTGAGAGGGATTCAAGTAAACCATTTATGTTGAAAGATGTTATGCATGTTCCAGGTCTGAAGAATAACTTGGTCTCGGTCGCAATGTTGGAAGACAGAGGTTATGACATTGTTTTCAGTGAGGGAAAAACTTTCCTGCGACATAAAAAAATGGTTCAAACCAAGAGGATAGGGATTCAAGTTAAGAATCTCTACAAGCTAGAGGTAGATGGCTGCGCTACAATGATGGGCAAAGCAGAAGAAGCGGTGAGTCGGGATGAGGGTGAATTATGGCACAAGAGATTGGGCCATCTTCACCATGGCGCCTTGAAGATTTTGCAACAGATTTCTACTGGACTTCCCAAGGGTACTCTTGCGCAGTCAGATCAGTGAAAGGGATGTACTATAGGTAAGTTTATGAAGACCACCTTTCATGAGAAGGAGAGTCGTGCTTCGGTGATCCTGGAGAGAATTCACACGGGCGTGTGTTGACCTTTCTCAGTTGCTTCAACAGCAAAACACAAGTATTATGTTATATTTGTTTATGACTATTCTCATAGATGCTGGATATTATTCTTCATGAAACATTCTCAAAGTTCTATGAGTTTAAAGCATTGGTGGAGAAGGAGTCAGGGAAGCAAGTGAAGGCTATGTGGAGCAATAATGGTGGTGAATAAATCTCGAACGAATTCAAAGACTTCTGTAGCAAAGAAGGAATTCGAAGAGAACTTATAGCACCTCATAACCCACAGCAAAATGGGGTCATGGAGAGGAAAAACAGAACAATCGTTGGCATTGCACGAGCTATGGTACATAACCAAGGCCTACTGATGCACTTGTGGGCGGAAGCATGCAACACTGCGGTTTATGTGCAAAACCGTTTTCCTCATAGAGTACTTGGCATGAGTACACCTGAAGAAGCTTTTACTGTTAAGAAGCCTAATATTTCTCATTTGAATATTTTTGGCTCATCTGTTTACATTCATGTGACAAAGGACACCAGGAAGAAACTAGAGCCGACTACAGAAGTTGGGATATTTGTGGGGTACACAGAAACACCCCATAATTATCGTGTGTATTTTCCAAAAATTCGAATGAATGTGGTGTGATGGGATATAAAATTCAATGAGGTGAAAGCCATGAAGTTGTCGCTTGGGAGGGAGCTACACTTGCATGCAAAGGAGGAACTTATTGCTCCCAAAGATGAGCCTCTAGATGTGGATCAGCCACAGGAGGAGACTCATGGAGTGGAGGAGTCCACTCATGCAGAACCAAACATCAGATCTGGAAGAAGGCGTACCACAGAAGCTGAGAGACTGAAGCTTGATGCAGTAGATAATATAGGAGTCCCTACATCATAGCACAGATAGAGATAGTCACCTGACCGATTTACTGGATACATGGCTCTTATGAGCAAGTGTGTCATGACAGAGCCATCTTCTTTTAAATAAGCAACATAGGATCCCACATGGGTAGATGCCATGGTGGAGTATGACTCCATTGTCAGAAATAGTGCTTGGGAGATTGTTCCAAGGTCGGTGGGTAAATCAGTGGTAGATTCGAAATGGATCTACAAGGTAAAGAAAGCTGCTGATGGGAGCATTGAGAAGTATAAGGCAAGATTTGTTGCCCGAGGCTTCTCACAAATCGAGGGGATTGATTATGAAGAAACCTTTGCACCTATCGCACGGTATTCTTCCATAAGGACCATCCTTCCTCTCTTAGCGCAGATGGGTTGGCACATTCATCAGATGGATGTGAATACTGAGTTCCTTAATGGAATCATTGAGGAAGAGGTGTACATTGAGCAGCCTGAAGGATTTGAGATCTTCAGCAACGAGTCGCATGAGTGCAGACTCAAAAGAGCGTTGTATAGGCTGAAGCAAGCACCATGTGCTTGGTCCACACAAATCGATAACTATTTCACTAGACGTAGCTTCACCAAGAGTGAGGCAGATGCAAACCTGTACCAAATTGTTGTGGAGGATAAGCTTTTAATCATTGTTCTTTATGTTGATGATTTAATACTAATGGGTGATGAGCAGTTGATACATTCATGCAAGGCAGATCTTGCAAAGGAGTTCGAGATGAAGGATTTGGGCCTCCTTCATTATTTCTATTACATCATGATATATCCTCTTTGATCATAATTTCTAAGGGTAGGCATTCTCATGTTCAGCACATAAAAAAATCTAATAACATGTACATAATTCAGAAAGTCGTCTTCATTGGAATGTTACCCAGATGCAGACATCCCTACAGATATAGGCCCATGCTTGGATGACAATCTGTATGTAAGGTCACTGTACAGATGATGTGTACAACAATCCTAAAATCGCAACCTGGATGGCCGAAACTAGATCCGGGATCTTTTTATCTCGTTCAGTCGATCGTTCGGGTAAAATTCTAGCCATGCGAATATATGATTTGTAGTTGAACATGGAAAGACATCGTTTTATTACCAGCCAATGATGTGAGCTATTAACAAACGCGAGAGAACCACCATTAATTTTAATGGCCCTCAAGGTATAGCAGTACATTTCGTAAGGCGTGAATAGATGATTTGATGTCGAACGCCAAACAAAATCTTTCGGTCAAAGGTCCGGAAGTGAGGATCTTTTCGATGTTGTAACAAGCCTCATGGTACTGGAATCTGATGTTTCTAAGTGAACTTCTTGGATATTCATTTGTCGTTGATAGGAAGTCACCTTATTTCAAAACTGGAGTTACTGATTTTGGAGACAAGGGTATGACTTGATATAGCAATTTTCAGGGATGGCGGTCATGAAAATGAAGGTTTATGAGTATTGCAGAAAGATGAGTTCTTAATCACTGGATGACTTCTCTTGAACATATCGGTGACACTATGATGATTTGGCAGCACTGACCAAAAACCGAAGTGAAGGTATGATGAATCATAGGTGTGAATGAACCGTCAAGATGATTACCCAACCCAAACAATCACAGACATGGAGTGAAAGAAGTGTCATGTTCAAGAGCGACTTGCTATCAAAAAGAAACTTTGCTCACTTTTCCCAAATTTTCCCCAATCATTTTTCGACCAATACCTCTTTATTTTTTAACAAGCTTGAGGAGGATAACATTTTCTTGATCTATAATTCAACCATTCGGGCGAATAAAGTATCGCTATTTAATAATTTAACGAGTCTAGCGATGAATGAAACTCGATTCTTGCCATGATCGACAAGTCCGTCACTATTTTATGTTTTAACGAGCTTAACGACAGTGATAGCCTAGTCCTTTTTCATATTTAGAGAGTCTGAAAAAGAGGACAAAAGAGCTCCAAAAGTACTTTTTCATAAATTTGTCACTCAGACCTGAAAAAGTGTAAAATAATATCTAAGAGAACCTCTTTGGTCATGTTTAACCAAGGTATTCCTTTTCGTAAATAATCCATCTCAGTCCAGAAAAGGGTTAAACTTATACTGATTAGATATCAATTCATTTACTTTAACAAGCTCGAAAAGACAAGTGCTTGGCAATCTTTTCACATTATCGGAGTCTAAAAAGCGCTAAAAGAAGACTCCAGGGGTTCCTTTTTCGTTGTTATCGAAGCTCGAAAAGGACATAAAAGTGCGCTTCAAATCCTTTTTCATTTTTAACAAAGCTAGAAAAATAAGGAGAAAAAGTATGCTTTGTGGTCAAGTCATTCTTTGAATAAATCTGCATGACTAATATGTTCATCAATTGTATTTCTTGTTCATAACAACATCAAATGGATTAAAAATATATGTTTCATGATAAAAACATAATAAAACTATAGTCATAGCAATAAATTTAACTTACAAACAATTAAATGACTATAAAAATTAGTTTCACTATTCATTTTTACCATTCCATAGTTACCATTTGCATTTTGGAGCTCTGAACCTGATTTTTCCCCCGAACATCAGTCGTTGATTTCGGTCGTTTCTGTGGACAGATTTCGTTGCCGTTTGATCCAGATTAGTACCATGAACATCCTCTTCCCTTTGGTATTCATTTAATTTCCATTCTTTGCAAATTTTTAGGGTTTTAAGGTCCCTAGGGTAAATTCTGCCCAAAATGAGGGCAACGCACCCCTGAATGTCGAAACCTACGTTGCATAGAAAATATAGTGAAGGGTACTTGCATATGCAACGCACTGTCTCAGCCCAGGGAGTGCGTTGGGCATAGTTCAAGTTTTTGGTTTTCATGTTGTGCCCAAAATTTGCCTTGTTTTTTGCAATGAATGGAATCTAATGGATCTTATGGTTGTATTTCAGGTTTCCATCGAATTAAAATGATAATTACATGGAGGGAAAGAGAACATGAAGAACAAGATATGATTGCCTTGAATGATCCAGGTACTGTAAGAGCCTTAAGAGATTTTGGACTACTTAAGTACTTCAAATTGTCGAGAATGAGGCAAAAAATAGAACTCTTGGAGTTCTTAGTTTGAGCATGGGATCCGGCAATAAAGGCATTTCACATTAAAATCAAGTGGTTCCCATAATAGTTGAGGACGTGTATTTTCTCACAGGTTTGTCAAGGAGAGGTTTGCCCATTTCCCTTACAGGGTCTATCGTTGGAGGAGAGACAGTGAGGGATTATGTTATGCAATATTGCTATCCAAAGGCAGAACCTAGCAAAGATGGAAAAATAAACATTCGGGATGTTAGGGATTTTCCTTTGAGAACCATCCTTTTCACGATCGCTAAACTTGCTGACACCATTATACTACACGTAGCGAACAGATCGTATATGTAGTACGCGCTAGAGTGATTAGAGCCAACAGTCTTCAACTGGTCTGAAGTTGTTCTATCTCAGATAAAGGAACAACTAAACAAAGCAAAGGGAGGAAGGAAGAAAATTTTCATTTATGGTTCAATCCTTATCTCCTTCGCTTTGGAACGGATTCCACTGATGCAGCCACAGCATGTAACACTGGATATATCTAGTCCTAGAGATCCTTGAATGCAGAGATGGGTAGAACTCATGGGTCGGCATGTAGGCCAATCGACCATTGTGTTCTCTACTGCATTCTTCATCTGGTTCTAGCGACAGATTGTCACCATCGATGAGTATGCATATGCAGGCGTCGACTTCTGAGGAGATCCAGATCTAGTATTACTAGAAGGCACTCAGTAGGGTGCAATAGATAAGAATGATTTGACCATTTTTTTTATTTTTCTAAGGTTTATACAATGTTTTTTGTGTTTTTATTTCTTTCCAAGACTAAATTAAATGTTTTATGTAATTTAGATATCGGTCGTGTTCAACCAGTAGAGGAACCAGAGCGCAAATCAGATGCGCCAACAGAGAGGGTTGTCGGGAGAGAAGTCCTTCAGGACCTTGATATGGCTGAGACTATGGCTGAGCTTCAGCAGCACATAGAGGGTTTGACCTTTGGAATACCGATTTGCCGGGTTGAGGAGTTACCCATGCAACTGCAATGACACACTATTGGGGTTCCTAACCGTTGGATGTGGTTGCTCCGTAGGATTTCTAGATCTATAGCATATTACCATGAGCACCACTAGTTTAATTGTGACATTTTGCATACATTTTGAGGTCAAATGACCAATGTGTCTTGGGCACAAATTTTTTAGAAAACCTATAACTATCTATCTATATGATTTCAGAATTTTTCTTATGTTTTTTGTGCAATTCTATTCAATGATGTGAATGATTTCTTTACCTATGTTGAAAATGTCTATCTAAAACTTGATTAGCTAATGAATCAGTCAATGTGTTCAAATTTCTGGAAATGTGTTGATATTGAACAAAATCAAAATGTCTTTCCAAAAGTCGAACTCTTAGGAACAATCTAAGAAGTGTTGGATTTCAAATAGTATAAACACTAGTAAGTTGTAATACCACAAGTTGTGAGTCTAACCTTACAATTATGCGGTTAATACCAAATGAAATGGCATCAGAGAGAAGTTCGATCAACGCGATATACTCAGCGATATTTTTCATCGATCTACCAATACAAATCCCTTGAAAACTCACTAACTCATCGTTCGGAGCGAAAATGGCCCACGCTACAGAGGATAGATTATGCGTACTCTGACTAGCACCATCAGCATATCCAACAAATGGTTCCAAAGATTTAGACATTTGCGATAAAATGTAAAGTGGATTACTAATGTCAAGAAAAATCTAAAAAGAAATTAAGATAGTGAATGCAAATCAACAACATATATACAATATAATACAAAAAATTACTACGCTCATGATTAAGCATAATAATGTTTAAGATACAACCCATTTCTAGGGTATGCCAATGGAATCCCATTGTAATCAACTAACTCATAGGCACCCTTAGCAAGAAATATTTTGACAATATAGGGGCCATGCCACAATGGCTCGAATTTCCATGTACCTATTACATCAGCTTCTTGATCGTAAAGAAGGACCAAGTCACCCTCTGAGTAGATACGAGGCTAGACATTTTTGTCGTATTACGCCTTTATACGTCTCTTATGTGCTTCGTTGGCCAATTGGGCTTCACGACGCATTTCATCAAGATGGATGAGGTTAAGGAGACGCACTTCTTCTTCTGAGGTGTCAAGTAACAAGTCTATCGCGAGTTTTAACGATGATATTTCACATTAGATTGGTAAGATAGCTTCCAGACCATACACCAATTGAAAAGGAGTAAATCTAGTTGCGTTTTTCACCGAGGTTTGATACGCCCACAAAGCAGAGTATAGGATCAAATGCCGGTTCCTTTTACGGACTCCTATCATTCGTTGAAGCATTCGTTTAAGAATTTTGTTAATAGCCTCAACATGTTCATTTTATTGTGGATAATAAGGAGTAGAATTATCATGCAAAAATCCTAACTTGGTAGTCAATTTAGACATCATATGGTTGCGAAAATGCTTCCCATGATCCGTAACTATAGCCTGTGGGACCCCAATGGCGAAATATTTGGATAGCTTGAACAGCTGCTAGGGCAAGCTTTTCCACGTACGATTACTTAACTTCTGTATCATTGAGATTACGACTCAAATAATAGATCGGATGTTCAATTCCATCTTCTGCTTGGACAAAAACCATAGCGATGGTCATTTCAGTTGCGACGTTATAGAGGAAATATTCATTTTGATAATTAGGAGGATACATTAATGATGCTTGGACAAGAGTGTCCTTGACAGCATCAAAAGAAGCCTGCGCAACTTGATCCCAATGGAAGGGAACCTCCTTCATTGTTATAGGTCAATTTGGGCACCATTCACAATGACCTGGTTAATTGGACATCATCTCCAGGACCAATGATCAAGGGTCTATCATTCCCTATCATTTCAGTTGTTACATGCCCTAAGACAAGAAACAAGACAAATCAAGCAAGACTTTCATCAAGCAAAGGTTTCCAAGGTTTGAATCTTATTATATAGCACATGAGAGCTCATCAACGCAGGCTTTAAGGGGCCTAAGTGTGCTGCATATGCAGGTATCCCCATGCAAGGCTGCTCTGCAAAGCACTTCCCGACATTCATAGGTGCGTTGGTCAAATTGGGAGTGAAATTCTCATTGTTCCGGAATCTCTACTTGGCTAGTGCCTTCTAGAAGAGTTCACATGTGTCAAGCTTCAGATCCAAGTGTCCATTTGATATCTACATGAATAGAAACATGTATTGCCTATTATTGGAAAGTCATTGATTGCAAAACAACCTACATTTCATCTATAAATTGAGCACAGATCTAAGTGCTTGAAGGGAATAATTGAGTAGAGAAATGCTGGAGAATTTTCAATTGAGAGCTAGATTTGTGTAGCTATTGTTGGAGAGATTTATACTGTGATGAGGCTTGGGAACGTTGCTGGAAGGGTCACTTCAAATTAGTCATTTGGTTGTAACCTCTCCTTCTATCATCAATAAAAAATACTGCTTATTTTTCCCTATATGCATCTATATTGGCTTTGATTTTCCATATTGCAAGATCTTGGTTGATGTATATGGTTTATGTTTTACTAATTTAGCTAACTAGCTTGAATAGATATCTATATTATTGCATCTTCTATTGTTCTAGTGTTCTTTCTTGTAAGAAGCATTCAGCACAAAACCGCTTGAATTTGAAGCTGCAACAGAAGCGACAGAAGGAACCATTTGGAAGCGACTGATCAAATAAGCCTCCAATCCTCTCTGTGTATCTATTCTAAGTTAGGAAAAACATTTGTATAGTCTTTCACTTGTTTTTCTAGACTAACACTTGTCTAGGGAAGCGTGATTTATCCATAATTCACAATTTTGGCCCAAAAAATTGGCAACTCCACCGGGGAGAATTTATCTTAGTTCTAGGTTTTTAAGCCTCTGATAAGCTTTTTTTATCCACCAAGTAGTTGTTACTCATAAAGACTAAACTTTTTCAAAGTCAAATTAGCAAATACAATGAGTTAAACATTAGTATTTTTCTTTGTATATTGCGCCCAATGCACCCTTAGACTAGACACAGTGCTTTGCAGAGCATTGTCTCCCTTCCTAGCCTGCGTTGCAGAGCACTATCTCCCCTTAAAGACTGCATTGACTCCTGAAAACACCCAAATTATCTCGACAACGAATCCATCTATTGAATCACTACCACCTACTGTTATTCCTGAATTGACAATTAAGCCACCGAAGGGAGTGATTCACAAATCAACATATAATCCTCGAGCAAGATCTGCACAAAATTATAATATAGTTGAAGATTTGGCTCAATCCCCTTAAGCTATGTCTGCTCTTGAGGTATTACAAAATTGTCCCTCCCAGAAATAGGCTTTATTGTCGGCCATTGGTGGAATTGATCCGACTGATTCTAATCTTGTCGTCTTTAATCATACGGGCTATGTACCACAACTACTAGTAGAATTTGCATTCTCCATACAAGTAAATGTTCTCAATCGCCTCGTTCATCGCACTATTATTGATGAGGGAGCATCTATGTGCATTATGTCTCTAAATTGTTAGAAGTCACTTGGCTCGCCGCGATTATCACAATCATCAACAACATTGAAGGCTTTTGATGGAAGAACATATAAACCTTGTGGTATTATCAATAACCTACATGTTGAAGTAGGGGGAAAAACAGTGAATATTGATGTCGAGTCTGTTGACGGACCCCTTGACTATAATATTTTACTTGGAAGACCATGGGTATATGCAATGATTGCAATTGTTTCTACATACTTTAGAATGATTTCCTTTCCACATAAAGGTACAATAATAATCATTAATCAATTATCCTTTTTTGCCTCTGCTTCGCAGGTAACTGGAAGTGTTTTGTTTGTTCACTTACCCCAAATAGAAACTTAGAACATTGGTGTAGGACTCTTAAAGGATTCCACTCTTGTGGGAACCTTTGCATTACCACCACCCGTGGCATCGGCAAAAATTGCAAGTATAGATACCTGCTACATGATCTCTTCCACTCTATCTGGCTTAAGGGAGAGTACGGGTGATTCTGATATTTCTACGTTCGATGAATTTCTACCGCCCAGCCCTATTGAGCTAGCATAGCAATCAATCTATTTGGCTTGGGCAGCAAATCTGAAATCAGCGTCGTCGAGTGTTTGGGTTGATCGTTCCTTAGATTTTGGTACTCCATCTGATCCATTTTCCTCAAATTTTTTGATAGATGAAAAATATTTTTGAAGCTATGATGTCAAAAGGAGAACCATGGGAAGATTATCATCATCATTCCCATCTTCCTAATTATGAAGAAAACAATCTTAGTGAACTATATCACCCATCCATCAAAACTTTCTTTTTCGAATTATTTACCGATTAATGCAATCGATTCCGAGAGAAATTTATCAAATATTGAAGAAACCATTTCTATCGATATTTCGACCAAACTAGCGTTGTAGAAAATATTCATGTCGGTGTATCTTGTTCTCCATCAGAACTTGATTCATATCGCTCTTTATCTCGTGAATTTTGTGACGTATTCGCTTGGTCTTATGAGGAAATGCCGGGCATAGATACAAGTATAGGAACACAACATTAATATGTATCCTAATGTCAAACCGGTGCACCAACGGCTTCGTCCTGTTCATCCGAAGAAATTTGTTGCCATCGAAGCAGAAGTTGAAGAACTTTTGCATTCTGGTTTCATTTACCCTGTTCCGCTAACTGAGTGGGTTTCCAATATCGTTCCTATTATGAAAAAACAAGGAAACATTAGAGTGTGTGTCGATTATCGGGATGTTAATCATGCTTGTCCAAAATAAAACTATCCTAGTCCCTTTATCAACCAGATTATTGACGATTGTGCTGGATACGAAATTTTTTCGTTCATGGATGGATTTTCCGGCTACAATCAAATCAATATCCGTCCAGATGACCAACATAAAACAACATTCATCTGTCCCTAGGGCACATTCGCATATAGGAAACTTCCATTTGGTTTAAAGAATGTTGGGGCAACTTTTCAAAGAGCAATGGATTATGCTTTCAATGACATCAAACACATTGTTCAACCATATCTAGATGATTTACAAGCGCATTCATGAAATCAGACTGATCACCCAATGCATTTGAGAGCCATTTTCTTATGCTATCGACACTACAAAATACACCTCAATCCACATAAACGTGTGTTTTGTGTTGGTTCTGGTCGATTGCTCAGATTCGTAGTCTCAAAAGAAGGAATTCGAATAGATCCACTGAAGGTACAGGCCATTCTTGATTTGCCTGTACCATCAAATTTACTTCAGATACAGAAACTTTAAGGAAAGGCTAACTTCCTGAGAAGGTTCATTCCAAACTACGCTAAAATGGCTAACAGATTTACTCGATTATTGAAAAATGGGGTTCCCTTTCGTTGGGATCAAGTTGCGCAAGCTTTTTTTGATGCTGTCAATGACACTCTTGTCCAAGCGTCATTAATGTATCCTCCTAATTATCAAAATTATTATTTCCTATATATCGTCGCGGCTAAAACGACCATCGGTATGGTTTTGGTCCAAGTAGAAGATGGAATTGAACATCCGATCAATTATTTTACTCATAATCTCAATGATACGGTAGTTAAGTACTCATATGTGGAAAATCTTGCCCTGGAAGCTATTCAAGTTGTCCAAAGATTTCGCCATTATATCCTGCTCTAAAAAACAACAATAGTTTCGAATTACAACCCCATGACTTATATCTTATCACGTCAATTGCTGGGGGGGGAATATTCAAAATGGATTATCATTTTTCAGGAATTTGATTTGGAATTTATCAAATCCAAGTCAAAGAAGTCTTTAGTTTTGGTTGAGCTTCTCTGTGACCTTCCCTCTAATAGCACTGCAACTATGTCAGAACCATCAATTCTTGATGAGTCTCTACTTTTGATCATATCATCTGATCCTTGGTATGGGGATTTCATCATTTTTCTCCAAACCAAAAATTTTCAACCTAATACCTCTCGCTCTGAATAGCGACATATTCGATACCAAGCCAAAGATTATCTAATCGTCGATGATACACTTTATCATTCTGGTGTCGATACCATTTTAAGGAGGTGCCTCACTCATGAGGAGGCTGAAAAAGTATTAAGATTGTCATGTTGGGGCTTGTGGTAGACATTTATCTAGATATGCTACCATGCAGAAGATACTCTGTGCTAGTTAATTTTGGCTTACTATTCTTCGAGACTGCATCCTTGCAGTTAGAAGTTGTCATGCATGCCAGATTTTTTATCGTAAAATCCGCAAACCGCCAGCGCCAATGCATCTTGTTGTCTCTGCTGGATCATTTACGAAATGGGGTATTGACTTCATGACCTATAACTCTCCTTCATCCGGGGGGCATGGTTATATTATTATCGCAGTCGACTATTTTACTAAATGGGCCGAAGCGATGCCTACATTCAACAACACAGGACAAACAGCTGCATTGTTTTTCTTCAACCACGTTATTGCACGATTTGGGGTCCCACAGGCTATAGTTATGGATCATGAGAAGCATTTTCGCAACCATATCATGTATGAATTGACTACCAAGTTAGGATTGTTGCATGATAATTCTACTCCTTATTATCCACAATCAAATGGAAAAGTTGAGGTTATTAACAAAATTCTTAAACGAATGCTTCAACGAATGATAGGAGTCCATAAAAGGAACTGGCATTTGATCCTGTACTCCACTTTGTGGGCATATCGAACCTCGGTGAGAAAAACAACCAGATTTACTCATTTTCATTTGGTGTATGGTCTGGAATTTATCTTACCAATCCAATGTGAAATATCATCATTAAAACTCGCGATAGACTTGTTACCTGACACCTCAGAAGAAGAAGCGTGTCTCCTTAACCTCATCCATCTTGATGAAATGCGTCATGAAGCCCAATTGGCCAACAAAGCACATAAGAGACGTATAAAGGTGCAATACGACAAAAATGTCCAGCCTCACATCTACTTAGAGGGTGACTTGGTCCTTATTTACGATCTAGAAGCTGATGTAATAGGTACAGGGAAATTCGAGCCATTGTGGCATGGCCCCTATATTTTCAAAAGAGTTCTTGCTAAGGGTTCCTATGATTTAGTTGATTACGATGGGATTCCATTGGCACAGCCTAGAAATGGGTTGTATCTTAAACGTTACTATGCTTAATCATGAGCATAGTAATTTTTTGTATTATATTGTATATATGTTGTTGATTTGCATTAACTATCTTAATTTGTTTTTAGAGTTTTCTTGACGTTAGTAATACGCTTTAAATTTTATTGCAGATGTCTAAATCTTCGGAACCATTTGTTGGATATCCTGATGGTGCTAGTCATAGTACACAAAATCTATCCTCTGCAGCATGGGCCATTTTTGCTTCGAACGATGAGTTAGTGAGTTTTCAAGGGATTTGTATTGGTAGATAGACGAACAATATCGTTGAGTATAGAGCATTGATCAAACTTCTCTCTGATGCCATTTCATTTGGTATTAACTGCATAATTATAAGGTTAGACTCACAACTTGTGGTATTACAACTTACTAGTGTTTATAGTGTTAGAAATCCAACACTTCTTAGATTGTTCCTAAGAGTTCGACTTTTGGAAAGACATTTTGATTTTGTTCAATATCAACACATTTCCAGAAATTTGAACACATTGACTGATTCATTAACTAATCAAGTTTTAGACAGACATTTTTAACATAGGTAAAGAAAACATTCACATCATTGAATAGGATTGCACAAAAAACATAGGAAAAACTCTGAAATCATATAGATAGATAGTTATAGGTTTTTACAAAATTTGTGCCCAAGACACATTGGTCATCTAACCTCAAAATGTATGCAAAATGTCACAAGTAAACTAGTGGTGCTCATGATAACATGCTATAGATCTAGCAATCCTACGAAGCAACCACATCCAACAGTTAAGAACCCCAATAGTGTGTCTCTGCAGTTGCACAGGTAACTCTTCGACCCAGAAATCCGGAATTCTGAAGATCAAACCCTCTATGTGTTGTTGAAGCTCAGCCAGAGTCTCAGCCATATCAAGGTCCTAAAGGACTGCTCTCCCGATAGCCCTCTCTGCTAGCGCATCTACTTCGTGCTCTGGTTCCTCTAGTGGTTGAACATGACCGATATCTACATTACATTAAACATTTATTTTAGTCTTGGAAAGAATAAAAACACAAAAAACATTGTATAACCTTAGAAAAATAAAAAAACATGGTCAAATCATTCTTACCTATTGCACCCCACTGAGCGCCTTCCAGTAATACTAGATCTGGATCTCCTCGAAAGTCAACGCCTGCGTATGTGTACTCATCGATGGCGACAATCTGTCGCCAGAACTAGGCGAAGAATGCAATAGAGAACATAACGGTCGATTGGTCTGCATGAAAACCCATGAGTTCTACCCATCTCTACATTCGAGGATCTCTAGGATTAGATATATCCATTGTTACATGATGTGGCTGCATCAGTGGAATCCGTTCCAAAGCGAAGGAGATAAGGATTGAACCATAACTGAAATTTTTCTTCCTCCCTCCCTTTGTTGTGTTCAGTTGTTCCTTTATCTGAGATAGAACAGTTTCAGACCAGTTGAAGAATGTTGGCTCTAAGCACTCTAGTGCATACTGCATATACGATCTATTAGCTACGTGTAGTGTAACGGTGCCAGCAACTTTAGCGATCGTGAAAAGGATGGTTCTCAAAGGCAAATCCCTGACATCCCGGATGTTTATTTTTCCATCTTTGCTAGGTTCTTCCCCTGGATAGCAATACTGCATAACATAATCCCTCACTGTCTCTCCTCCAACGGTAGACCCTGTGAGAGAAATGGGCAAACCTCTCCTTGAAAAACCTGTGAGAAAATACATGTCCTCAACTGTTATGGGAACCACTTGATTTTTAATGTGAAAAGCCTCTATCGTCGGATCCCATGTTCGAACTAAGAACTCCAAGAGTTCTATTTGTTGCCTCATTCCCAACAATTTGAAGTACTTAAGTAGTCCACAATCTCTTAGGGCTCTTACAGTACCCAGATCATTCAAGGCAATCATATCTTGTTCTTCATGTTCTCTTTCCCTCCATGTAATCGTCATTTTAATCTGATGGCAACCTGAAATACAACCATAAGATCTATTAGATTCCATTATTATGGGAAGAATCAAGTTTCATTCATCGCTATACTCGTTAAATTATTAGATAGCGATAATTTATTCACCCGAAGGGTTGAATTATAGATCAAGCCAATGTTATCCTCCTCAAGCTTGTCTATCATGGGAAGAATCAAGTTTCATTCATCGCTATACTCGTTAAATTATTAGATAGCGATAATTTATTCACCCGAAGGGTTGAATTATAGATCAAGCCAATGTTATCCTCCTCAATCTTGTTAAAAAATAAAGAGGTATTGGTCGACAAATGACCAGGGAAAATTTGGTATAAGTGAGCAAAGTTTCTTTTTGGTAGCAAGTCGCTCTTGAACATGACACTTCTTTCACTTCATGTCTGTAACTGTTTGGACCGTTGGGTAATCATCTTGACGGTTCATTCACACCTATGGTTCATCATACCTTCACTTCAGTTTTGGGTCAATGCTGCCATCTCATCATAGTGTCGCCGATATGTTCAAGAGAAGTCATCCAGTGATTAAGAACTCATCCTTCTGCAATACTCATAAACCTTCATTTTCATGACCATCATCCCTTAAAATTGTTATATCAATTCATACCCTTGTCTCCGAAATCAGTAACTCCATTTTTGAAATAAGGTGACTTCCTGTTGACGACAAATCAATATTAAGGAATTTCACTTAGAAACATCAGATTCCAATACCATGAGGCTTGTTACAGCATCGACAAGATCCTTGCGTCCGGACCTTTGACCGAAAGATTTTGTTTGGCGTTTGACATCAAATCATCTATTCATGCCTTATGAAATGTATTGCATTACCTTGAGAGCCATTGACATTAATGGTGGTTCTCTCGCATTTGTTAACAGCTCACATCATTGGCTGGTAATCAAACGATGTCTTTCCATGTTCAAATACAAATCATATATTCGCATGGCTAGACTTGTACCCGAATGATCGAATGAACGAGATAAGAAGACCCCGGATCTAGTTTCATCCATCCAGGCTACGATTTAAGGATTGTTGTACACATCATCTGTACGGTGACCTTACATACAGATTGTCATCCAAACATGGGCCTATATCTGTAGGCATGTCTGCATCTGAGCAACATTCCAATGAAGATGACTTTATGAATTATGTACATGTTATTAGATTGTTTTATGTGTTGAATATGGGAATGCCTACCCTCAGCGATTATGATCAAAGAGGATATATCATGATGTAATGTATTGTAAGATTGATGCAAGTGACCACTCCGCTTCATTTCCATCTCATCACAGTGTAAAGCATCTCAATAAAATGTTCCTATTAGTTGAATGTCATGCTTTAGGGGGCAATTGTTATAGGTCAATTTGGGCACCTTTCCCAATGACCTGGTTAACTAGACATCAGCTCCAGGACCAATGATCAAGGGTCTATCATTCCCTTTCATTTCAGTTGTTACATGCCCTAAGACAAGAAACAAGACAAATCAAGCAAGATTTTCATCAAGCAAAGGTTTCCAAGGTTTGAATCTTATTATATAGCATATGAGAGCTCACCAACGCAGGCTCTAAGGGGCCTAAGTGCGTTGCATATGCAGGTAGACCCATGCAATGCTACTCTGAAAAGCACTTCCGGACATTCATAGGTGCGTTGGTCACATTAGGAGCAAAATTCTCATTGTTCCAGAATCTCCACTTGGCCAATGCCTTCTAGAAAATTTCACATGTATCAAGCTTCAGATGCAAGTGTCCATTTGACATCTACACGACTAGAAACATGTGTTGCCTATTATTGGAAATTCATTGATTGCAAAACAACCTACAGTTCATCTATAAATTGAGCACATATCTAAGTGCTTGAGGGGAAGAATTTGAGTAGAGAAATGTTGGAGAATTTTCAATTGGGAGCTAGATTTGTGTAGCTGCTGCTGGAGAGATTTATATTGTAATGAGGCTTGGGAACGTTGCTAGAAGGGTCACTTCAAAGCATTCATTTGGTTGTAACCTCTCCTTCTATCATCAATAAAGAATACTGCTTATTTTTCCCTATATGCATCTGTATTGGCTTTGATTTTCCATATTGCAAGATCTTGGTTGATGTATATGGTTTATGCTTTACTCATTTAGCTAACTAGCATGAATAGATATCTATATTATTGCATCTTCTATTTTTTCAATATTTTTTCTTGCAAGAAGCATTCAGCACAAAACCTCTTGAAATTGAAGCTGCAACAGAAGCAACAGAAGGAGCCATTTGGAAGCGACTAATAAAGTAAGCCTCCAGTCCTCTCTGTGTATCTATTCTAAGTTAGGAAAAATATTCGTATAGTCTTTCACCTGTTGTTCTAGACTAACACATGTCTAGGGAAGTGTGATTTATCCGTAATTCACAATTCTGGCTCAACACTTGGATTAGAAATATGGCAGCGAGAAGGTGAATTGTTCGTGTCTCAAGGCAAGTATGCTTGGGAGATACTTGGTAAGTTTCACATCGAGGACTGCAAGCCCATGGATATTCCTCTTCCAGGAAATTGGAGGAAAGAGGATGCTACATCGACAGAGGTAGTGGATGCCACTGTTTATCAACATTTGGTGGGTTCGCTCATGTATTTAGTTAATACAAGACCAGACATATGCTATGTGGTGAACCAGCTTTCACAAGCGATGGTTAAGCCTACCAAGCTCTTTTGGAAGGCAGGCAAGCATGTCCTGATATATCTCAGGCATATCCGAGTATGGCTTATGGTACGCACATATGGATGAGGAAGTAAAGTTGTTAAGTTCCATGGTAATGCAGACAGCAAAGTAAACCCGAACTGACAAAGCACATCAGAGTGGGGTTTTCACATCGTACTCCATACCGCCTTACTGGGTACAACAGTGAGTCCGTGGCACCCGCCTGGCCGGAGTGCATGGCAACAAGTCAAGCTACATGTGAGGCTATCCGGATGAGGAAAGACTGTTACTGGCTCATCGGCTCACATTTAGATCCTAAGCGTTAATACATTGTGATAATCGAGTTGCATTAAACTCAGTTAACTTCGTGTTTCATGATAGATCTAAACATATTGGATATCCGTATCATCATATCGTAGATTGTAAAAGTAAGATCATGTTACAGCCTGGGGCACATTCCTATGGAAGATCGGGGGATGTGTAGACATCTCACGAAGCCGCTCAAGAGGGAGCAAATTCGATTACCATAGAGGTAAAAGATTGGGGTGAATGATAATCCCTATCTTGTTGAGAGGGAGTGTTGAGATTCAACAAGATGATGAGCTTAGTGAAAAGTAAGCACCTTCACTAAGTGGGGCCCGCAGGCTATTTTTAGGTGTATGTCTATTTTTAGACATGGTGAGCATATAAGTTGCAGGATGTAATTGTAGATGATTGGTAAAATGTGAAAAATAGATGAAAATCTATTTTTAGAATATTGGGCGAAGTCTATTTATAGATCATCGATCTAAAAATATATGCATGTCGATTATTATTAGCTCTTAATAATAATCCGACAATAAACATCAACTTATTCTCATGGAGCACTTTATTTCATTATACAAATTTGGCAAATCAGTGAGCTGAAGGAATTACGCAATTCCTAGGGTTTATTGGTGGCTCGTGCATGAGGACTCAGTTAGAAATGAAGTGGCAAAGTTATGACAGAGTTGGAAGAGTAGTTTATGGAGTTGTTATTTAGTTAAACTCAGTTGAGCTAGTTGTATGTAGTCTAACTAAAAGATACGCTAGTGAGAGTTAAGTGAATTAATTAGTTGATTAATTCACAACTAATAACTCACTAAAAACTAAATAGAAACTGCAGTTAACTACAGTGCATGTTAGTTCCAGTGGAGACCCAGTGGAGAGATAGATGAAAGGGTGAAATGGACTATCTGTTGTGACTATAGTGATGCATTCAATGCATCTGACACACATTGGAGTTGCCAATGAGGATTGCGTAGTAAAGGCAAGGCCAATTCGAATTCATTCAAGGGTCTTCTTCAACATGGATTGCGCAATGGAGGGATGCTATCAGGAGGCAAGAAATTAGTGCATAGATATGAAAATTTCTACATGACAATGTGTAATGAATCTACATTATAATGAGAGCTTGATGTACCAAGCTTTGTATGATATTATTACATGATTCCATTGATATACATAATATATGATAGTTGGTGTTTTTAGCTTTAAGCTTTCCTGTTAAACAACTGTGTTATGTGCAATTGAATTTATTCACATGTGTTTGCAATTGAGTTTTAAATTTTCGCAAGATCAATAGGGGAAGGATTCTATGTTTTTCAAGAAGATAAATATTGTGAGATTAGGAGGATCCGGTAATACATCAGTATTAATAAATTTCTACATGAGCAGCAAGCAGAATCCTCCAGGCACCCTACGCGAAGGGGAAGTCGAGACGCAAGGAGGTCCACCCCCTCTCCCAGAGCTCCCTCTTTGCAGCATATTCCGGCACCCCCGAACAGTCCTGCGCAGGCGGATGAGCTTACGAACATTTGGATTATGGATTCCAACGGTGTTTGAAAGAAAGTTCCTAAAGGACTAGATCTGGACTCCCCCATCTTCTACGCTCCTGCAAATCTCCCCAAGCGTACTGCTGTTGAAGTGGAATTTGTTGTGGAAGCGGTTGTTGCATAGGCCCCTGCCTATCCCATCTATGAGGAGACTCTCCATTGTAGTGATGATGAGGATGAATAATGTCTATGCAGTTGTTCAGTCTTTTTTTTTTTTTTGTCATCTGTGCCCGTTGGGCGTTACTGTTATGTTCCACTCTTTTTCTCCTAGATGTATTAGTGCTACTGCGCTCAATGTAATGCTTATTTTCAAGTTTTTTCTAGGCCAACCCCCTCCCCCGAAGCATCCCAGAAACAGTGTAATAAAGGAAGGGATTGGTTAAGCACAGCTTACCAACCCTGGCTGTAAACTGTGTACTTTTATGTTTTCGAAATTAATAGATTAGCACAACTTACCAAAAAAAAAAATATCATGATGACCACAATTTTTTTTATAGAAAATTCATTCTACTCTTTGAATAATTTAATGGAGATTATTTTAACAAGGCTAGGAGATAGGTATGGATAAATAAGAAAGTAAGGTTTGGGATTGTCTAGGCTATTTTGATTCTCATCTTTATATTTCACTTATTTAGAGAAAAATTTATATTCAAATATGAACTCAATTCAAATCAAACTAAACTAGAGAAGCCTAATTATGAAGATGTTTCTCTCTCCACTACCTTGCAATGACGTTTTTTTTTTTTTAATACTTCAATTTCATTGATAGTAACCTAGATTTATATATTGCTTTTAACACAAAATTGACATCATGATAAACATACGAATATCCTATTAAGTATGACCTATAGATTATTCAAATAATCTCATCTTTAGCCCATGCATGTGGCAGGGTAATTTTTGAGGTGTGAGGTTTTATTAGAGGCATTATTCGTTTGGTTGCTTTGGTTAGAAAAAGGGTTTGTTATTGGTTTTATGTGACTTTCAATTTATCATTTGTAGCATGTTGAGAAATGGAAAAGAATAATGTGTGACATTTATCTTACATAAACTGATGTTGAATGATAGGATATAGAGTTTAACCAAGCTACAATATGCTTTGGTAAAGGAAGAAGAAAATCTTAAAAATTTGCCTATGAATACACCATATACAGAGTTTAAACACAAGTAATATATGGATTTTTCTTTTGCAGATATGCTATTTTTTCTACCCAAGATATCACACCAAGAAAAATATTTTTATTGTAGGAATTGTTTGAGGACCTCATTAAGGTCGATTTTTCGGATTTCCTAATTTATTAATACCTTCTCATGACTGGAAGGCTTTAAATATGAATTAATATGTTGAAACAAATCAGATTCAAATTTTATAGATATAAAAGATTTTAAAAAAATGGCAATGTCTTTGTTTGATTGTTACTTGACTCTAGTGTGGGCAGCTTACAAGAAATGGGATTGGAAAAAGGATGGGGAGACAATGCAGAGCATGCCTTGGATATGATTCATTTGTCGTTGGAGATCCTTTTGTTCTAGTAGGGATTCCTATGGTTTTTAATGTTGTGATTATTTCACCTCATGGTTATTTTGGGCAGACAAATGTTTTAGGAATCCTAGTGTTATCACTATAAAAAGAAAAATTCAAACATGGCATGTCAACTCTGTTTTGATCATGATCTAAATAGTTTTGAAAGTCATTTTAGCATGGTTAAGGGTATGTCATAGTTTTAGAGGTTTAGTGTTCACCATCAAAATTCAAAAAAGGTCTTTTTAGGTCTATTCCATAGTTTAAAAGTTCACATTTTTCATTTAAGGGTCAAGTAGGTTTTAGGTCGATTTTCTGCAATTAGCCACAAATCCACAGTTTCGTAGCACTGTTAGTTCAAAAAGTGAGTTTTGCGCTACGAAAGCGCAACTACTTTTGTAGCGCAAAGTGAAAAATTTACACTGTGAGCGCTACGAAAGCGCGGTTTCGTAGCTATCGTGTGTTACACAGCAATTTGTCACCGTCCCTGCCATTCCCCATCACGCACATTGGAGGGCTCATTCTGTGACCTGTGAGCATAGACAAAAATTGAAAATACTTTCATTGCATCCCTCTGAAGTTGAGCTTCCATTGCCCTGAAGACATCTCCCTGCAAAAAAACCCTAAAAATAGCTCTTTTTCCATTGGCGCTGTTTCACAGTTCAGCCCTCGCGCCAAGGGGGCAAATCCTCCAAAGAGGGCACGCCAATTGGCGCTCTGTCATAGAGCTGCACCCGTGCCAACCATATTAAGAAGTGTTTTTTAAAAATAAATGGCGGAAGTTTCGTCCTAACAAATTCATGGACTGATATCTATCTTGAGTTGGGAGGTTTGGCTGCGGATCTCCATAGAGATGAGGTGGTTTGCCACCTCTCATGGAAGCTTCCTTGATGATAGGGCCAATCCCATAATTATAGGGATCCCAACTCCCCTTCCTCCATCTATAAAAGCTTGCTCATCCCCTTTGCAAGCTAGTTCCCAAGAGCTTTCACACCCTTATGCTGCAAGAGCCTTCTTGATTCCCTTAAGGCCAAATCCAAGCAAGGAGACTATTGTCAAGTATCCGGAGAGAGAGGCTTGTCTCATCCTTGACAGGCTTTACCGAGACATGTTCTGCTGACGACCCGCCAAAGGAGAATGTTGCGTCGAAGCAATGGTTGTATTCTTCTTTTGACTCATTAATGATAAGCGACTATTGGTTATGGTTCCACTCTTGTTCTTGATTATGTTCATGAGTTATGTCCTCTTCGACTGACATATAGTTGTATATACTGGATTTTATGCTTTCGTTTGTGCTGTTTCTTGCATGTGCAGGTGTCCGATCATGGGGATCGTGAGGATTGTGATCTACTAGGGCAAAGGAACGGGAGCACCACCTCTTCTACAAATGATAACGTTGGATTCCAGGTAAGCCTTCAACGCAAGTTGGTTTATTTGCAATTAGGAACCTGCACTGTAGCGTGTTTGATTGTTGCTAGACCCGATCTGGGCTAGTAGGGATTGCCTCTGTCCGTAGAGGGGATTTACCTCTTCAACAATTTGGTGACTCCACTGGGGAATCAGCTTGTTGTTTGATTTGTAAGCTATAGACGAAGCCTGAAGTACAGCCAGATAGCCTTCGAAACGCTTTTTTCTACATTAGCGGAGTAGATCAATGCTGCTTCAGTCAATCTCCGATTTGGTTTACGAACTGAACAACTTGGAGCGTTGTCTTCTCTTTTCGGTCAATTGCTTGGCTTTGCTTGCTTGGTCAGCTCTTTGGACTGGTTTTTTCTGCTTTTTTTGCTTTGTTTTAGCCTTGTCATCACTTGTCTGTGTCTGAGATTGCTTGTTTTTCTTTTTCCCATAGTAAACTCGGCTGGCGCGCTTTTAAGTGTGACAATCGCGCCCATTGGCGCAGGTTGCTTGTGTATCACCCGCGCCATTGCCTTTCTGGCGCTAAATTCAAGCTCACAGTCGCGCCAATCCTGTGAGCTATTAGGGTTTGCTGTGTTTTAGTCTTTCTGGGACTGACTTGTGATTTTGGTCTTGTTTTTTTGGTTGTTTGAGTGCACTGGAGCCTAGTTTGACTGGTTGTAACCCCCATCCTTTGGTTGTTTGCCTATTTCTTTCGATTTTTCATTCGAGCCCTAGGGCATCTAGGTGCTTTTGTGAGTCGAGCCTCCCTTGGGTGTTTTTGGTTTTCGTTTGTTCAGTCGACTTTGGGATTGCTTCCTTGCATTCGTTTGACAGTTGTCTATCATTTTATTGCGTTTTTTGAGTGACTGATTTCGTTTTCATTCGAATTTCGCTTTGCTTCATTTTGGGCTTAGATTACACGGCTCATTAGTGTCTTTGGGACTTTTCTTGGTTTTGAGAGACTGTTGGTTGATTTGAGATCTGATTGTTTGTGCCATTTAGTGAAATTTGCTTGTTTTTGCTCTCTTATTATCATTTCTCAAATTGCTTCTCGTTTGTTTTCGGTTTGTTTAGTGCATCTAGCTATCAAACATTGAAAATATAAAAAATCTCTTTTGCTTTGGGTTGATTAGTGCAAATTAAAATCTTTTCGATGTTATTAGTAATTAGTGACTTTGAAAGAAAATTTTTTAGTTTCGTTAGCTGCATTAGAGATATCACTGATTTTCTCCCGATCATTTTGTTTGTGTAAAAAGCTCTTAACTCTTTTGTAGCTAGCTTTCATCGAACGAAATGATATACTGTGGCATGTAGTTTTGCATTTTGGAGATTTTTGAGACATCACATTCGTTAGGGCCTGAAAACTGAAACGTAATTGAAGATAAACTTTAAAATTTACTCAATTTACACTAAGGCAGCATTGAAATCTAACGAAACATATTTAGAGGTCTAGGCTAGAGACTTGTTCCAGCGTCTTAAAACCTAGTAGTTGTCGTTCGCCTTTTGGCTTTAGACAGCGCTAGTACGGACTTGTGCTCCCCGTACCGTCGTGTATACAAAGGGAGACCCCACTAGGTTTCAATCCTTTATCCTTAGGAAGCCGAGTCTGCCGCCCTATACCCGTGATACACCGGACACAGCATTCGGGGAGATTTCCTGCACGTAGGCAAAGTCCTTGGTTGATTTCTCTTTCATTATTGAAACCAAGGTGTATATTGCAGTTCACGGTTATTTGGTACACCCTTTTACCTAGTATTCCTGAGTAGTCATTTGATCTTTTCTAACTCCCTAAATTTGAAAAGATCACCAAGCGCTTGTCCTTTCACGCTTGTGTTAAATCTGAAAGAGATAGAGTCACCTTTTTCCATTTCTCGACTCTTAAAACATGAAACGGTGAAGTTTCTTATTTTTCAATGTGGTAAAAATTAATCACCCGCGATCACACGCCCTGTTAGATTTTTCTTGTTGACCGTTTGATCGTGTGTCTTGACTCTTTTTCAACCCGTGTGTGTGTTTGATCTTTTTCTCTTGTCGTTTCTGCCACAATGGTGGAACCCTCGGTTTCGTCTACTGGTATTCCTTATACGGATGATTCATCAGAGGTTTCCCAATCCTCTGCTGAACCACAGCAGCCCATTATTTCTGAGTTTCCTGACGGGGGACCGGTTCTTTCTGAGCAACCCTTTGGACAACCATTTGAGTTCAATTGGCCCTTTTCTAACCCTTGGTCTGAATTGAGATTAGGATCTGATTTCCTTTCTCTTACATCGGGTTCGCCTTTTATAGCTGTTGTTTTTCCTCCTAGTCCTCGCCGTCTATTGCAAGATCTAGCAGCAGGCTCCAACATGAGTGATTCTGGTGAGGAAATCCCAACGTCTGGTCAAGACTATCAGCTCTTCCCACGAAGATTATTTCCAGGAGACAACTCTAAACCAGTTGTCGTGTCAGCGTCCAGTCCCTTATTACCACCAGGGTATAGATCCTTGGGTCAGATCATTTCCGTCGCAGCCGCTATGGGAGTGTCAGCTCCTTCTCCGAGGCCGGCTGCTCCTTCACCGGAGGTGTCTCCTCAGACACCTGTCACTTCTGTACCCACACAGCCCACTGTCTGTGTAGCCGCATCTTCACCCGTTGTCACGGCACCCTCTGCGAGGGTTATGCCGCCTCCTGAAGACGTTTATTTAGCGACTACTATACCGGAGAACATCTCTCCGGAGGAGTATCAGTTGTCCCTTCAACAGCCGAACCCCGAGGTTGGACCATCCTCCCAAGATCCCAATCGCTCTTATTTTTCACACTATGCACAGGATGGTACACTTGTGTATGCTTTTCCAGGACAGTATGATGAGCACGGGGACATTTTACGTCTACCCACTCCTGAGGCTCACCTCCATGCTCAAGGTTTACCTTATAACCAGGCTTATAACCCGCAAGGGCAACCTTTCCAAGGCTAACCTTCGGGCCCACCTAGCTATCCTTATGACCCACAGGGGCAGCCCGTGCAAGGCTATCCTGCGGGCCAACAAGGGCCATCGTACGGTCCGCAAGGATAGTATTACAACCCTTCCGGTCAACCTATGCAGCCTCTACCGGGGTACCAACCGGGACCGGTCTATGGTCCTGGGGGGCAAATCCAGCCTTCTCAACCCATGCAACTGCAGTATCCTGTTGTTTCCAATGTTGCATATCAGCCGGGACCATCCTATGGTCCTGCTCCAGGTCAAACTGGTTACCAGCAACCACCTGGCTCTATTCCTCCACTAGGCCAACCGGTCCATCCGGTACAACCCGGTGTTCCACCTCCAGGCCAACCAGCCCATCTGACACAACCTGGGGCTCCTTTACAGCCAGGTCAACCTGCGCAACCAGCGCAGCCTGTCTATCCGGGTCAACCTGTTCACTCAGGGCAGCCCGTTCAGCCGGGTCAACCTGTTCACTCAGGGCAGCCCGCTCATTCCATTAACCATGCCCAGCAGCCGATTTATTCGACGCCGCAGCCAAATCAACAGCTGCGCCCTAGTTATCAGGCTCTGCAGAGTTCCACCTATCAGCAACCGACTCATCCTCAGGGCGGTTATTATCCTCATGGTCAATCTCAACCGAATTACAACCAGCCCCGAGGCTCTCAGTATTATCCTCAACAACCCGGTTGTACCTATACTCAGCAGCCGAATCCAAATGCTGTTTATACAGGGCCGACTCCTAACCAGGGTCCATACTCCAGTTATCAGCCCCCGTACGTTGGTTACCAACAGCCAAATCAGTTTGGTTATACGACCTACACCCCCTACAGTGAGAATCCTACGGGATAGAACCCATGGGAGCAAGGATATTCCCAACCAGCGTGGAGTACAGGTACCGGTCCTCATCCTGGGCCTGGCATGCCGGTCAATCCGCCATTGCCGTTCCTGGCCACCTTGGAGTTGCCGGATGTTTCAAAATTGACCAATGATCCGATTCTTCATAATCCTTATTGGCCTCCAGTTCCTACCAAGATACCAGGCGATTGCCCCAAGTTTGAGGGTAAAGCTGGGGAGGACCCCCAAGCGCATGTGATGACGTATCACCTTTGGTGTTCGTCTAACTCTTGGGTCGATGATTCAATTCGTCTGCGCCTCTTCCAGCGCACGTTGACTGGTGCTGCTGCTAAGTGGTACATCGAGTTATCCCGTGGTATCTTCCAAGATTTCAATTCCTTAGCCATGGTTTTTCTGACGCATTTTCAGTTACCGGTTCGCTATGAAGCTGGGACGCACCTCCTGACTTCTTTGAAGCAGGACAAATCCACTCACATTTCTGATCACATTCATGAGTGGCAGCGCCATCGTAGACTGATCAAGTTTCATATACCTGATCAGATACTAACTCACTGGTTCACCACCTCCTTTGTGAACAAAATCGCCCAAGATATTGTGATGGGAGCATGTGTGACGGAGGAACAAGCCATTGCACTTGCCCAATATCTGGATCTTGTATATTCTCAATCTGGCACGCTTTATGATATCTTGCCTGATGCTCCACGGTCCGGAACCTCTAAGGCTCCACCTACCCCTGCAATGGATGGTGTCATTGGTTCTGTGTCTCAGAATTCTAAGAAATCTTCGAATGGGAAGCAGAAGTCTAACTCATCCAATAATTCTGCTCCTCCCACCCCTACCGATTCTGGCAAAACTGCAGAGGTTAACGCCGTTCATGCCAATCCTACGGAGAAAGCCTCCAAAGGGAAAAAGAAGGGCAAAGGTAAATCCAAATCCGACACCCCAAAGCCAGAATCCAAATCTCGTACTGAGGATGGTTCTCAGCATAAACCAAAGTATCCTTGCCTCATTTGTGAAGGAGACCACTATACTAAGGATTTTCCACGACGATCCGAAGTTAGTCAACTTCTCAAAGGCTCTAAAGGAACTCCGGAAGTTCTTAAAGAACCATTCACGTCCCAACAGACCCAGATGGTTGAACAGCCTTCACCATCTGCACCATTTGGGTCCCAGGTTTTCATGATGAATGGTGCTGCACCTATTTCTATTGCTACGCGCTCGAAGGATTACAACGAATCACGGTAGGCACCGGGGAAGGTAGTTGCGGATGGACCACCTCCCCCACCTGTCTCTGGTTCGTTGGAAATCGAGAAGCCTACTCCTGAACCTGTTGTGAAGCCACCTTCTAAATGTGTTTTACGAAGATCTTCTTATAATCCAAATGCCCGTGCCGCTCAGCACTATAGAATTGTTGAGGATTTGGCACAGGCCCCTTCTGCTATGTCTGCACTAGAAGTTCTTCAGAGTTGTCCTTCGCAACGAAAGGCGTTATTGTCTGCAATCAGTGGCATTGATCCCGCCGATTCAAGTCTTCTCACCTTCGATTTAGAGAATTTCACCCCCCGGCTTTCGCATCAGATAGCTCTTGTTATTCAAGTCGGGATCAACGGTCTTAACATCCATAGGGTCGTTGTCGATGAAGGTGCCTCAACCTCCGTCATGTCATCCGCTTGCTAGAAGGCCATTGGCTCTCCAGCCCTTTCGTCATCTCCCAATGCCCTAGAGGCATTTGATGGTCGGGAATCTAAACCCCTGGGTGTTCTCGAGAGTTTAGCGATCACTTTACAAGGGAAGGCTATCAACGTAGAAGTAGAAGTAGTGGACGCCAAGCTCAACTACAATATACTTCTTGGCCGCAGCTGGACTCATGCCATGCTATGCGTGTCGTCCACCATCTTTCGACTTCTTAAGTTCCCTCACGAGGGCAAAATCATCACGGTGGATCAGTTGTCCTTCTTCACCTCTACCTCCGAGAACAACGTCCCGTACGTGGATCAGATTCAAAATCCCCCGGACAGTGTAGGGCCTGGTCTCTTCAAAGACCCAGTCCTCATGGGTATTTTTCCCGCGCCGCCACCGTACACCGCTCAAGTTAACATGATTTCCAGGATTGATGACCCCTGGCTCATCCCTACGCCTGAGCAGGTGTTTGAGTTTGGAGAATCAATGCCCTTGACTCCAGTAGAGATCAGCTACTATGAAATTGTTGCTGCATCTGATCCTCCACCTCCTCAGCATGCTCCGTTGAGCATGGCTCTCGACGTCTATTCTCAATCCCCCTGGCTCGGTCAGGCCGATACGCCTGATCCTCTCAAAGAGATTTTTCCTTCCGATGAGGCCATTGTTGAAACAATGTCTCTAGAGGAGCTGTCGTGGAGCGATGGACATCATCATTCCTCCTTTATGCCCAGCCTGGGGGCAATGTCAGATTTTCCGGAGCGTTTTGCATCTCAGGTTCCCACTCCCCCTCTCCAAACACCCATTTTGACGCATGAGGTTCTTTCGGAGGGAAATCTGAGTAATATCACTCAAACCATCCCGATCAACATCTCCATTAAACCCGGGATCGTTGAGAATATACATGTGGGAGTGACTTGTTCTCCTGATGAGATTCAAGTCTATACTGATCTTTTTAAAGAATTCAGAGATGTGTTTGCCTGGTCCTACGAGGAAATGCTTGGGATTGATCCCAGTATCGTAGTGCATGAGATTCCAACCTACCCTGGTGCGAAGCCCGTGTGCCAACGCTTACGCCCAATTCATCCTCGTAAAGCCGCTGCAATTAAGGCAGAAGTTGAAAAAATTCTGAACGCGAGCTTTATTTATCCCATCCCCCTCACAAAATGGGTTTCCAACATTTTCCCTGTCGATAAAAAACAGGGTACGATTAGGGTGTGTTGATTACCGCGACATTAATCGCGCCTGTCCAAAAGATAACTATCCCACTCTGTTCATAGACCAAATCATCGACGAATGTGCCGGAAGTGAGATTTATTCCTTGATGGATGGTTTCTCCAGGTATAATCAGATCAATATTGCACCTGAAGATCAACACAAGACAACATTCATTTGTCCGTGGGGTACTTTCGCTTATAAAAAGCTCCCGTTCGGCTTGAAGAACGCTAGAGCCACTTTTCAGCGTGCGATGTCTTACGCTTTCCATGACATTCGCCATATCGTTCAGCCTTATCTGGACGACTTGCCAGCTCATTCAGCTAGGCGAAAGGACCACCTTGAACACCTCCGCCAGATCTTTCTTCGCTGCAGCGCTACAATATTAGGCTCAATCCTCATAAATGCGTCTTTTGCGTGGATTCTGGCCGTCTTTTAGGATTCATAGTCTCAAAAGATGAGATTCGCCTTGACCCTTTAAAGGTTGAGGCTATCATTAATCTCCCATCACCCTCCTCACTATATCAGTTACAGAGTCTGCAGGGAAAAGCGAACTTCCTTCGACGCTTTATCCCGAATTATGCCGAGGTGGCCAAAGGATTCACACGCCTATTAAAGCAGAACATTCCCTTCCATTGGGACGAAATTTCTCAACAATCCTTTGAGAAGTTGAAGATGTTACTCGTTAATTCTCCTTTGCTTCGTCCTCCGGACTACCACCGCGACTTCACTTTGTACCTCGCCGCCGCATTTAGCACCATAGCCATGGTTTTGGTGCAGGATGACGATGATGGTAATGAGCATGTTGTTTATTACTTATCACCGAACCTTCTTGACACAGAAACGCGTTATGCTCACGTCGAGAAATTGGCGTTAGTTGCAGTACACGCTGTGCAGCGTTTTCACCACTACATCCTCTTGCATACGATAACAGTGGTTTCAGATTGCAACCCCATGACATATATCCTCTCTCGAAAATTACTAGGGGGAAAATACTCCAAATGGATTGCGATCCTGCAGGAGTTTGACTTAGAATTCACTACTGCTAAGTCAACCAAATCACTCGTTTTCGCGGATCTTATATGCTCACTCCCGACAGACTCCACTCCTTCACACTTCGAGGATCATATTCCGGACGAAACTCTTTTCCTTATCAGTACTCGCGACCCTTGGTATGGCAACATAATCGTGTGTCTTCAGACCTCCACATTTCGGTCTGAGTTGACTAAAGACGCCCGACGCCGAGTTCGGCATCAGTCTCAACCCTACCGTATCGTAGGAGATACCCTATACCGCATTGGAGTAGATTCGGTGCTCTGACGGTGCCTAACCCTTGAAGAGGCTAAAAGGGTCCTAAAGGACTGCCACAGTGGCGCCTGTGGTGGACATATGTCTGGATATGCTACTGCCCAGAAAATTCTGCGAGCAGGTTATTTCTGGCCATCCATATTCAAAGACTGTATCGTTGCAGTCCATAAATGCCACGTGTGCCAGGTATTTCAGCGCAAGATGAAAGCGCCACCTCTCCCTTTGCATCCTATTATTACCGTCGGCCCTTTTGCGAAATGGGGCGTGGATTTTATGACGTGTAACCCTCACTCGGCCGGGGGGCATGCGTATATAATTGTCGCTATCGACTACTTCACCAAGTGGGCCGAAGCGATGCCTACACTAGCTTCTGACGGTAAAACAGCTGCCCAATTCATATTCAACCACATTATTGCACGTTTCGGGGTTCCTCAGGCCATTTTTACCGACCATGGTACTCATTTCCAAGATTATATGATGGCTGCGCTGACTTCAAGATTGGGCTTGCGCCACGACAGCTCAACGCCATATTACCCTCAGGAAAATGGCCAGGTTGAAGCAGTGAACAAGGTTCTGGTCACTATGCTTCAGCGAACAGTTGGTATTCACAAATCCAATTGGCACCTCCAACTGTTCTCAGCTCTATGGGCATACCGAACGTCTGCAAAGAGTGCAACTGGATTCACACCATTTCAATTGGTGTATGGTCTGGAAGCAATTCTTCCGGTTGAATGCGAGATTCCTTCTTTGAAATTAGCTGTGGAACTTCTACCCAATACTTCTGCTGAGGAAGAGCATCTTCTATATCTGGAACGGTTAGATGAAACCCGCCATTTGGCTGCTTTAGTTATTGAAGCACAAAAGAAGCAGGTCAAAGCTCACTTTGATCAAACAGTTTCTCCCTGTTCCTTTATCGAAGGGGACCTCGTCCTCCTATATGATCAAGCACATGACAAGCTTGGGGCCGGTAAGTTCCAACCTATGTGGCATGGGCCTTATATAGTAAAGCACGTTCTGAAAAATGGGGCTTACGAGCTTATAGATTATGAAGGAGTTCCGCTGGCACAGCCCAGAAATGGGTTGTACCTCAAAAAGTACTATGCCCGAAATGATTTTTGGTGTGGTGTGTGTACATAGGTGTGTATTTTTCATTTGTGTGCATGTGTGGTGTGGTGTGCAATGTAAACATCTTTCTGCTGATCGGGTCTTCCTGATATTGCAGATGTCCATTCATCCGTTTGTTGGTTTCGCGGATGGTGCCTCCCGCAGTACCAGGAATCTGTCTTCGACAGCCTGGGTAATCTACGATCCTGCTGGTGAGTTGGTCAACCTGCAAGGTGTGTGTATAGGATGTACTACAAATAACATCACGGAATATAGTGATGTGTTAGAATTATTAACTGAGGTTGTAAACCTTGGTATCCGTGAATTACTTGTGTATCTAGACTCGCAACTTGTAGTATTACAACTTAATGGTTATTATTCAGTCAGAAACCCATCCATCTTACGTCTTTATCTGCGTATTCGTTTACTGGAAAGAAATTTTGACTATATTACATATCAACATATACCCAGGCATATGAATACATTAAAAGATGCAGTAGCTAATTTGGTGTTAGATAGACATTTGCACAATTTGTAAATCATCATCATATGTAAAGAAAGATCCATCCAGAAATAGATATGTATATATATAGATATCGAATGTTTGCATAGTGTGCGTCACATAAAGTCAAAAATATACATGTTTGTCTTAATACATCCGGAGACAACATGTCTCTCAAAAAATATGCGTGACAAAAGCCCTAGGAGTCTAATCCGCATGGTGCTCATGATAAAAAGTAACTGCATGCACTAAGCATCTCAGAAGTCAGTGGAGGCGACTAGGCACTCCCACTGTATGTCTCTGGTACGCCATCGGTACATCCGCCAGCCGGGCGTAATCTGGGATTCCTCGGGCAATACCCTCGAGATTCTGGATCTCTGCACCCTCTGCCTGAGGATCAGGTGCGGGAAGAGTCCTCCACGCAATAGGAGAAATTTCGGCTGGTCTCTCTGGGCCCACGTCTGCATACATATGAATGTGTCAGAGCGGACATGTATTAACAAAAAAATCATAAAACATAAAAATCAAAAAGAGAAGAGGTCATACCCAACTCCTCGTCCCAATCATCTCCTTCTGGCAGTGGGAGATCTGGGTCTCCGGTGAAATCGGTTCCTGCGTATGGCCAGTCTTCCACTACGATCAACTGATGTCGCAACCACCCAAAAAACTCCGGCCTCCAGGACATCTGTTGGCCTCCTCCAGCTCTGGGCATCAGTGCTACCCAGCGAGCCATTCTTAGCTCTCGTGGAATCGGCTCAGCTACTATGGCCCCTTGGCCCTGGAAGATTGGTAATCGTTCTAGAAAGAACGATACCAGGATAGAACTGTAGCCAAACTGTTTCAGTTTGGCCTGCTTACATTTCGTGAGCTGTCTCTTGATATTTATCGTCACTGTTGTAGCCCAGTCGAACAATAGGGGACTCATGCACTCTGAGGCCAGTAAGAGTTGGGCCTTTGTTGCCTCGTGCGGTGCCTGCGACCCCACAGCCCGCGTGATGGTATGAAGCACTACTCTGAGTGCTAGATCAGGAATGGTATGGATGTCTACCTTTCCACTTCCTGATCCCAGTCGTGCCCCTGGGCACACTCGTGCCATCACTTGCTCCATCTTCTCACCAAACGGTCTGCTCCCTGTCAATATGGGCACCAGACCTCTACGCGATAATCCGGTTATGAAGTATACGTCAGAGACCTCCAGTTCTAGTACTTGGTCCCGCAACTTGAACACTTGTTCATGTTCGTCCCATATGCTGATCAGGTACTGAAGGAGCTCAAGCTGAGCTCATAAACAAGGTGTCAGGAAGAACTTCTTAAGCCCATAGTTCTTGAGGGAATTCATGCAAGTCTCATTTTCTATGGCCTGTTCATCCTCTTCCCCGTGCTCCCTCTCTTTCCACTCAATGACCATTTTGATCGGTTACCTGCATTCACATGGTCAACAAACTTCAATTAGACCTCTGCTATCCTTAAAAATTCATGCAATTCATTCATTGTGTGGAAATTTCAAGCAGAAAATTGAGTTGCGCCGCTGGCGTGACTGTTTTCCTAACAGTCGCGCCAGTTGGCGCAGGCCCTTTGGAAATAAAATTCCATTGGCACGGGTCCATGCCGGATACCCGCGCCAATGGGCGGAGCCCTAAAAATTCAAAAATTCCTCACAAGAAGTCTAATATACAATAAAAACATATGAAAAATGGATTGAAATGGAGTACAAAGAAGCGCCTCTTACCTGGAACTGACGGGAATCTGGATGGTAGCCCGGATCAGTCGCAATCGCCGTCAGAAGTTTGCTCACAAAATGGACCACTGCTGCTCATCAGTGAGGTAAATAGTAAAAAGTAATTTTATTTTTACCATTTGACATATTTATAACTTTTTGAACTCAAGATAGGTTTTGAAAGTTATTTTTCTGGATATATTTTGTCGAAAATGGGCTTTACACTTGCTTTTTGTGCAGCAACAGGTTTTTTACGCGACTTAAACAGTGAAACGAGTTATATTTTATACTTTTTCAGACTCGGTAAATACACGAAAAAGTCACTTTGGAGTCATCTTTCAGCTCTTTTCTGACTCTCTAAACATGAAAAGATTGTCGAGGCCCTTGTCGTTTCGATCTCGTTAAAGTGGACACGAATCGACATCTACCCAGTATACGTTTACCCATTTTTCGGGTTGGGATGGATTATTTACGAAAAATGAATACCCTAGCCTATCGCGACTAGCAGGTTTTCTCGGATATTGTTTTCTACCTTTTCGGGTCCGAGGAACTATTTACGAAAAGGGACCGCTGGAGTTTACTTTTCCGTTGTTTTTTCAAACTCTCTAAATATGAAAAGACACCAAGTTCTTCCTTTGTCAGACTAGTTAAACCCTAATGACATTGGATTCAGTCGAAATGACGTTCTCCGAGTTCCTCCTTCCTAGGGCTCGTTAAATGTACTAGGATGGACTTATATCACAAGCATATGCTATCCCTTTCAAGCTTGTTATCAAAAATAATTGGGGTACCCGCTAGGAATGGTTGGGGAAAAATGGAACCAGCATCATTGTCGTGTCGGCAGTATGTCGCTCTTGAACATGGCACTTGCCTGCATTCGTGTCGGGTTGGGGACATCTCATCTCATTTTCTCACTTGCCTCCGTGGGTTTGGGTAATCCCTTTTGACCTCTCATCTGTTCTTTGCTTCTTCGCCATGACCTCTGATCCGTTGATGTCAAAATGCTGCCAAATCCACTGTCGTGCCGTTATATGTTCAAGAGAAGTTGACCTCTACAAAATATCAACCATCCTCTGATTCCCCTATGATCTTGATTCACAAAAACATTATGTTCCTCTGTCTCGTGTCGATGATGTGGGAAACATTATGGCCCACCTTCGATCAAAGTCACTTCCTGTCGACTTCAACCCATTATCCAGGAAGTTGATCTAGAGACTCCCTTATGGTACCTTGAAGCTTGCATGCCTCAATGGCAGGTTCGTCGCATTCGACGTGAGGTTTTCATCATTGGCCTCCGATCGAGTGATTCTATGGGTGTTCGACGCCAGCTCATTGATTCACACGCCGTAGATTGTACCTATAGTACCTTGAGGGCCATTGTCATTATTGGTGGTTCCTCTCACGTCTGTTAACAGCTTTCATCATTGGCTGGTAATCAGACGATGTTCTTACATGTTCGACTTCAGCTCACATACTCGCATGCTTGAACTTGTACTTTGTTCAGGTCGAGATGGAGCGCAAGACCCTGGATTGTGTCCGTTGTAATCCAGGCTGCGATATTGTGGATTATTATGATTGGTTACATGACTCACTGATTGGATGGCTGCGACCATACCTGAGTCTCTTTATCGATCCTCACTGGATGGCTGCGTCCATACCTGGGATCTTGATTATTGCATACTCTTTTATGGATGGCTGCGCCCATGCCATGCATATATATCATGTATCTGAGACATCAGTTGTACTTCGCTCCGCAGGTTTTCCGATGGCAGTGTTTTCAGTCGGCATGTTCTCGTAAAGCATTTCACCCCTCTCTCTCTCTCGGGCCTCATGCTTTAGGGGGCATCTGTTACACAGCAATTTGTTACCGTCCCTGTCATTCCCCATCACGCACATTGGAGGGCTCATTCTGTGACCTGTGAGCAGAGACAAAACTTGAAAATACTTTCATTGCATCCCTCTGAAGTTGAGCTTCCATTGCCCTGAAGACATCTCCCTGCAAAAAAAACCCTAAAAATAGCTCTTTTTCCATTGGTGCGATTTCACAGTTCAGCCCTCGCGCCAAGGGGGCAAATCCTCCAAAGAGGGCGCGCCAATTGGCGCTCTGTCATAGAGCCGCACCCGCGCCAACCATATTAAGAAGTGTTTTTTAAAAATAAATGGCGGAAGTTTCGTCCTAACAAATTCCTGGACTGATATCTATCTTGATTTGGGAGGTTTGGTTGTGGATCTCCATAGAGAGGAGGTGGTTTGCCACCTCTCATGGAAGCTTCCTTGATGATATGGCCAATCCCATAATTATAGGGATCCCAACTCCCCTTCCTCCATCTATAAAAGCTTGCTCATCCCCTTTGCAAGCTAGTTCCCAAGAGCTTTCACACCCTTATGCTGCAAGAGCCTTCTTGATTCCCTTAAGGCCAAATCCAAGCAAGGAGACTATTGTCAAGTATCCGGAGAGAGAGGCTTGTCTCATCCTTGACAGGCTTTACCGAGACATGTTCTACTGACGACCCGCCAAAGGAGAATGATGCGTCGAAGCTATGGTTGTATTCTTCTTTTGACTCATTAATGATAAGCGACTATTGGTTATGGTTCCACTCTTGTTCTTGATTATGTTCATGATTTATGTCCTCTTCGACTGACATAGTTGTATATATTGGATTTTATGCTTTCGTTTGTGTTGTTTCTTGCATGTGCAGGTGTCCGATCACGGGCATCTTGAGGATTGTGATCTGCCAGGGCAAAGGAACGGGAGCACCACCTCTTCTACAAACGACAGCGTTGGATTCCAAGTAAGCCTTCATCGCAAGTCGGTTTATTTGCAATTAGGAACCTGCACTGTAGCGTGTTTGATTGTTGCTAGACCCGATCTGGGCTAGTAGGGATCGCCTCTGTCCGCAGAGGGGATTTACCTCTTCAACATCGTGTCAAATAAGCCGGGATTTTTCAGTTTCAGTTGGGGAATGACATGATAGGAGTATGGTGAGTTAATTAATTACCAGATTCATTGTACCCACTTGTCCTACAGTCATCATATTCATGATAAGGTATCAATCAAACATCATTTGGTTATGAGGTGACATCTCTAATTCAAATTTTTGCCTAATCGAGTCATTCATGTTTCATTCACCTTCACATATGTTTTCCAAGCTCTGAAACAGTAAGGATAAGTTTATGGTTGTTCCATCCAAAGACAACTCTCATCAAATCAAGCGAAGTTGTTCATCTTGTCAAGAGAGGCTGCTTTACAGATTTTAGAGAAACAAACAGGTTTTCTACAGGAAACATGGCAGAGGAAAAGAAGGTCCACAGAGGGGGACATTGTCTACGATACAAACCTAAGAATGAAAATGTTGTTATGGAGAATTAAATGGTAATGGATGCTTTTAGCAAGGTTGGTTGTCTCAAATTTTGTGAAAAGTTGCAGGGTTGCCACACTCAGGTGTCCAAAGAGTTTGCTCTACATTTCAGTGGAACCACTACCAAAGTTGGAATGATAAATATGCCACTGACACCTGAGATCATAGATGTTGTGACAGAGATACCAAGAGGACAGAAATCTTGGTTTAAAGGTTTTAGGTTTTACATGGAGCCATGCAAGGAGTTTATGAAACCTGAATTTGTAGACATGGACTTGAACAATGCAATACCCAGGAGATGTATCAAGGATAACTATGCAAAGTTGTTATTCAACATCCAAAGATATTTCACATGTGAAGGCAGGTACCATAAAGTCTACACTTATCATTTTAAATTGTTGTTGCATTTCATAGGAATGATATCATTAGATTTACCATTTTACTTGCATAGAAGCCTTGCCAAAATGGCTGACAAAGTCCAAGCTAAATCTGATGGCTATGAAACTTCTCTATTTCATCACAGTTTGAAAAATTTGTTGGTTTTGAATGAGCTCCAAAATATAAATAGAGATTGGTCTTCCTTTTTATTTATGGGTGGATTTGAAATGGAAGATTTAACCCCAGCCAGAAACCCTAAGACCAAGGGAAATCCTTCACCACCAGTAGCAGAATCCAGTCAACCAGTGGTTACCAAAGCTAAAAGGTTTGTGAAGTTGAAACCAAGGAAACAGGTTGAAGATATAACTGAGAAAGCATCGGTGCTTATTGAAAAAACCCCATCACCTACAAAACAGAAAATAGAAAGGGTAAAAGAAACAAAGCAAAAATAGGTGGCCAGTAAGCAGGAGAGCAAGAGAAAGACAAGAAGTCAAGTATCAGCATCAAAGGAAAAAGTAGGGGTTTCAGTCACAGAGGACAGCCCAATGATGAAAGGCAACTTGGATGATATACTGCATGCAATTGATATAGAAGAATCACCCATTGTGCAAGCAGATTTCATTGAAGTTAATTAACCCAAATAGAGGAAAATGAAATCAGCAATTAAATTGGAATTTGAAGGTGAGAATGCAGCTTTTGTTTTTCAAGCTAGGAAACCTTTAACCAAGCATGAAAAGAGACTCTAAGAAGGCAGAAAAGATATCCAAGTAACCATTGAAGCAGCCAAAGTCTCTGAAGAGGTGGTTGATCTCTCATCACCTATAGTGGAGCATGCAGCCAGCAAGATTGAGAAGGGAAAGGAACACATCTCAGAATGTCAAATGCTGGAAGAAAGGTTGAAACTAGAAAATCAAGAGATGGAAATGATCAAAAAGAGGGCAAGACAGCACAGCATTGAAAAGACAGAATTCAAGACATTGAAGGTTGTTTGGGAAGGTCAAATAGTTGCTAGGTCAGAGATCCCAAGCAGTGCACAACAGTTCTTTACATGGACAGTTCCAGCCATTAAAGAAGGAAAGTTTGTTAGAGTAATCAACACTCATTTGATAGCCAGTAATAGAAAGCTAAGAGGCCAAATAGAAGATTTGGATCTACAATTAAAACAGTCTCTAGATGAACTAAAGAGTAGAGGTACAAAAAGACAAATTCAAAACAAGTTTTAAATGGAAAATGAGGATTAAATTTTGTGAAGATTATGTTTTTTAATCCAAATAGATGATGGTTTTGATGAAGCTAATGATCTTCTGAAGCTGTGGTACCTTTTTTTTTTTAAATTTTGGAAAAATATGGTTAAAACTGCTTGCACGGCAGTTTCGTAGCGCATGTAGTGCAAAAAGGGTGAAATGCGCTACAAAACTGTTGTAGCAGCTTTTTCACCCTTTTTCTTATCAAATTTTGGAGGGAAGACCAAGTATTTTGATTTGAAATTTCTAAGGAAGTTATATCAAGTGAACATCAAGGTAAATCTAAAGAAAATAAAGCTAAATTTTGAAGGGAATAGGTAAACAGACCACGCTACGAAACTGTGCTGCTTTTGTAGCGCAGGGCTGTTTTCATTGTTTTGAAAAAAGTGGTTTCGCACAGCTGGCATGAATGGATGACTTGGGAAATATACCAATAATTTTCTTAACATAATGAGCCTCGAAGTTATCAGTTGGAAGTGGTTAGAATGTCTCAAGAAACTAAAGGGATCCTAAGCCTAAAAACAGGGGAGCAGTTTCCTAAATTGCAGGAGATCAACATTATCAGCATCATGGTCATAACAGGTTGGAGCTCGTCATCAGGATTCGACTTAATGGAAATATAGGTGGCAAATGATGTAATAAGTTTAGATAAAAAAATTTTGAGTGGAATCAAAAGAGTTCTAATTCTATTTTTAATAGGACTCTATATCAGTTTTATAGCTGTGTTTGTAATAAATACCATGTTTCATGGTTAGTATAGGTTTCAAAGCATAGGAATTTGATGTATCTAGTTGTAGATAAGTTTATCTTATGATGTAAATGATCTATAAAAGATCAAGGAGTCGAAATAGAGGGGGTTGGACATTTGTTAGCAAAAAGACTATGTTTTATGTAAGTGACTGTTTTCATCCTAATACAGAATTTCTACTTAGACAACTCAAGATTCATAAGGATTTCTTGTATGTTCTTGTTCTGATGGCATCTTTTCAATATTCTATTGCAATGGTGTTTTCTTATGTTACTCAAAATTCATCAATGATGCTCTGACTTCCTTCATAGGAAAACTGACTGTGTGTTTCACTTTTCTACATGTTTATTACTTGACTTGAACTCTGATTTGCCTTGACTTCCATGCTAGGTAGATTATCTTGGTTTTGCTGAAGCTATCATGACTCCATAAGCCCAATGTACACTTGCTAATGTGATTTACAACTAGTTTACATCATTTATCTGTTTTTATCTCATATAGAGTTAGCCATCTACACATTTATTAAAAAATCATAAACCCTTGAGAGAGCCCTCTCAGGTTGAGGAGGCTAAGCCTCAACCAAAAGATTGGTTTGAAACAGCTGCACAAGATTGGTTTGATGAGCAGCCTATTAGGTCTGATTTTGTGATAACACATAGACAAGACACTAGTGGGCAGGTAAACAAATTTATTATAATTGCAATGTGAATTCCATTATTTTCTCTCTTTATTGTTTGATTGTATTTTAAATGTTTCTTTTGGTTTTTTTTGTCTTTTAACTATGAAATTGAAATTACTTGGTATCATGTCTATATAAAATACATCCAAAGCTTGAAGATGAGTTTAGTATTACAAAATATAAATTGAAATCCTTTTATTTGTTTTCTGTTAGAATATTTTCATGAATATTAAAAAAGTTTACTTTCAAGTCATTATTTGAGCACAGGTTGTCGATATACTTGACCAAGTTCACGCGTTAGAGAATGAAATGTTGTTGCAAATATAACGACAAGGGTTAAACATCACACCTCATATTATTTGTTTTAACAAGTTATCAACAACTTGAGCTTTTTAACATGTAACTTATTTGGCATGATTGTGCCTAAAATTTCTGTGAAGGTTGAATATAACTAAGTTACTAAGGTTTTCTTTTCTATGGTGATGTTTTATTTTTTTCTTTATACATGTCATATGGCCACATAATGGCCACTATCCCCAACTAAAGAAAACATGTTCGAGTTTCTTTCTTTTATGGCGGAAAATGGCCGACATTGTTGATGTTGAGGTATATGTCATATAAATATTTTATAGTCAACTTTCGTTTATATTTAAGTATTTGTCTTCATTCATGTCTTATACTCTGCATTGCATCTTCTTTTATTTTCTGGAGAGGAACTCAATATTGATGGTAAGAAGTAGGAATTGAATAAATAGGAGAACAATAACACTAGATCAACAAATGAAAAATGAGAGAGAGAAGAGAATTGGTCTAGTGATACCCTTAGAGCCAATATTTTGCATAAGACACACACATAGAGACTGATGATCAAGTTTTTAGAGTTGGTGAATTCACTTGCAATGCCTTGGCAACATAGTGATAATGTTTTAAAATGATGAAACAATATTTTGTGTGAATTGTAGTCTAACCAATATTAATCTGGAAACTCATATTGCAATACTTTACATTTTATATAATAAAATTTATGTGGTTGAAATTATTTTTATTTGCACTTAATATTATTTAGTCGTGTAATTAACATATGTAACTTTGTGTTATCATATTAGATGAACATGCACATTGTATGACATTTTATTTTTATTTTATTTTTAATTTAGTTGCAAAATCATACTAATTAATTTATGTTGATTAATAATGAACACATAAAATCAATCTAAAACTAGTAAATTAGTAGTTTATATTGATTAATAATGAACACAAATAAAAAGAGTATATGACTAAATTAGTCATTTGTAATGATTATGAATGAAAATAAATGAAATAAATAGAAACTACTAAATTAGCCATTTATATAATGAATATGAAACTATCAAAAAAAAAAAAATGGCTACTGCAAATGATAAATATGTGATTACAAATGATGACTAAATTTTGCATATATATACAACTATTAGTAGTTAATTTACAATATCTTACAACACGACTAAAATTTAGTCATATTTCTTTGGTCATTAATTGATTTCAAAGGATGATTAAAATTTGCATATATGTAACTATTAGTAGTTAATTTACAGTATCTTATAACGCAACCAACATTTTGGTCATTAATTGGTTTTCTTTGGTAATCATATAGTAATATATTTTGTTGTATATTTGGTCATTAATTGCAGCAATTAGTGACTAAATCAATGACTAAAATTATGACTAAATATAATACTAGATGATAAAATTGAGACAACCAATTAATGATTAAGCTAAAAACTACTAAAATTTGGTCATGTTATAAGATACTTTAAATTAGCTACTATTGGTCACTGACTGAAAAATAGTCGTTTATATGCAAATTTTAGTTGTTTTTTATTAACTAATTAGTCATTTTGTACTAGTGTTTCATCCAAGTATACTTCCATTGTTTCGTTCCTCAACCACAGTTACACACACCCTGATATGCATGGGAACACCTAGTCATTAAAAAATTAACTAAGTTGTTATATTCATCCACAGTAGTACCACAATTCATTTTCATGCGAACGACTCATTCTCACATTATTTTGTTTCCTTGTATAGCCACAAGAAACATACTCTTTTAGTCTACTTTAGTAAATTTAGTGCCCGAATCATCTTATGTTCAAGCCCGCACAACTGCATTGGGTGCTTATACCTAGCCGTACATTACCTATGGTGAAACAGAAAGATCAAATTCCACTATCAAATCTTAGGCATTGGGGATGCCACTTCTCTCCATGCAATGTTGTGGAGTGATGGTCAATGGCCCGATGAGCCTAGTCTCCAAGCACTTATTTTCTCTCCCTTCGTGATCGGGAGTTGTGACCATTGTCTTATGCCCTTCTCAGCTCTCGAGTATTAGGAATATTTTCAACCTCTCTTAAACTACCAAAGTTTCAAGACCGAAGTCCCAAGACGATAAACCCCTAGGTGTCTCTTACTAAGCTTGTGACGACTGGGGTTGTGACCCTTAGCTTAAGCTTCTCGAATCTTGGGATCTAGGGAAATCCTTCCAGACTCCAAACGCCAAACTTTGAAACTGAAGTCATGAGATGGGGTCAACTTCGACATCACCTGTCATCGTGTTGAAACATCATATGGTGTTTCCACTAAAAACTTACCATATGCTCACTTTCTCACATGCGGTTGCAATGTGTCACTCATCAACTGCCTATTTCACCTATTGAAAGTATCAAAATCACTTGCCATGTGTCACCTCTATGTTTCCCCATGTCATGTGCTTGCCACATTATTTTCCATTTCATTTCCACTTATGTTCCATGTCATTTCCACCTAGCATCCTCATCATCTAGGGTCCACCTACTATGTTTCATCAAGAAAACCATTGGTATGACAAGCGGGAGGGGGGGGGGGGGGAGGGTGGATTCCTGCTTTGGTATAGAGAAAGTGGGGCCTGCAATGAATCACATGTTGCCACATAACTGGTGGTAAATCATGATGGTTTCCACTACAAGAGGGTTCCCTCCTATTGACTTTCGAACGGGCCTCGACCCCCTCCTCTTCTTGATCTACCCAAGCAACCTTATCTGACATTATTTCCTTCTTAAAAACTTTAATATATAAGGAAATCCCTTTTGAGATTTTCTTTTTCACTTATGTGGTCCAATGGTTGATGGGATATTAGTCAGTGGAAACTAGCTTTTTGTTTTTGGCAATTTTTCCTAGTTCAGTGCCATTTTGGACATATCGAAATACATTGGAAAACCTTCACCAAGATATTTCCCTCGTGTTAGTCCTCCTTTTAACCAAAAAAAATATGTTTTTTTTACTTCATTTACCTTTAAAAACACTTATTTTCGTCATTTATGATGAATATTTTCCTATATTTTTCCTATAATAAAAAATTCCTAAGGTGTTGTTATTGAATTATAATTTTTTTAAATTTCTTGTAATTAATTGTGTTGCAAAAGAAAATTGTGGTTTTTAGTAGATTTTGTATATCATCATTCATTGTCATATTTTCAGGTGATCTAGGTAAAATCAAGACATATTTTTATGTAAGCATCACAATATGGTGAAATACCTATTTGTTTGGACCAAAACTACCCCAAGATGTCTAGTTAATGTGGGCACTCTCGAAGCTAAAACGTAGAATGATGTCTTAAGAATGCCTATATCTAATTTTTAAAGAGGAGATCCACAATCTGAGCAACCAACAAGTTCAATTGGATTAGATATTACTCCTATATTAACTTGCAATTAATTTGGAACAAGATTTATGGATATTTTGTTAAATTTATTCCTATAAAGGCAAGTAACTTAGCTTTCCAAAGCATATTTTATTAGTTTGAAAACTAAAATTTTGACTTGGATGTTTAAATTTAGATTGAATACCTGTTATAAGTTATTTTAATCAATTAAAAAAGTGTTGTTGAAGTTTTAACTTCTTGTTTTAAGTTTATTATGCTTACTTAAGCCATGGAGGGCCTCCATTTCTTGAGCTAGTACACTATGTTCTTGTTGTATATTATTATGGTAAATACTTGTTGTTTCACATTTATTTGCATCATATTTTCATGTTTATATTCACTTATTTCATCCTTGTACATTCAAATTTATTAATGGTTATGAAACTAGCTTATTGGATAGTGCGTATATAAGCTTTAAAAGCAAATTTTGAATTGTTGTTTAAATGTGTTCTTTCCTCTTTGTTTCATGACTGTAATACTCATTGTCCAAAGTTGTGAATATTATTTTAATATAATTTTATCAGTTTTTTATTTAGTGTATAGTAATTAACATAGTAGTCATATTCTTGCATAGTCATATTCAATATTGCATAGCAATCATACTTGTTAAATTGTGCATCAATAGAATACATCACTTGTCGAAGGTTTAAATGTATTAAGGAACATAAATTAGTAATTAGTTGAAGGCTTTTAGTAAATATTATAGTTAATATAAATCTTAGTTACATACTAAATACTAGTTTCTAGTTACTAGTTTTTAATTATTTATTCACGGATTTGCACAGCCACCTTCAATTTCCAAATAATGAGTTGTAACTAGTAGTGTTATTGTTCTTTGATCTACAATATGATTTAGACTACAGTAGCCTTTTTTTCTTGAATTTTCTCTCTTACTTCATTTAAAAATATAGCCATATTGTTACATCCTTTATAGGGATCAAAATCTAATCCACAATTTAACCACTCCCCACCCTCTGGAGTAAACAATTTTCTGTCATTGGAAAGGATTTAATTAAATTCTTACAATGGTTTTATGAAGAGTTTGTGTTGTTTCTCAAGCACCCCACCCAATAAATAACATAAATAACCCTAATATACTTGTGCTTTATTATTTATTTCACAAACCATGGATAAGAGGACTATCCAAATACATTTATATACCAAAGTTTTTAAATGTAGCGAAATATATATTTTTAATCCCTAGATTTATTCTTTTGGCTTAGATATAGTTTTTTGTTTGACCAAGGGAATAAATTATGCTTCTCTTTTTCATGTTCATGGAAAATTGAAACTCAATTTCTTTTTATTTTCCAATACTCCTTTTAGGATATATGCCCAAGGATGCCAATAAATTAGTATTTTTTTCCAAAAATAAATTTTACCATTGTCACTCTTCCACCAAATGATGGTTATCTATCACACTTATTCTTGACTCTATCTTATCCAAAAGAGATTACAAATACTTATTTTAATATCCATAATTTTTAGAAAGAACCCAAGATACTTGAATATTTCTTTCAATTATATATTCTTGAATGGGAAAATTTGTAACAATTGTCTTTCCATATTTTAATATTAGAGGAATGTATAAGTTTTTATGTTTATCTTCATTATTGTAGCCACACTATACAACTCTAGAATTTATCAAAAATTATGTGCATTTATTGGACTTCCATTACTAAATAATATTAAATCATCCACAAAAAAATATAAGTTAGGGTTAATGATTTACCTATATTTACTAAAAAAATTACAACCTCACCTCCTTCCTAGCTTCCAAATTATATGTACTCAAGCCTTCAATAACTATTATGAAAATGAGGGTGACAAGGGTCAACCTTATCTCAACCCCCTTATGACATTGAAGAAAGTAGATGCAAATCCACTTATGAGAACTATGAAGGAAAGTCAAGTTAAATATCTCATTATCCACTTTACGAAGGAATACTAAAGCTCACATGGAGAAGAAGCAACGTAATATAATACCAATTAGATCCATTATAAGCCTTGGGAAGGTCTATTTTATAAAAAATTTGGGAGCTTCTTATATTTTATTAAGTGTTAAGTCTCTTGACGAACTCCTATGGTACCATTTATATATCTTCCAATGAGAAATCCATACTTCTCTTATGAGGTTTCTTCTAAGAATACTTTCTTCGCTTTGGACACTAATACCTTGGTTATGATTTTGTATATATAGTTATATAAGGATATTGAACTAGATCCATAAAATGATTTTAACTTTTCCCTTTTTGGAATAAGAGCAAAAATCAAAGTTGAATGATCCTAAAAATTTCCCAATGGTTCTTGCTTTTCCCACTACACCTAGTAAGAGTAGTAGATCGTACGAACCTATGAAGAACTATACTAGCCACCCAACTTCCTTGGGACCCTTATCTCTTTTAAAGGAGTATAAGACTATCTTTAATTCATCCTTCAATATTTCTATTAAAACTTCATTTTCCTCTATGAAAAAACATGGGAATAATGATGTCATCTATGGGATTTCAATTGCATTGACCCTATTCAATTCTTTAAATATAGCTAGGAAATGTGCATCCTTCATTTCATATCCCCCCTTGAAATTTTTGATGTCACTTTCATATTCCTTCTTTGTCTCACATATAGAATTGATCTTCTTGTGATGTTAAACATAATTATGAAAAAACTATAAATTTTGATCACCTTTGTCCAACTAGAATACCTTTCTATTCATTCTCAACTTTTCCAACTTCCAATCTAAAAAACAAAATCTTCTTATATTCTATCTATTTCTTTTATCTTGAATTTTATTCTTTAGGAAAAATCCCTACCTTTCTTTTCATAAATTGTGCAATATTTGGCATCAACCTCTTTTAAATGCATATCATATTCTTATGTTTAATTTATGCCCAGTTGACACTTCCTTAATCTTTCTAAAGCTTTATAAAACTAAAAAAATATTGTGTCCCCTAAATTCGCATTAAAACATAACCTATATATTTACTATATCTAAACTCTCTTTATCTTTCATCTATCTAGGATTGAATTTGAATGGCATTTGTTAATCCAAGTCTTGTTTTTATATAATAATAAAAAAATGGAAAAGTTATCTAAACCTCCTTCTACCTCCACCCAAAGAATAGGAACTTGTTGGCACACTTTGGCCTTCGGTCTTGAATTTCCTAGTGGATAAGTGTTGTTAAGAGGGAATAAATTATCGATTACTACTAGTGTTTTATTTATGTTTTATAATATCCATAAGGCTGAAAATTGGAATGGTTAAGTTCTAGGAAACCTTTAGGAAATAGGTGAAATTTTCTATGTTGCATTAATTTACCTAATGTAGAAAATTTATGCATGGATCGTCATTGATCCTAAAGATGATATGAAATTTCCATCCATTTGAACTAGTATTTTCTAGTGAAAAAATAAAAATCCTTTGAATCCCTTGGATAAATTTTCTTATTTGCAAACAATTGGCTCCTCCTTATTTGACTAGTTGATTATTGACTGCAGTGTTTTCCTCGTCATTTTGACATGGCTCCTTAACTACTCCATCAATGAAATAGTCACTCTCTTTTGCACCTTACCACTAAGTAGGTTTTCTAGAGCTTCATATCATATTTTTTTTCTTTCAAGGACACATAGGCAAAGCATGACCTACATCTAAAGACCCCAAACCCATAGAGCATATTCTACTTCCAAGTAAGATATGTCACCCTCTACCATATAGCCTCTACAAGGCCTTTAACAAAGTCCATTTGTATGCATATTATTGCAAAGGTATCTAGATACCTTCTTCTTCTCTCACAAGATCTGAAACAAAATTGACCTACAACAGTATCAATGGCTTTCATATTTAGGCCCTTAAAAATGTACAAGGATTTTCAAGAACCTAATCAAGATAGGAACATAAAAGATCATTTTTATGGAGGGATTGAAATATGGGAACCAAGGCTTCATGAATAGATTAACTCAAACACATGAATCAAGGGCCAAATTAGATGGCACAACCTAATATTTATAAATAATCAAATTCCACCATATAAAACCCCTCTAAATAAGGATGGATGTATGCATCCTCCTATAATGTTTCTAGGTTTGGTAAATCCATCTATGCAGATATGGAACCTATGACCAAAAGATGTTAAACCAGCTACCTATCATCCTGTGATGAAATAAATCTATGCATGTTTAATTACAATAATGTGCTCACTGATAGGATGGTAGGAAGGACCAACATATCTAGAAGTAATTGTTTATTTGAAGGCTTTAGTAGTAAAATTATTCTCTAGAAGTTATAACAAATAAATGAAAGGGAAAAAACTTTAGGAAAGAAAATACAAGGAATGATCACTGAGCTCAAACAAAGTTTGTTCCCCTTAAATGGCTTGGGCCACTATGAAACCTAAAATATGCAAGTAAAGAAATTATATAGATATCTCATGGAACAAGCAACTTGTAAGAGAGATTCGTTGGTGAGAATCTACTTGGATGTTAATTTAAATCTCTATATCACTTTAACTGGTCATATGAATAAATTCAAGCATGAAAACACAAAAACCCGCGTGAGGATGCCCTCAAAGCACTTTAGACGAATAGTATCCTCATAATACCATATGCAAGAAGAATTTATACATGAAAACCCCAATACATAATTCATCCATCCATTAATACATGTGAAATTATTCATAACCAAAACATAATAATTCCTACACCTAGAATCAACTTTTCCCCTAAACCTAGATTTACATTCAATATTCAATTGTATATATGTGTTTCCATATCATTGATTACCATTATACCATTAATTAGGAGATATGAGATATGAAGACTTAGACCATTATGTAAAATTACGATTTATTCTTGTTACAATCATTCTGCCAAAAGAATCACAAGTTAGTAATTCGGTAAGTACAAGGGGGTGATATCCTTAGCCCCTCCTACACAATAGTTTAGTTTGATGACAATTATAGACATGGTTGTAACTTATCTCTGGTAAAATTCCAAAATGGTGAGGTAGTAAACATGTCTGAGTGATGGTTTCTTCTATATGTTCACCTTGTATATAAGTACATGGAAAATATCTTCATCTATTATTACTACGAACTTGAGTCACCTTTTAACAATTGGAAAAGCTTGAGGGACTCAGAATCACCAGACAAATATCTCATAGATTAAACATAAGTAGGCCATGTTTACATGTGCAATCAATGTAGTGATTTTGCAAAAAAATATAGATGGTTGCAAGCACTAGATGCTACACTTTAAAAAGGACGCAAGACTATAGAGAATAAATAGAGTCTTCCAATAAATGTGAGGATTGATGCATCTTAAGTATAATATTATAGAAAACATAGGAAGCAATGAATACATAGTCCACAAAATATTGGCCAAAGAGGTAAAATTGAAAAATATTACATGAACATCAAATTACAAAATTAAATATATTAAGGGATACAAACAAATTTGTTACCAATGACATTTATGGAGTTTGGTTTATTAGAAAATCATAAAGGCAGAAATATTTTCTTGTCTTGATAGTTACTTGTCATTATCTTTGAATTCTTATTATATTCTTGTATCTTCTTATCATCAAGGAGCTACCAAAAACATAAGTACACGAACATCAATACAATAGAGACACAGAATGTAGGCTCTAAGCCAGGGCTAAAACCCCTCTTCTAGGGGAAAACCCAAAACTTTTCTTCTCTTTCTTTAGAACAAAATCAAATCATACAACAAAGACCTTTTGACCAAGACAAAGAATTCCTCCAATCCACCAAGTCAAAAGAGAGATAAAATGGTCTTTAACTCCTTCATTAGGGTTCCTCCTTCTCTATCCTTCTTTGCACCTTTCTCTTGATATTTCACACTTCTTATCTTCTCTTGTCGTTGCAGATCAAACTTGATATATATATATATATATATATATATATATATATATATATATATATATATATCTTTGACATAATGAGCTCAACAAAGATCTAGGACAAAATAACATGGACAATGACACATGGCATAAACCATAGAATCACTCAATGGGTGCTTTGACCTAAAATAAAATAAATAAATAATGGAACCCATGCTTATAAATAATTTTTCTTTTACGATAAATTGTATTTTCTTTCTCTTTGACAAATACATTACATCATGACTCAAATACAATTATGAAGACCGATACTAGTTACATTTATCAACACTCCCTCTAAACTAGGGGGGCAGTCATAGTTATTCAACCGGTACAAGGTTGACCTCAATTTGAAATGTTCTTTAGAAGAGAACAACAATATATGCAATGCTTGGGATACCCTCATTGTCAGGGCATCCTCTCAACAGGGACTAAGGTGTCATCTAGGAATTTTCCACTATATGTACCATCAAGCTACAGCCCTGGTATCCATCCAACAGGATATAGATACCATATATACATCCATGCCCTAAAAACAACCCATATAGGGATCCAGGTATTAACACTAAACTAGAGCTCCACAAGATACCCTCCCTTCGGGATCTAGACATCAACTCAGATCTCAATATTAACTAGGCCAATATGTCCTCCCAAGTACCATCATGCAGGTAGTTTTATGGTACTTCATTTCTTCCTCTCAACAAAATCAGAGACATTTACCAACTTTTCAGGAAGAGATCAACAGATCCACCAATCTAAACATGCTCTTAAAACTAACTTTGGGAAGAGATTTCATCAGCTAATTGTTCATTTTTTGGCACATACGGTAGCTTCATGACCCCAACTAGTATTCAAACTTCCAATGTATAGGTTCTTGTATGATAGCACAATATTCAAGGTATTCAAATATTATGATGTTTCTTAGGTTATCACAATATCCAAACATATCTCAACGAAAGCTTCGTTATTCAACTTTTTCTAGCAGCACCATCTATAGTGCTTCAGCCTTTTTCTAATCTTACTTTGTATTCAAGGTCTATACTATAGTTGTCACAATATGCCCTCCCTCTTAACTAAGGAGATATATACTTTATTTATCCAAGCTTCTTCTTTACTAGGAGACAAATCTATTTACGACATAGTCACACAGACACTTTCTTTCACATCATCAGAGAAATTGAATCTTCGAAACATCATTCCTTCTATCTTCACATGGAAACAAGGCCATCTATTAATTTTCAATGCCATCAAGATTCTTACAACTCCCTCTTTCCATCATGCTCAACGTTCTTACAAGTCACCAAGAAGTATGAGGTAAGTAACCATCTTCAACATCTTGAAGACAATGTACCTGTAAATCTTCAACAACAAGTATAACCAAGCACAAATATATATAGGAGCACAAAATTTCAAACTAGGGTTATTATATTGTCATATAGAGAGCATCTAAGGTTGTTAAAAACTTTGAGCAAGAACTTGAACTCTAATCATCAAATTCTAAACCTAGATGTGATAATCAAAAGAGAAGCAATCGACTAGAGTTACATTTTCATGCTTTAGAGTTTTATAACAACCTTTGCTAGGGTTTTTGTCACAAACCCTAGATTCCATCATCAAAACTGAACTTTAGATATCAACAATTTATTTCAATCATAGTGAAATCTTTATTACATATAGGGTTTCATTATTACAAGGGCTTTTTCATAAAGCCTAATTCATCAAACCCTAAAATCTAGGGTTTCATCATAACATCAACAAACCCTAAAAATAAAAAAGGCCAGGGTTTTATATTTAACCCTAAAGGTTAGAGTTTTACTAGAGTGAACAAAAGATAGAGAGTATGACAAGGGTTGATTTAATCTAGAGATTAATCACCCTAACAAATAAGAATATTTATGATCAAAACCCTAGACATGAGAGAGTTAGTAATATAAAGAAAATTTCAAAATGATCGCACCTTTTCATATCTATAATACTAGTTACATATCATGTGGTCTTAAACATACCTTAAGTTTCTCCTTTTCCAAACCTTGCAGGGTTTCCTATTGAAGGGCTCCCTCTACAACAAAGCTTATTTCTTTTTATTGGAGTCTCCCTCTGAAACTAGCTATAATGTTTTTCGCAAGCTCACTCTTGATTTTAGACTGTTCCTACAAACTTTCCTTCCAAGGAAAACACAAGAGAGAGGTTATAATAAAGCAAAAATGAAACTTAGACAAATAGAGGGAATCAATACTAAAAAAAAAAGAACGAGATACTTGTCTTTTATGAAAAATGTGGGGAAGATCCCTCTTGATCTTACATCAACCTAGACTTGAGAGGGATTCCTTTAATTCATCAAAACAACTCAAGAACAAAACATATTAAATTTATAAACCCTAGAAATTAAAATATTGATCCTATAGACAAACATCAGATAAATCTACAAGAACTAAAAATAATAGTCTAAACTATAAGTGAAGGATATATGAGACTTAATAGAATAAGTATTTTACTTCAGGATCCTCAAATTTAGACTTCTTTTAAGAATAATCATTGGTAGCATTGTATCTTGATCCCTTTCTCTCTTCTTGTTCTTAGTATTATCGGGACATTGATTCTGTCCCATCTTGTGACAATGATAGCATTCTATTTTAGATAGATAAATACTTCTATTACTTTGGCCCCTTGAATTTACTATTCCCTCCTTTCTTCTTGACAAGAGAACAGTAGGCATTTGCAACATTTTCTTCATTTTCTTATTTACCTTCTACCAAGGAGAGACTAGCTTCTTCTTGTATACATGCAGATCACATTTCTTTGAATGATGGAGAGTTCTTCCAACTACTAATTCTAGCTGCAAAGGCATTCCAAAATTTTGGTAGTCCTAGAAGCAATCACAAGTTTCTTTTCAGGGACTATATCATCAATTGCTTGAAGTTCATCCTTTATAGGGGAAATCCTTACAAAAAATGAGGACATTGTATCATCCTTTGTCATCTTAATTGTTCGAAGCTCATTCTTTAGACTCGCCACTTGTCCAATATTCTTGATTGTAAATAGCTTTGAGAGAGCACCACACATTTTTATGGAGGAATATATAGTGGATATGTAGGGAATCAAGTTGTCTTTGACTCCATCCACAATTGATTTCATAGAAAGAATATCAATCTCCTTGTATTTCTCCTTCAAACGTTAACTAAGGGTTCCTTGACTTTTCCTAGTACAAACTCCAATACCTTTTTTTTTCAAGGATGAGGTCCATCCTTGTTTTTCCATGCTCTATAGTTAGAGGCTCCTTGAAGTTTGTTCTCAGATTTCATTAATGGGGCCATAGGTGTACTTAGTTGATGAAAACTAGAAATCTTCAATTACCTTTCAAGACCTCCTTCCTTATATCAAATGGACTTCTCTTCTCCTTATGATCATCCTTGATTATTTCTTTTTGACTCCTCTTTAAGATGATGATAGCTTGTTGATCTACCAGTTTCCTTTTTACTTCTTCTTCACCTTAGCTTGGATACCATGTTAGAAAATCATAAAGGTGGAAATATTTTCTTATCTTGATAGTTACTTGTCGTCTTTGAATTACTATTATCTTCTTTTATCTTTTTATTATCAAGAAGCTACCAAAAACATAAGTACGTGAACATCAATACACTAGAGACACGGGATATAGGCTCTCAGCCAGGGCTAAAAGCCCTCTTCTAGGGGAAAACCCAAAAATTTTCTTCTCTTTCTTTAGAACCAAATCAAATGAGACAACCAAGACCTTTTGACCAAGACAAAGACTTCCTCCAATCCACCAAGTCAGCCTCCCAAGATAGTCCTTCCAATATGATCAAGATCAACTTGTAGTCAATAAGAGTTAGTCTTCTTCAACACTGCAACAAACACAGATTTTTTCCTCCTACAAAAAAAAATTGACCTTACTGCAGACCTACAACTTTGGCCCTCCAGCAGCTTCAGTTTCTTTGCATACATGAGTCAAAATAGAGAGAAAATGTTCTTTAACTCCTTCACTAGGGTTCCTCCTTCTTTGCACCTTTATCTTGATATTTCATACTTCTTGTCTTCTCCTACAACTGTAAATCGAACTTGCTTGGATGGATAAGCAAATGAGGTCATTATGTGAGGTCGAATTCCTTCAATGAGGATGAATTGACTGGAGGGCAGATAGTCTTGGTGGAGGAGTGACAAATGAATCTTTTTACATAAAAATAATTTTGTTCTTTGACATAATGAGCCCAACAAGGGCTCAGGATATGACATGGATAATGACTCATGGCATAAACCTTAGAAGCACTCAATGGGTGCTTTGACCTAGAAATAAAATAAATAAAGAATGAAACTCATGCTTATAAATAATTTTTCTTTTACAACAAATTTTATTTTCTTTATTTTTGACAAATACATAACATCATGACTCGAATACAATTATGAAGATCGATACTAGTTACATTTTCCAACATGGTTATGGCGAATTCTATTATTTTATTATTTCTTATTCCCTACATTAAATGTATAGTGATTAAGTATTGTTAGAGAATAATATCTCTTATTAAGTGAAGTTATTTGTTACTAAAGTCATTGATTCAAGTTCAAGTCATCGAGTACAATTCATTAGATGGAATTGTAGCCTAGAAGTGTCCATGAAAATTTCACGTAATTTCCATGTCATAATATGTAAGCCAATCAAAATCCTTTAAATTTAAAAAGAGGTACATGTAAATATTTTGGAGGGAAAAGAAGAAAAACTACATTTTTTAATTGTATTTTTGGCATATATCCTTATAGGTTTACTCAAATTTCACGTGTAGACACTCGTTGGATGCGGAATTAAAAAATGCATCCAACGAGTACCCATTATGCATACTTTTGAGAAGATCCACATTGATAAAAATTATAGATACATTAAAAAAACGTGTTCAAACACGTTTTTTTAATGTATATGCAATTTTTATCAATGTGGGTCTTCTCAAAAGTATGCATAATGAGTACTCGTTGGATGTGTAATTTAATTACGCATCCAACAAGTGTATACACTTGAAATTTGAGTAAACCTATAAGGAGATAAGCCAAAAATAAAATTTTAAAAATAGTTTTCTTCTTTTCACTCCAAAATTTATAACTCTTATTTTATTATTTTAACAATTATTTTCTTATTTTTCCTTAGGAGGCCACTTTTAGGCTAAAATTTCCTCTAATGAGTTATTAGTTGGAGTTATTAGTTTATATAAAGTTAAATTTAGCTCTTAGTTATGTGTCAATTAGTTAATAGTGATGATTGTGTCATTAGTGTGTCATGTGTATGTGAGCTAAATATTAGCATAACTATTATCAAGGGTTTTGGGTCTTTATAATCATATACCATTGAGAAATTTAATCAAGCAGTTTTTCATAGCCTTTCAATAGGGTATGTGCTCCCGTAATTTCTATCATGGTATCAGAGCATGTCTAAACCTCTTCACATAGTGGAAAGTCGATCATGAAGAATGAACACAGAGCCACAACATAGAACTCTTCACAGAGTGGATAGCATGACAGATTGTGAAACCTTGAAGAAGGAAATCTGAGTTTAAATTGAATCACGAAAATTTAGGAAACCTATCATCATTTGTATTGAAAGAGGGTTTCTATTGGCTACCAAGGAGTCAAGTACAGAGTTGTTTGTTGTGTGAAATGGCCATCGTTGTTATAAATCTCCACTATAATTCTACCCATTGTCATGCCACTGTTGTCTTGAGACGTAGCCATGTTGAGCCTGTGTCGTTGTCTATAGTGAAGTACTTATCCACGACATCCAATACAAGAGATAATTTTGTGGAGTCACCATAAGATATCAATTTGAAATGATTTACAAGTTGACAATCCACCATTTTCAAGTCAAAGGGTTAGAAACGTTCTTTAATGGTGAGTTTTCGAAGGTATTATCATAATTTTTTATTTTGGAGTAATTTCATTCCAGGACTGGAGTTTTATATAATTATTTTAGTGAGTGGTAGGTGATTTTTTGGGGGGATTATAAAGTAAGTGATATTACTTTTACAAGGACATTACTTCATTGGTGACAAATATTTGTAAATCTCTTTTAATTGATGAAAAGGAAAAATAAGAAATAAAGAATTTTAAAAGCAAGGTATATTCATTTAAAAACAAAAAATGAAAAAGGGTGTTTTATTGAAAAAATAGTTTGGTTTTATTTAAATAAATAAAAATTGCCATTACAAGATTTTTTTATGGCTTTTACAAGTAATTTGGTGCAGCTACAAAGACGGTGGTTTGTTGGTAAGAACTATGACTTTTGGTTCATAAGAATGAAGAGCTTCTTGCAGTTATATGAATGTTGGAAAAATGACTTCATAGAGCCAAATCAAGCAACTTTGTGATCCGAATAGAAAATGGCATCCACCCATGGTATTCATCTACCCATGTTATCCATCCACCCATGGTATTGTAAATGGCATCCACTCATGGCATTCATCCACCTGTTGTATTTATTCGCCCATGGTATTGTAAGTGACATCTATCCATGATATTCATCCACCCATGGTATGTATCCACACATGGTATTCATCCACACATGGAATTTACCCATGGTATTGTAAGTGGTATCTACCCATGGTATTGTAAGTGGTATTGATCCATGGTATCCACCTATGGTATTTACACATGGTATTGTAAGTCAAAAAAGGCTATAAATAACAAGCCTCGGTTTGTAAAAGGACAAATTGTCCACCACAATGTAGCTTCTACAGTTATTTTCTACTTTAATAAAACAAGTTTCTTTGTGGTTTTATTTGCTTTGTGTTCTCTCTTTTTTTCTGGCATTCTAATTTTGCAGATCTTTTCAGATCTATTTCAATTTTTTAGATCTTGGGGGTTTCCCCCCAAGATTTGGATCAGTGGTATCAGATTCAGGTTACGCCTCTATGGGAATGAGGGTTTGAAACATATTTCAGTTTCAATGTTTTACAGCAACCTTCAACAAACTCCATGAATTATTTTTTGGGCGGCGAGTTTGCAGATCAGATATGAAAATTTTGGTGAAAATTTTACAAAAACAAAGACCAAATCTGGATTCCTTGCGAGAAAATACTCAAATTCAAAAAAAAAATCGGTCGAATTGGAGTTCGGATGAGGGAGATATCGCTGATTCAAAATCAGCAATGTTGCAGCAATTTTTCTGACGACAATTCATGGACGACGGATGTCCTATCATTTCTTGCCATTTTCAGTGGGAAATTTCAGATACCTGGTTACAGATCTACACTCCCCTTGGAAAATCACCCAATTTCAAAAAAACAAATCGGTCAAATCGGAGTCCGGACGAGGGATTTATCGCTGATTTAAAATCAGTTATTTTTTTAAAAAATTTGTGACGGTGAGACAGTTCCAGCGCGAATATGTGAGTCTACAGTCTCCAGATAGTGGTTTCAAATACATAAGAAGATGCAGAATGATCATTCCATTTCCAAAAACAGGTTATAATAAATATTCCGAGTTATATTGACCGAGTTATGCTCATTTTAAATCTGTAGTGGCATTCAGAGTGGGTTCCCTTTGGAGACGTGCCCTCCCACCCCGCTTTAGTAGGCACCTGCTTCACATTCATCAGTTTCAGCATAGCAGTGTTCGGCTTGGGTTATTTGGAGATGTGCCCTCCCACCTCAAGCTATGTAGGCACCTGCTACTTCATCAACAATCAGCATCACGGTTATGGGTCAACTGCACAAAATCCTTTTCATCGAAGTCCATTTGCTAGGCCGCACATTGTTAGTAACACAGTTGGTTACAAGCATTACAGGGTATCTCTATACTCGGATCTTCGTTTGTTATGGTTTTAGTACATCCACAAGCCCACACTTCATCGAAGTCCATTTGCTAGGCCACACACTGTCAATATCACAATTGGTCACAAGCATTACAAGGTATCTCTATCCTCGGATCTTCATTCATCACGGTTAAGGATTAACTACACAAAACCCTTCTCTTCAGTGGCTCTTCATATTCAACAAAGGCTTCTCAGGAGGGAACTTCACGCAATGGGGACCATTGCTTCTTAAGGAGGGAGGAATGATCCGAATAGAAAATGGCATCCACCCATGGTATTCATCTACCCATGTTATCCATCCACCCATGGAATTTACCCATGGTATTGTAAATGGCATCGACCCATGGTATTCATCCACCCATGATATTTACTCTCCCATGGTATTGTAAGTGACCCATGGTATGTATCCACCCATGGTATTTATCCACACATGGGATTTACCCATGGTATTGTAAGTGGTATCTACCCATGGTATTGGCCCATGGTATCCACACATGGTATTGTAAGTCAAAAAAGGCTATAAATAACAAGCCTCAGTTTGTAAAAGGACAAATTGCCCACCACAATGTAGCTTCTACAGTTATTTTATACTTAAATAATAAAACAAGTTTCTTTGTGGTTTTATTTGCTTTGTGTTCTCTCTTTTTTTTCTGGCATTCTAATTTTGCAGATCTTGTCAGATCTATTTCAATTTTTTAGATCTTGGGGGTTTCCCCCCAAGATTTGGATTAGTGGTATCAGATTCAGGTTACGCCTCCATGGGAATGAGGGTTTGAAACATATTTCAGTTTTAATGTTTTGCAGCAACCTTCAACAAACTCCATGAATTATTTTTTGGGCGGCGAGTTTGCAGATCAGATATGAAACTTTTGGTGAAATTTTACAAAAACAAAGACTAGATCTGGATTCCTTGCGAGAAAATACTCAAATTCAAAAAAAAAAATCGGTCGAATTGGAGTTCGGATGAGGGAGATATCGCTGATTCAAAATCAGCAATGTTGCAGCAATTTTTCTGATGACAATTCATGGACGACGGATGTCCTATCATTTCTTGTTGTTTTCAGTAGGAAATTTCAGATACTTGGTTACATATCTACACTCCCCTTGAAAAATCACCCGATTTCAAAAAAAAATCGGTCGAATCGGAGTCCAAACGAGGGATTTATCGCCAATTTAAAATCAGCGATTTTTTCAAAAAATTTGTGACGGCGAGACAGTTCCAGCGCGAATATGTGAGTCTACAGTCTCCAGATAGTGGTTTCAAATACATAGGAAGATGCAGAATGATCATTCCATTTCCAAAAATAGGTATAATAAATATTTCGAGTTATATTGACCAAATTATGCTCATTTTAAATCTGTAGCAACATTCGGAGCGGGTTCCCTTTGGAGACGTGCCCTCCCACCCCACTTTAGTAGGCACCTGCTTCACATTCATCAGTTTTAGCATAGCAGCATTCGGCTTGGGTCATTTGGAGATGTGCCCTCCCACCTTAAGCTATGTAGGCACTTGCTACTTCATCAACAATCAGCATCACGGTTATGGGTCAACCGCACAAAATCATTTTCATCGAAGTACATTTGCTAAGCCGCACACTGTTAGTAACATAGTTGATCACAAGCATTACAGGGTATCTCTATCCTAGGATCTTCATTTGTTATGGTTTTGGTTCATCCACAAGCCCACACTTCATCGAAGTCCATTTGCTAGGCCGCACACTGTCAATATCATAGTTGGTCACAAGAATTACAAGATATCTCTATCCTCGGATCTTCATTCATCACGGTTAAGAGTTAACTACACAAAACCCTTCTCTTCAGTGGCTCTTCATATTCAACAAAGGCTTCTGAGGAGGGAACTTCATGCAATGGGGACCATTGCTTCTTAAGGAGGGAGGAATGATCCGAATAGAAAATGGCATCCACCCATGGTATTCATCTACCCATGTTATCCATCCACCCATGGAATTTACCCATGGTATTGTAAATGGCATCGACCCATGGTATTCATCCACCCATTGTATTTATTCGCCCATGGTATTGTAGAAGACATCTATCCATGATATTCATCCACCCATGGTATGTATCCACACATGGTATTCATCCACACATGGAATTTACCCATGGTATTGTAAGTGGTATCTACCCATGGTTTTGACCCATGGTATCCACCTATGGCATCTACACATGGTATTGTAAGTCAAAAAAGGCTAATAACAAGCCTTAATTTGTAAAAGGACAGATTGTCCACCACAATGTAGCTTCTACAGTTATTCTCTGCTTTAATAAAACAAGTTTATTTGTGGTTTTATTTGCTTTTTGTTCTCTCTTTTTTTTTCTGGCATTCTAATTTTGCAGATCTTGTCAGATCAATTTCAACTTTTTAGATCTTGGGGGCCTCCCCCCAAGATCCGGATCACTTTGCAAGGTATGTCCAATAAACAGAAAAATAAAATTGAATAAATGAGGAAAAAGGAGATTAGAGCTAAGTTTTTTATCATGAGATTAGTGAATGACTCAAGTCTTCCCAAGATAGTGGGAGCATCAAATGTAAAACAAGCTTGGGATATCCTGACATTAGCATATCAAGATAATAGTAAATATTGTGAAGCTTCAAACCCTCAAGAGGGAATTTGAAACATTGAAGCTGAAAAATACTGAGAGTGTTGACTAGTTCACGAGTAGGGTGATGGGAGTTGTGAACTAGCTCAGAAATCATGGAGAGACGACTGATTATCATAAAATTATTGAGAAATTTTTTAGGAGCTTACCTAAGAAGTTCCATATGGGTTGTTATTACCATAGAGGAGTCCAAATATTTGTCCATTTTGACAATAGAAGAATTGGTAGGCTTTGTCTTGTCCCATGAATCAAGAATTGGCATGGCAGAGAATTCCTTAGAACATGTGTTCAAGACTCATGCATTAATTAGCAAAGGTAGAGGCAAAGGAAGAAAAGGTAGAGGTCAAAGAGGTCGATATAATCATCAATCAGAACGGAGATAAAGGTAGAGGTCAAAGACGTCGATATAATCATCAATCAGAACGGAGATATACAAAAGAGCAGTTTGGAAAATCATATCAACCTAGACACTCTCTGAATCAAATGGGGAGAGGAAAAGTATGATCAGACAAATCCAAGATACAATGTTATTATTGCCAGAAATGTGGACATTATAAAAGTGAATGTAGAAAGAAGCAATTGGATTCAAATAAGGGAAATGCACATGTCTCCAACACTGAAGAAGGGACAACTTAATCAATGTTCATCTTGTGTCAAATCAAAAAAGAAGAGCAAAACAAGGACCTCTAGTTGTTGAATAGTGAATGCGCCAATCATATGACAGGTAATAAAAATTTGTTTCTAGTATTCATAATTGTGTTCAATATAAAATTACCCTAGGAGATGATTGGTATGTTAAGGCCATAGGAAAAGGTGTTGTATCCATTTTGATTAAACAAAATGAGAGTAAATATATTTAAGATGTTTTTTATGTACCAAATCTCAAACATAACTTGCTAAGTATTGGTTAGTTAAATCAGCATGGTTATGATGTCAAATTTGAAAACTCCACATGTACTATCTTAGATAAGCCGCCAAGTAGAAGACTTGTTGCAAAAGTTCAGATGCCCAAGAATAGGGTATTTCCATTAATATTTAGAAGTGTCAACATGTTTTGAGTTATATGCACACAATGTCTCAAAAATAAATGAGACTTGGTTGTGGCATCTCAGGTATGGTCACCTACCTTTAAGGAGTCTTAATCTCTTACAGAAACAATATATGCTTAAAGGATTAACTGTATTAAATGACAAAAACATCACTTGTGAAAATTGCATTCTTGGGAAGCGTCATAGAGACAACTTTCTAGAAGCATCCTACAAAGCCAAGGAGCCCCTAGAACTTGTCCACACAAATCTATGTGTAACCATGTAAACTCAATCTATTGGTGGAAGCTTTTATTTTATAACATTTATTTGATGATTTTAGCAAGAAAGTTTGGGTATATTTTTTGAAGAAAAAATCAAAGACATTCAAAAAGTTTAAAGATTTTAAAGTTGTTGCAGAAAAGAAAAGTGGAAAATATGTCTAAAGGCCTTACATCAGATGGAGGAAAGGAGATTGCAAAGTTTTGCAAACAAGAGGGAATCGAGACGCAGTGTACTACCATATATACTCCACAACATAATGGATTTTTTGAATGAAAGGATCAAACCATTATGAACAAGGTTTTTCCTAATGGTTTTTGGGCTAAAGTTGTTGCTTGTTCAATCTACATATTGAATAGATCTCCAACAAATAGTGTGAAAGGTAAAGTTCCTCAAGAAGCATGGAGTGGCATAAAGTCTAGTGTTTCTCATTTTAGAGTTTTTGGTTGTAATAGATATGCACGTGTTCCTGAAGAGTTAAGGAAGAAACTTGATGATAGAAGTGAAAAATGCATTTTTGTTTGTTATAGTGAACAATCCAAAGCCTATAGATGATATAATCCAATCACTAAGAAATATCTGGTAAGCAGAGATGCAAAATTCTTGGAAGACAAATCTTGGAGTGATCAAGAGAATGAAACAATGAATAGAGGATATCAATTTTTGCCAACAAATAAACAAGTTGAAAATTCAGAACAATAAACCCCTCCAAAAATATTGCCAAGGTTACAAGTGAAAAGACAAATAGAAAGTTCCCCTTCAAGTAGTGAGTCAAAAGATTCAATGAGAAATTAGAGAACATAAGCTTAAGGGAAATATATGAGCAGTGAGATGACATGGATCAACTAGCAAATTTTTCCTTGTTATTTTATCATCCTACTTATTTTGAAGAAGTAGTTAAAGAAGAGCATTGGATAGAGGCCATGAATGAAGATATTCATGTTATTAAGAGGATTAAAACATGGCATCTTGTTGATTTCCCAACAAGTAAAAATAGCATTGGTGTTAAGTGAGTGTACAGGACAAAATTGGATGAAAAAGGTAGATTAGAAAAATATAAGGCAATGTTGGTTGCCAAAAGGATTTGTTCAACAACCAGGCATTGACTATGATGAAAACTTTGCTCCGGTAGCAAGGTTGGATATTATTCGAGTAGTGTTAGCCATTGCAACCCAAAAAAATAGCCAATTTATCAGATGGACATGAAGTCATCTTACTTGAATGGAAAACTTGAAGAGGATGTGTATGTTAATCTTTGACGAGGATTTGAAGTTAAAGGCCAGGAGTAAAAAGTATACAAGTTGAATAAATCCTTATATGGCATGAAGCAAACTCCAAGAGCTTGGTATAGTCGGATTGAGTCATACTTACTTACCAATGGGTCTAGCGGGAGCACTAATGAGCCCATCCTTTATAATAAATTAGATCAAGGTAAAATCATTATAGTTTGTATTTATGTTGATGACATGGTATATACAGGAAAATTGATTTTAGATGGTTTAAAAGATGCAATGAAAATAAATTTTGAGATAACAAATCTTAGCCTTATGAAGTATTTTTTTGGAATCAAAGTCAAGAAATCTACACAAGGGATTTTCATATGTCAAGAAAAGTATGTTATATATATTTTAAAGAGGTTTAGAATGATCAAATGCAAACCAGTAGAGACATTGATTGCAACAGGTACGAAATTAAGCAAGCAAGATGATGGACCATCTTTGGATTCAACATTGTATAAGAGGCTTGTAGGCAGTCTCATGTACCTTATTGCAACTAAACCTAATGTTATGTATGCAATTAGTTACATTTCCATATTTGTAGAGTCTCCCAAGGAATCTCATTGGAAATTTGGAAAAAGGATTTTGAGATATATCATAAGTACAACTATATATATATATATTAACAAAGTCGGTTAGTGTGATATCTATTCCAAAAAGAAAAGGAGCAAGCTCCCATTACAAGGAGGGTTTAAAGAGAAGCAGGCTTAAGGAGATAAGAGCGGGAGTGTAGTCCAGGTTATAGAAAGCCTTGTTTCCAAAGTTTCCAGAAGTTCCTACTACATTTTTAGCATAATGCCTTACAAATTGAAAAAGCAGAGAGACACATTTACATAACATATTGGAAAAGGATTATTATATGTCGACTGAAGATCCTTCTTTTTATTCTGAGGTCTACTAGATATTGATCAGAGCATTTGTTGTTGTGTTGTGCCCTTGGTGTGCCCTTGTTGTGAAATTGATGTGCCCTTGTTGTTCCTTTGTTGTGTCCTTGTTGTTCCCTTATTGTGCCCTTGTTGTGCCCTTTGTGTGCCCCTGATGCCCCCTTGTTGTTCCTTTGTTGTGCCCTTGTTGTGTAATCGGGTATTTCCATTGAAATGAGAAGGGCGTCGTAGTGGATATTATTTAAAGACGGGAAGCTCGTCGATTGGAGAGTCACGAGAAGGAGGAGAGTTGAGATAAGAATCCAAGAAAGATCAGTTTGGATCTTGTTGGTGCAAGAAAATATTCAGTTTGTAGGCTTGTTAAGGGTGTCGTTGATTTTGGGAGAGATTCCTTCGTGCATTCTTGATTTCTGATAGATTTCTTGATCATGGGATTGATATTTTGGCAAGATCTCTGTCTATACTAGCTTGTCCCATTGTTTTGTCAACTGCCTTGTTTTCCTTATTGTCTACACTTTTATACAGTTATTCCTTAAGATGTGATAATAGGTAATTTTCCCTATCTGCTTTGCATATTGATTTATTATTTCTAGAATATGGCGCATGGCTGAGTTTTTTAAAACATTTACATTGACCATTGCCTGTATAATGATCGCTGAGTCTCCAAAGATTATTGGGTTCATTATCCTTCTTTCTTTTAATATTTTGACCCCAAGGAGAAGCACATAAGCTTCTGCTCTGTTGTTATACATAGTGCCTAATCCCCAATCATATGATATGGTGTTTCTCTGATCGTTGGTGAGTATAATTCCTCCATCCCCTGCTTTTCCAGGATTATTTTTCGAAGCCCCGTCGAAGAAAAGACGGGGTTTGTTGATTGAGCTAATCCAGTTCTGGAATTCTTCTTCTGTCGGCCTTATTTTCCACTTACGTTTTCCCTTTCTGGGCATGGGCATTGTTGAAAAATTGGGCCTGCTACTTGCAAACCTTGCCCACTCTCTTTCTTCTACTTGAAGCTGCACCCAATCAATTCCTTTTGTTCCTTTGGCCAAATAGAGTTCAGAGACTTGCCCCCATGTTTTGGATATTACCCTTTCAATTGTTGGCTTTTTACTCTTGAAAATCTTATTGTTTCTGGCTAACCAGATCTGCCAGCATAAAAATGAGGGAATTTTGGTCCAATACCTTTGCACTGTGCTTTTATTCTTGAGAGAAAGGATAATTATTTTTCTAGTTGGCCAGAAACTCATTGAGTGGGATTGTTGGAAATACTGAGAGGGGGGGTGAATCAGTATTTTTTTCAATTAGAGCATTAATTAATCTTCAATTATTATCAGTGTTTGTACAATGATAGTAGCAAACAAGAGGAACACAAATGCACACAATTTTTAAGGTGGAAACCCACTCCGGGACAAAAACCACCTAATGCTTTTCTAATAATTCTTTTCAACTCCAATTGAAAATAAGGCTCCAACTTCCTAGAATCTATAAAATCATTCTTCTCCAGCTCCCACTAGATGGACGCTCCAACGCCCAAGATTCTTCAGTAGTCAACTGAACGAATGCCCCAACACCCAATGAGCTACAACTCACCCTAGCACCACCCTACCACCCTATAGAAAAATAAAAAATGAATGGACTCCCGTACCAGGGAAAATGGTCCACTTTACAATGATATAGAATGATGTAGAAGAAGAAGATATACTAGACCATAACCCCAACTTTGACACAACCACCTAATGATGATCTTAGACCTCCCAACACTGCCTCTTCAACCCTTGGCAGATAGACACTAGTACAATTTGTACAATAATGTATTTACAATGACTAAGTACAATGATACCTTTACAATGATTGTATGCAGTGCTGCCCAATTGAAGACTTCATATGATGAACTTCTTGCTGCTGTTATGCATCTTGGTTGCTGCTCTTGTCATGCTACCCTCTGCTGCACCTTGTTTTGCTTTTCTGTCGTAGAAAGTCTGGTCCTTTGCAATCCTTGACAACACATGATCTAGCTTTTTCTTGCCTTCTAGGGGCTCGATATTGAATCTGGTGTATCTCTGTTATTTCATATCCTCAATATCTGATTTTCAGTCCTGTAGTAATCCTCTGAGTCTTCTTTCCAATTCCATAGGTCTGACCCAATTTGGATTCTTCAAGAGAGAGTTATACCCAATTTCTCACACTGCCCTAATTATGGACTGTTTCAGCAGAGCACACTTGTACGGTGTGCCACATGTCACCATTTCTTCATTTGCCTCTGAAATTGATAGAGCGAAAACTAAAGACTGTGCACTATCTGCCACTTTTTACAGAATTCCAATCTGATACTCAGAGAGAGAGTTATGACGATTTGACCAAGGTCACTTCTTTGAGATGAATTTCAGGAGCCTACAAAAACCCTTACTTCCACAGATCATATCTCCAAAAATATTGCGCAACTTGATCTGAAATTTTTACTGCAGCTTCCTCAGGATTTCGGCTTCGCCTCATAAAAATTTCATCTTCTGAGCCTTTGTAGAAAAAAAGTTAGAGCAAAAATACCACGATGACTTGTTTCAGATGGCCAAATCCCATGCATAAGGAGGAAATGAAGATCACAATTTATATGAATGTTTAAGTTGAGAGGGGCTTCAACAAGTGAACGTGGGAGGGATCTTAGGAGCTTAAAAAATATTAATTATGACTTTTCAATGACCCATGCCCTAGCCCCATGGGGTTTTAGCCCACTAACTGGGGGTACAAACTTCAAACATGAATATCTCTCAAACCATGAAGAATTACATGGCATGCCATATATCAACGGAAACATCTCGACAAGTAGAAACCATCAAAAGCATTATTGACCCAGAATATATTAATTTGGTAGGTCAAAATTCCCATGCAATATTGGGTTAGCCCCTGGTGCTGCTTGGGTTGACATCAATGACAACCGTTGATCAACAATCTCCCCCTTTGGCATTGATGGCAATACAAGTACTCCCCCTGCGATCATGACACCTCTTCCTACAACATTCTCTCCCCCTTTGACATCAATGGAAAAGGGTAACTCCCCCTGAAACACAACCATCATGCGGACCTGTACACACTTCCACTCACGCTGACACAAAACCATCCTGCAGACCTGTACACACTTCCACTCCCCCTTTATATTCTGAAAAAGGAAAATTTAATGAGAACTTGAATAAACCCAAGCTTTTGGCAAAGATATTCCAATGCCGGCGAATATTTAATATGTGATTCTTTTGGTGCTGCTTGGAATCTTGCTACTTGTCCAACTGCTTGCATAAGATTTGGTTGGGAGGCTGTTACATATAGAATACTACTAATCATAGATCTGTACAACCTTTGATCCACATCCCTAGATGAGTCGTCAATGCTCAATTTGTAACCAAGTAAAGACATCTCTAAATCACTTTGCACCTTTGTAGAAAAATTCTTACTTAGTTGATCATCATTGCTACCAATTATTATATCATCCTCTTTAGCTATTAGACATGCTTTAGTTGCTTCATCCAGAACATATATGTCGTTTGGAGCCCGACTTGCCGTAGCCACAATTTCACCATACACGCTTTTCCCGATTTCACATTTCGTGAGTTAATAGTATCATGTGTCCTTGACTACACATTTGTCCAACACTCGAGTATCAGGATTCATGTTTTCAACCAATAGAACATTCTTGGCTAGAACATTCAAGCCTGAGAGGACGCATTTCCAATCCTCTATGTTATTCAGAAGATCCATCATTTCCAAAGGACACGGTTCCATCCTTCTTCTCTTTCAGAGATACAAATTTATTTCTATCTCCAGTCATATGCATTGAGCAACCGCTATCAACATACCACACATCTTTGTTCTTTTGAGCCTTGAGAATGAGAGCACAATTATCATTCTTCTTCTTCTTCCATGTTCGTTCATTCTGTGGCTTCGAAGATTCTTCTAGAGGATTTTCAAGTCTGTAGTCTTTGGCTATGTGTCCAAAGTTTCGACATTTGTAACATTCAATATTATTTCTTAAATGTTCAAATCTATTGATGTTTCGCTGAGCCCTGGGAGGTTCATATTTGATAGATCTCCTGGAATTGTATTCGTTCCTAGGGTACATGCGACATTCTATAGCTTTATGACCAAATTTTCCACATGAATAACAGTAGCCATAAAAAATATGTTGGTACCTAGATGGAAATTTTCGTCAAGAAATTGTCTTCCAAGGCTGTTCTTGCGAATCTTGTCCAATGAAGTCTACATGCATGTCACATCTCATAGGTTCATTGTATTTTGTTGTAGAAGGTCCTGCTTCTTCTTCTTTGTAACCGATGCCAGTTTTGTCATTGTAAGATCGTTGATTGTTGATGAGTTCTTCCAATGCCCTGAGGCCGTCGGGTATAGTTTTTGAGCAGTTTTTCCCTTTCTTCACTTCTTCACGCAAAGCAAGACTACTCGTGCTCTAATTCTTCCCTTTCTTGGTTGCTTTCTTCCAACTTCTTTGAAGTGACTCTTCAATGCATTTGTGTTTCAACTTCACTTGAGACCTTGAACTTGTTCTTCAAGAGTTTTGGAACCCGATCTTCCGCATTGAGACTTTTTATGCTTTACTCTTCCTCACATCCACTATGGTCCATCCTCTTCGTTGTTTGATACCTCTTGCTTATTGTGCTTGGGTTTATTGTGCTTGGCCATAAACAATACTCTCTCATTGGCTTCTTCTTCACTATCATTGCCTTCATCGGATGATGAGCTATCTTCTTTAGAGAGAAAGTTCCTTTTGGATCCTTGCTTGTTGAATTTCTTAAAGCCTTTTTTCTTTTTGAGTTGCCATTACTTTTGTTTGGACATTTTGCTGCAAAATTCCCAACCTCATTACAGCTGAAACATATCAATGGAAGTTTAAATTTTAATTGTCCCTTACCAATTTGTAGTTTTCTCATGAAGTAAGCATATTCTTCATTTGAAAGACCTTCTTCATCATCTCCCTTTTCTTCACACTTGCAAGTGCATGTCTTTTCAATTGAAGGTTGTTTATCCTTATTGGTTTTCTTAGATGCAACGAACGCAGTTTCTAGATGCGAAGTACCCTCTTCTTCATCAAGTCTCATTTCATATGCTATGAGAACTCCATGTAATTCCTCTTTCCTGAGTTTGTCAGTTTGCTTGTATTCTAAGGCCAGTACCTTTGGGTTGGATCTCACTCAGTAGCGTTCTGAAAGTCTTGGTATAATAGTCTTCTCGTCATGGCTCTAATTATTCCCGGAGTATTGGTTATTTCATCAACGTGTTGAAAGTATGCGGCAATGTTGCAATCTTCTTTTCATTGAGTTGCTCAAATTTTTGCTCTATAGATTTGTGAAGCTTTGCTTATGTGACTTGTTGAATCACACCACATATATTCTCAAGCTTGTCCCATACATTTTGGCGGTTTTACAACCCAAAACCTTATGATAAGCAGATTCAATAAGTCCATTGATAATAACATTCTTTGCTTTTGCATCATTTACCAAATTCTTCTTACCTTGTTCATCCGCGGTTGATGTAAATCCATTTTGAACAGTGTCCCATACTTTGTAACCTTGTGCCAAGAGATAGACCTCCATTCTTCCTTTCCAGAGTGCATAATTATTTTAATTTAATAGAGGTACACCATTCTTGGTATGCTTCATGACCTCCTTCAGTTTAAAAAGCGCTATTGAAGGAACCAAGCTCTGATACCAATTGTTGGAAATACTGAGAGGGGGGGTGAATCAGTATTTCTTTCAATTAGAGCATTAGTTAATCTTCAATTATTATTAGTGTTTGTACAACGATAGCTGCAAACAAGAGGAACACAAATGCACATAGTTTTTAAGGTGGAAACCCACTCCGGGACAAAAACCACCCAATGCTTTTCTAATAATTCTTTTCAACTCCAATTGAAAATAAAGCTCCAACTTCCTAGAATCTAAAAGAGCATTCTTCTCCAGCTCCCACTGGATGGACGCTCAAACGCCCGAGATTCTTCAGTAGTCAACTGAACGAATGCCCCAACACCCAATGAGCTACAACTCACCCTAGCACCACCCTACCACCCTATAGAAGAATAAAAAATGAATGGACTCCCATACCAGGGGAAAATGGTCCACTTTACAATGATATAGAATGATGTAGAAGAAGAAGATCTACTAGACCATAACCCCAACTTTGACACAACCACCTAATGATGATCCTAGACCTCCCAACACTGCCTCTTCAACCCTTGGCAGATAGACACTAGTACAATTTGTACAATAATGTATTTACAATGACTAAGTACAATGATACCTTTACAATGATTGTATGCAGTGCTGCCCACTTGGAGACTTCATATGATGAACTTCTTGTTGTTGTTATGCACCTTGGTTGATGCTCTTGTCATGCTAACCTCTATTGCAACTTGTTTTGCTTTTCTGCCATAGAAATTCTGGTCCTTTGCAATCCTTGACAACACATGATCTAGCTTTTTCTTACCTTCTAGGAGCTCGATATTGAATCTGGTGTATCTCTGTTATTTCAGATCCTCAATATCTGATTTTCGGTCCTGTAGTATTCCTCTGAGTCTTCTTTCCAATTCCACAGGTCTGACCCATTTTGAATTCTTCAAGAGAGAGTTATACCCAATTTCTCACACTGCCCTAATTATGGACTGTTTCAGCAAAGTGCACTTGTACGGCGTGCCACGTGTCACCGTTTCTTCATTTGCCTCTGAAATTGATAGAGAAAAAAATAAACACTGTGCACTATCTGCCACTTTTTACGGAATTCCAATCCAATACTCAGAGAGAGAGTTATGACGATTTTACCAAGGTCACGTCTTTGAGATGAATTTCAGGAGCCTGCAAAAACTCTTACTTCCACAGATCATATCTCCAAAAATATTGCGCAACTTGATCTGAAATTTTTACTGCAGCTTCCTCGGGATTTTGGCTTCGCCTCATAAAAATTTCAGCTTCTGAGCCTTTGTAGAAAAAAAGTTAGAGTGAAAATGCCACGATGACCTGTTTCAAATGGCCAAATCCCATGCATAAGGAGGAAATGAAGATCACAATTTATATGAATGCTTAAGTTGAGAGGGGCTTCAACAAGTGAACGTGGGAGGGATCTTAGGAGCTTTAAAAATATTAATTATGACTTTTCAATGACCCATGCCCCAACCCCATGGGGTTTTAGCCCACTAATTGGGGGTACAAACTTCAAACATGAATATCTCTCAAACTGTGAAGAATTACATGGCGTGCCATATATCAACGAAAACATCTCGACAAGTAGAAACCATCAAAAGCATTATTGACCCAGAATATATTAATTTGGTAGGTCAAATTTCCCATGCAATATTGGGTTAGCCCCTGGTGCTGCTTGGGTTGACATCAATGACAACCGCTGATCAACAGGGATGGTATAATTTATATTTGTTTCTAATGGAGAGACCACACCCTTCTAACATTCTTTGGTGAAATTACATTCTATGAACAGGTGTTGAATGTTTTCCTCCTCCTGTAGACATAATGGACACTGAGAGGGCCCATAAATTCCTCTTTTTTTCAAGTTCTCTGCAGTGAGGGTTTTTCTATTTAGAAGTGTCCAGATGAATATTTTGATTTTAGGTAAGCTTTCAACTTTCCAAGCAAGTTTCCAAAGGTGCCAATCTTGATGCCCTTGTTGTTCTTGAAGCACTGCATATCCCGATTTGACGGTATATTCCCCTCTTGTAAGAGTCCAAATGTGTGCATCATGTTTCCTTCACTCCGATGAGGTTGCGCCTTTTAGCAGGGAAGTCACAGTATCCCATTGCTCTTTTAAATCCTGTGATAAATTAAGGGTTTTCCATTGTTTCTAGATTTCCCCAGAGTCCCACTGTGATATTTTCCCCAAGTTGGACAGGCCCTTTGAAGTCATCCAGTTCCTCAATCTTCAAATTTCTTGGTTGTTACATAATGGCTCACTTCCCATGATTATGTCCTTCCATAAATTAATGTTTTTGTCATTGCTCGGCATTCTTGAGATGTTATTTTTGATTAGCAGTAGCACCTTGAAAATGAGCTTCCAGATTTGAGTACAAGGTCTAAGAGGTGCATTCTTGTCTAGGATGGAGATCCTTAGAGTGCTTAAGTATTTTGACTCTAAAGCATGCTTCCACCAACTTCTTTCCCCCGTGATGAATCTCCAGGCAATCTTGGATCCAAGTGCCATATTCATCAAACCAGGTATTCTGACATAGAGACCTCCATTCTTATATTGTGTCGTTACTTGACTCCATTTGATTAAACTAAATTTCTTGGTTTATGTTTTGCCTCCTTGCCATAGAAATCCTCTGATTCTAATTTCTATTTTCTTATGTATGCTTGCAGGGGCAAAGATCATGGCAAACTAATATAGGCGAAGGGAAGAGAGAATGGATTTAATGAGGATGACTCTGCCCGCTTGATTCAACCAAATCATTCCCCAAGAATGGATTTTCTTTTTCATCTTCTCAGTGTATTTGTTCCAGATCTCAATTTTCAGATTTTTCTTACTAATTGGCAACCCAAGATATTGGAAGTGGTTCCAATTGGCTTGGAAAGGAATTTCTAAGATTTGAGACATTCTTTGAAGTATTCGATGAGGAGTGTTCCAGCCAAAGATGCAGCTTTTGCCATTGTTCACTAGTCCTCCAGAGACATCCATAAAATTGTCAAGGACTGTAACTTTGAATCTTCTTGCAGCTACACAAGATGCTCCTTTCATAAGAAGGGTATCATCCGCAAATAGCGAGTGATTTATACTTTTGACCCCTTTCCTTATTGACAGACCAATCAAGGTGTGTTTTCTTCTGCAGTGCCCAACTTTCTACTCAGAGAATTAGCCATTAAGATATAAAAGAAAGGGGACAAGGGGCAGCCTTGTCTTAGTCCCCTTGAACTCTGGAAAAATTTGCATGGTCTTCCACTAACTAGAGGAGTGATCCCATGGCCATTAGTGCAAGCTTTTATGATGTCAATGAACTCAGCTGAAAAGCCAAATTTGTGTAAAAGTGCTATTAGAAAGGACATATTTACTCTATCAAATGCATTGTCATATCCATTTTCAAAATGAATCCATGTTCTTTGCATGCAATGCTGAGTGTAAAGCCTCTTGTACCAGAATTATGTTGTATAATATTTGTCTGCAAGGGATGAAGCCACCTTGGTTTTCTATGATTGGGGAGTGAAGAAGGGGTTTAATGTGACTTGCTAGGATTTTTTATATTATTTGTAAGAGGCATTACAAAGGGATATTTGTCGAAATTTTCTTAGAGAGGAGGGACGGGCATCTTTTGGAATAAGGGCTAGATAGGTAGAGTTTGTGAATCCTCCCATCTTCTTCTTTTTTTAAACATATCTGATCATTTTTAGCAAGTCTTTTTTTATCAATTGCCAATAGGAGTAGTAGAATGAAATGGAGAAACCATCCAATCCTGGAGCTTTATTTGGATGTAGACTCCAAATAGCTTCCATTACCTCTGCTTCTGTGATATCTTCGTTTATCTCATTATTCTTTTCCTCATTTATTGTATGTGGGATGTGTTTTAAGAATTCTTCCGCCTCTACTTGCCCATTTTCTACTGTTAGCAGAGATTTGCAATGATTGTGCACCTCTGTCTTTATATCTTCATGTCCTCTAATCTCAGCGCCTCCCGCTCCTGTGATTTTTCAATCTTATTTTTTATCAATCTGGTTTTTGCTGAATTATGGAAGAATGTTGTGTTCTTGTCCCCTGCTTGGATCCACAATTGTCTAGACTCTCTCTTCCAGGGGGGGACGAGGGGCGGGGAGGAGAAGAGTAGCCACCGGGGGTCGTGAGAGAGGAGAAGAGGGGAGCATGGGGGGATTGAGGAGGGTCATAAGGGATGTCAAGAGGATCAAAGGGATTCGAGCCAAAGAGAGAAGTAGATTTAGGGAGGAGGAAGGGAGAGGGATCTTTGAGGGAGGATATGAGGGTGTTGTAGTATTAGGGATAGGGACATGCGAGGTTTTATTTGTTGTGGTTTTTTTTTTTACTTGCTCCCATTTCTGCTCTTGTGCTTCTTCAATTTTCTTTACTTGTTCTTCTTTCTTACTACATCTATTTGTGAAATGCCCGTACATGACATACCTTGCACTTGAAGGGTATTTGCTCCTAGTCCAGTTGTTGTATGTCTGTCCAGTTGTTGTATGTCTGTCCAGTTGTCTACTTTGAGCTTGATAGCCTCCGAGAGTCCTTCTCCTACGTCCACTTCAACGCAAATCCTTGCATAGGCCTGCATGTTGTCTTTTGGCTCGCTCTTGTCGATATATTTTCTGACTGCATTGCCAATAGTTTTGATATATTCATCTCCCCAACAATGCAAGGGAAGATGTGGTAGACAAGCCCATATCAGGACTGCGTTCGGGATGTCCAGCTCAAGGTCAAAGTCTAGAGTCCATCTATTCATGCAGAGTCCTCTTGTATCCATAAAATACGGTCTGCTTTGGAAGACAAGGTATTTGTCTTCCTTTGTTTCGAAGTGGAAGGTGAAGTATCCCCTTCCACAGAATCTGATAGCTATTTTCCCTTGTGTCACTTAAGACCAGTTTCTATCTACCCACTTATGAACTATTTTTTGTGATGGCCACAGTACTGTGAACTGTCCAACAAGACCTTTTTCTAATAATGAGAGGGCAGCTCTGCGAGGGAGTGTTGGAGGCAGAGTGATCTTTGTGATTCTGTCAAGTTCTTCACAAATTTTGAAACTGCAAGGCGTGATCGCATAGGTCCCATTGAGGAGACCAGAGAGGCAAACACGATTTTCGATGTGTCATGAGGGGGTTGCTTAATGTTTTGAGGTTGTTTATCAAAATGAGGGGCATCAGGAAGCGGTTCCCCACCCGAAACGAGGAGGGCCATGGTGGCGGAGGGTCGAGGCGGAGGTTCAACCTAGTCTCCAGCAACCTAGGGCAGGCAGCGCGCGTGTTTTTTCCCTGTTTCGAAGCTCAAACCAATTATTAGGGTTGTTGTTACTACAATTTTCCCTCATTAAAACTAATTATATATTGTGGTACATAGATTCTGAAGATAAAAGACATGCAAGATATAGAGACAATGAATTTGTTGCCAGTATTGATAATAGAAAAAGCACTTCAAGATATGTTTTTCCTTTAGGCATGAGTTTGATCTCATGGGCATCTAAGAAACAACCAATTGTCTCAATATATTCCATTAAAACATAATATACAACCGCTACTACAACATGCCATGTGGTATGGCTAAGAAGACTTTTGAAAGATCTAACACATGTTGAAAAGGAGTCAACCACTATTTTTTGTGACAACAGTTCAACAATTGCATTGTCAAAAAACCATGTGTTTTACAAGAAAGGAAAGCACATTGACACTCATTATCCCTTCATTCGTGAGCTTGTCAACAATGGTGACATATCACTTCAATTTTGTGGATCTATATGTCAGCTAGCAAATATCTTCACTAAGTCGTTGGGAAGAAAAAAAAATTGAGTTTCATAGAGAAACTTAGGGAACAACAAGCAATGCTAGTCAAGATTAAGGGAGAGTTATAGAATAATCTCTCTCGTTAACTGAAGTCATGGAGTCAAGTTCAAGTTATCAGATCCAATTAGTTATTAGTTGGAGTTATTTTTTATAGTGATGTGTGTGTCATGAATATGTTGTGTGTTTGAACTAAATATTAGCATAGGTATTCTTAGCGATTTTGGGTCTTCATAATCATGTACCTTTGAGCAATTGAATTAAACATTTTTGCATTATTTTCAATAGTGTATGTCCGTGTACTCTTTATGTCAAGAATGTACTTCTTATATAAACATATTCACAGTTGTTTTAAATTAATATAATCCATGTAATAGTGGAAAAGTAAACTCAATTGTAAGAATGCATTAATTTGGAAGAAGTTTATACTAGGTATTTTTATATAGATTAACTTTGTTCCATCTTGATTGGATATTTACAATCTATATAAATTTAAATTCAAATGATGTGGACATTTTTATAGAGATTGCAGATTTAATTTTTAACTTTGCTCCATACTCGTTGGATATTTACACTTGTTTGTATTTTTTTGAGAGTTTTGAGAAAAAAATGAATGAAATAGTTTGGTGCCCATCTTTGACCAGTGAAAATTTCAAATAATTTGATTCCCTCTCCAAACTAATTTCATAAAAGGTTCTAAACTTTTTTAAAAATGTTTCAGGTCACCAATGACTAAGTGCCCTTACAATAGCCATATGAGAATATAGGAAGTGCGCGCACGATAGATCTTAAAGATATATCCTCTCTGATAGGAAACACTCTTTACTTAATTTTCTTACATTTTTCACCCTATTTTCTTCTTATTCTTGTATTTTTCAGCTTGTTTTCTTCTACTTCTGAGGGATTGTTATTTTAAGGCATTGGAACTATGTTCAGACTCAACATTGAATCTTACTCAAAGAGGAGGTGAATTAGCTTGTACTTCTTCTTGGTGATTCTGGCGATTTCGTCCACTCTTCTTCCAAGGGCTATCTGGCACTGTTCGTTTATCTTTGCTCTGTATTCTATACAGGATATATGTTGTTCTTGATAGCAAGGTCAATTTTATGTCTTGTTTTTGCAATCTGTAGTACAATATGTAGCTATTAGCCAAGAGACTTTCTGCCCCTAATGATGGCAGGTCTCTAAATCCAGGTGCAAGCTCTGATTTCATTTTAGTTTTGATATTGGTGACGAAAAAGGATAGAAGTTCCATTGTAAATAGGCTTCAATTCTCTTGTTTTTGTTTCTTTATTTGAAAATTAAATCATTTTCTATACATTTTTACAACCAAAACCAAAAAATATTAAAAAACCTCTATTTTTTATGATTATTTTGTCATTGCTCCTTCTCATCGTATTTTTTTCTAATATAGATCTGCATTGTATAAATTCATGTCATTCAAATTATATCAGTATTTTCAAAGAAATGTTGCCATCTAGTGAACCCTAAATCATAATAAAAACCAGGTTCAAAGTATAATGCACTTTGTTATGAATATGATTTATTGTCTCTCATTGGAATGAAAGATTGTTTGAAAAAACTAATGATTATACTTCTCGACTACATTTATGAAGTTCCTTGCTTCTTTCGCTAAGCTAACTTCAAAATAATGAGTGTTTTACATTCGAGACTTAAGTTGAGTCATTACTGGGTGAACTTCACAATCATGTGGGTACCTGACAAGCACAAAGTTGTGTTTGAGTTTTAAAATTTATCAACTAAATCCCAAAATAAAAATAAACCAAATCAAATTCCAAATGTAATAGTAAAAGTTACTTGGTGTTGTAGCCTGAATTCTCATATTTTCCTTCCCACCTACAAGAGAAATCCAATGGCAATTGTAAAACCAAAAATAAAAATTAGATTGCCATACATCAAATCAAATGAAATGTGGTAGATTTTAACCTTGATATTTTCCCCTCAATGGGTAGCTGTAATTCAAATTCTTCCTCCAGTGGCTTAAAGAGCAAGTTTAGCTTTTCCTCAGTGACTTCACCCAAGGGAGGATTCCACTGCACAAAGTACAAGCTATTTGAACCCTATCTGATTACAATGTGAATACAACTAATAATTTGTGTTATTTTATAATAATATGGTACTATTTTTTCCTCTTTTATGAAAACAATGCCTTGAGAATGATTGAATAACAAACCTTGGGAAAATTATCCTTTTCGATAATGAGAGCTCGGATACCCTTCACAATACACAAACTAGTGAGATGTTTTAATTTTTTGAACAATTGAACTCATAGTTTCGATGTCAACAATCAAACATTATCATTTCGAAAGATTGATAAATTATCTGAATGTCAACAATCTAAACTTTACCTCGTAGATATCTTTGGATATTACTCCTCTGAATGTGTTTACTGTCACACGAAACTCTTTTTTGAGACATTCAAATAGTGTTTGTTTGCGTGCTTGTCGAACCTGAAAGCCGAAGGTTTACAAAATAAATAGTAATGAGACTACTAAGCATGTTTTGTAAACTGTCTAAACCATGTATTTTATGCAATTTACAGATAATTTGAAATTTTAAACTTGAATTATCTGAACCATGTCTTCTTGTGCCAATTATGGAAAATTTGAATTTTATATGAGATATTGTGTAATGAAAGGGATGAGTTAAAATGAAATGAGCCTTTGCAGGAAAGGTCAACAAATTTCTTTGTTCTATAAATCATGTTTCAATAAAGTCCGTGAATGTATCTCAAGAGATGGTCGATGAATATATAAGCTCCCTCTTTGTATATGTATATGCAATATAAACTATTTTTTAAATCGCCCCAAATAATGTCAAAAGAAACTATAGGTTTTGAGAAGTACATGGATAGATGTTAAAAGATGCTTGTTGAAGACATGAATTACATGTTTCTATACAATAAGAGTTGTTTTTTAAATGGTCTCGAAGAAGCTAGAGGTTTTGAAAAGTACATGGATAGATGTAAGATGTTTGATGAAGACATGATTTACGTATTCCTGTGCAATAAGAGCTACTTTTAAATGGTTACAAATTATGTCAAAAGAAGCTAGAGGCATATATTGTCATGATATCTTAATTGCTTTAGCTAATCAATGTGTGTTGCATATTTCAAGGTTGACTTTTAGATGCGTTGTCTTGCTAGTGTTAAGGTTGATTATCAGTTAGATCTATGATTATTGTAAAGTGTTTTGCTACATGTATGTATTTATATGATGTTTTAAGCTTGCAAATGTGTAATGTGTGATGAGTTGTAGTATTATTTTAGGGTGTTCTTTTGTTATTTGATGTATGTTGCAATGTCAAAAGTAGACATCCTAGCAACAAATATTTGCTATTGTTAAGTGTTAAGGGTGAACTTAACATTTCTACCATGACCATTGTATATATTTGTACATATTATGAATAGAATTGTGAGTCCTGACCATTTCTATATAAAACTTTTATGGCTTGGGTGCTTATGTTTATGTGATATCGATTCTAGGCCAGCAAGTATGTGTACTAAAAGGCCAAAAGCATAGCTACATAAATATGTAGTGAATCTTTTATATTAATAAAAATACATCATTGCTTCAATTAATTGAGAGAAGAGAGATGGTGGCTATGACCCATGAGTGGTAAAGGGGACTAAGGGATAAGTGATGGGAAAATCGAATGCATATATTTTTTATCCTAAGGTTTCCAAAAAGGTGGGGAAGTGACAATTTTTGGCAAATGCACATAAAAAAATGTAATGTTATTCAAGATTTATTCCATCGTTCCCACCACTCTTTCTATTGCACCTGCTCTTGGTATAATGTGGCCATGTGATATTGTTATCCTATGGATCCTAAGTAGATCTCATTTTGCACTTCTCCCATACTTTTGTTTGGCTTGCTTTGGGGAAGGATAAATCCATGGAGAGCGAAATGTGGTGATACGTTTCATGGAGCCACATGGGACTAGGACTCCTAAGATAGCTTATTTTGTAACCTAGGGTAGTGGCACAACTTGAGGAATGCGGGTGAAAGAGGTGCACCACCTTGGGTTGTGTAGGGTAATGGGAGATCAAAGCATATAGATTGGAGGATTCTAGAGTTTGGTAACTTTGTGTCTTACTTTGTTTGTGCTTAGTGCATGGCCATAGTGAGTTCTAGGTGAGTATTGACCCTAGTAGATTCATATCCCCCATTACTCCTAGTATTGGAGTAGTGTGGCCTACGGCTTGGTAGAATGTCTGAGTTTTGAAGATTGTTGGTGACTATATTTAAAGATAGGTCTTTCAATTTATGGTTATCTTTAAATATGATATTATCATTATATTTTTTCACGTGTTTAATTTATTTCAGAATCATAGTTACATATTGCATTGCATATAATAGCATCAGACATGTGTATATAGACTAATTAAGGTGAAAGTGGCACTTAATGGACCCAATTGGACCCAATAGAATGACTAGGATACATAATAGATTTACTATCAAAGAACTGTTGTGGTATAGTAGGTAATTGGTGTCCTAGTATGCTTAGTTACAAAGCGTATTAGAGATAATAGTGGGACAACTTAAAAAAATGTTTGGAATTCATATTTGCACACATAATAATGCACCCGAGTGGTGGTTGATGTTGTTATAGGGTCATATTAGAGAAAAAGGTTATAGCTATTGGATTGTATGGGTTGGAATTTGGAAAGTAGTGGAAATATGCAAGTTTCATATGAGGTGCTTGACTAAATTTGTCGAGGGTATAATCCAAAAAGGAAGTCTAGATTCATAAAATATGTGTTGGGTTAGCCCAATTATAGTCAAATTCAATAGAAAGTGAAGGTAGAGGTGAAGATTAGTAGCATTTGGGCTAAGTTGCAAAGTTGCAAAATTGGCCATGGGCGGAAAATTTCATTATTCGATGAAACTACCAAATTTTGGGTAAGATTTGAGTTAGAAAGACTTAAAAATGTTAATTCAATGATTATAGACATCAAATTCATAGTCGCTAGAACAAAATTCCAAAGCAAAGGATGTATTACAGGAGATAGACCTTCAAATTCAATGACGACAGGAAAATGCTAGAAAAGTAAGGTGTTTACTAATACAATTCAAGAAAATACAAATTTTCGAAAATTATATTAAAAAAAAATAACAAATAAAAATGAAAAATTGAAAATTTCATATAATTCAATCAATGATGTGGGAAGGACAAGTACTAGGTGAGTTGGTGAACAAGTGGTGGATAGATTTCAGCATGGGGTTAATTTAGGTCGAAGGGACATTCTTACTAAGTTACCGAAAACATTGCCCCCCACTCCTAGAAACGATGTCTGGCATTTCGGATACGAAAACACGTACAAAACGACATGGAAACGTTTCCGCCATGTTTCACTTTTTCGAAAACAACCAGCTTGAGATCAGAAATGTTTCAAAGATGTTTCAAGAAAATTTTATCTGTTTCTAGAAAATTTGTATACGTTTCCAAGTTTCCAATGTTCTAGGCATTTTATTGCAAGAATATATTCTAGGCTTGTTTTCCAGAGCATGTAAATGAAATTGAATCCTTTGCATACCTTATATCGATTGATTACAGCTCATCTGAAAGTGAACATTTATCTTGAAAAGACGATTATTGACATGAAAGAGGTATTTGCCAACAAGTTTTAAACAATGCCAGATCTAAAGGATGGAAACTTGGAATTTGGAATGGAAACTCATAAGGTATCTATGAAATCAAGAAGGAAAGTTGTTACCCACAAAGTTGGTTGGTGGAAGCAGTTTCTTTGCATTAGGTTAAATTTCTCAGCATTTCTTTACTAGTATCATACTTCACAATACTTAATTGCCTAAATTGTGGCATCTTGATTCTTGGTCATATGATCTTAGGTTGTAAATAAATATATCCAGCTTATTTCTTTCTATGAATTTCAAAGCATTTCCTATTGTAGCAACTGAAATACAATCCAATTTATAAAGTGTAGACGTTGTTATTTACAATGATTAAATTTACATAATATTTGTTGATACTAAACAATATTTTTATGCCATGACTCCTTTAGAGTCTAGACCAAGAAGATATTGTGCAACATACTATTTACAAAGGAAAATTCATTATGTTGCCTTTGTGTTAGTACTGTCAAATTCATTAGAAAATATATATAATTTCATGCAGTGTGATGTGACCGAAAACAATCCCATATTCCTTTACATTGTGAGTGGGTATTAACATTTTAATCAAAGGTGCCAACTTGAATGTTATAATAATCATTGATGATGATGATGACAATGTTTATACTGAATTAATGATGATGATTTGTTTATGTTGAATTCACGATGATGATTATGTATTTTTAAATATAGAATCTAGATTCTAAAGACTAAAAGATGAATGATAATATGAAATTATTATTATTATGTGTGTGTGTGTGTGTGTGTGTGTGTGTGTGTCGTTCTGTTGTCATATCGTATCCATATTTTTTTTAAATTTGTCGTATTTGTTTCAAACCTCGTATCAGTATATGCTCCTATTCGTTTCAATGCTTGACATTCTTATTAATTAGGCACATCAAAGCCCAAATTTGATTTAAGCCGTCAAATTGGATAAATTTCCATAGTTAGATCTTTCAAAAGAAAGAATAACCATTATCAAGTGATTATCTATAAGCCTGAAAATGATCTAGGCCATTAGATCATGATCATTGCCCACCATCAAATCCTTCGAAGTAGACTTAATGCATTATTCAGTGAGTGCCTCTAAGTCCAAAATTAATCGGGAACATTGCATCATGATAATCCTCCACTCTTGGACTCCTTGAAATTAAGTGGCATGGTTAACTTCCAATCACCTTTAAGCCCAAACTAAATCTATGCCATTGGATCAAAATCAACACCATCGATGGATATATCTAAGCACAATTACCTCATTAACTATCTAAACCCAAATGAATCTTCGTCATTAGATCATATTAGTCATACCCATCAAGTTTGTTTGAGAAAATTTGTTAGATTATGGATCAAGTATCTTTAAGTCTAAAAATGATTGTGGACCATTGATCTACACACAATTTTGACCTCCATATCTTGTAGGAATACAAGTGGCATGCAATAGAGATAAAAGGTGTGAAACAAGTCCTTCCCATCACCACAACTAATAAGAGGATTCCAAGCAGACTAGTGTGAGAAGCAATAGGACCCCCATCCCATCAAAGGTTACATAGATGCAAAGTCAACCATGGGCCCAAGTGGGCCAAAAGAGGGAAAAGGTGGTAACCAAACTAGTTGCATGTGTGCCAAGTGCTCATGGAAAGGAATGCATGCTAAGTTTGTGTCAAATTGAAACTAATGGGGATATTTGTATTGGTACTTTCCATATCAATGGGATGCTACATAATTCCATTGTTATTATTATATAATTCCAATGTTGTGAATTCAACTTAGCATAGGGTTCCCTATGAACTAAGATATTATGTCACACTCCCCAACATCTACCAGATCAATAGAACTTTATGTAATATTACCAATGTTTTTAGACTCATAAATTCCCCGGGAAATTTTTAGGCCATGAACGATGTTCTTAGACATTGAAAATTTTAGGGATTATAAAGCACTCAAACTTCCAACTAGCTAAAATTAGATAGCTTAGAAAAATATTTCCAATAAGATACTACAAGTGTAAAACCAAGTTAATATGAGAAACTTGTACCTAAAACAATGAAGAGAATAAATCAAGCACCAATTTAACTTAAAGAGGCATAACTTGTAACTCATGGCTCAGAATGGAGCATGGAAGCAGTCAACAGAATGATATGGGATGGTAAAACATAGCCATCTAGTTAATTAAAATCTAGGGAACCAAATTTTCTAAAAATTAACAAAAAGATGTATTAGTATTGGAGTAAATTGGGCAAAATAGGCAAAACTTCAATACGTCGTAGCTTTCAACAATAACTCATTTTTGGGAAAATGAATAGTCAATAGAAATACATTGAGGAGAATACATTCATCAAACCAAAATTCTAAATAGAGCAATAAATCTTCTCAATATAACTAAAGAATGATATTGATAGCATGTAAAATACTTAGATATAGGTAGTGTTACCCACCATTTTGTGGGTGATATCCCTAGGATAAAATTTTCTCCAAGATGTTCCTCAGTCGGTAGCCAGCAGCCCCTTGCAGTCACCAACTATCTCGTTGTGCCATTTCTCTGCTACTTGAGCCAGCCATTTGGTCCCTCACCCATCTGTCATGATCGTATGTTTGAAAGTGGGCTTCTCGAACCTAAAGGTATGCCTTGTCATTTGGTAATTGAGTATTGTAGTTGCTTATCATGGACACTTCTAGCCATGGATTAATGAAGGGATTCGGTGGAAAGAGTGGGCTAGGTTTGTGCTTCTATCCCCTAAAATTCTTTTGGATGCTACCCTTGAACCTTAGTCTCGTAGGATCTCTTTTACTAACCTTTGAGTTTCAAGGTGGTGCTACATGGGAAACCTCGATTTTGATTGTGTGGTCCCGCTCCCTCATCCACATATATCACTCCCCTTCTACTTATTACAACCCCATTCATCATCTTTCCCACCTGGGTCCACGTAGGTCTAGCCTCCCCTTCCCCTTACCCACACCTTTGGTAGGGCTTGGAACGATGCCTCAGAGGTTGATGCAGCTAAAAAGAAAAATTAAAATCATAATTGGCCACATTCAACAAGAAAATGTACTACAAGATGTAAAATATGGTCAGGAAAAACATATTTAGCACGTGGGAAAAAGCCAATGCATGAGCTCTACCCCATACCCATGGTCATCACCCTGGTTCATATAGGCCCTAGATAAGCCTCCTTTATCATTTTGGGACCCATGATTGTCCCAACCCCTAGTGGGCAATGAACCGCCCAACCTTAAAAGGGGTATTCACTGCTATACCTTACACATCATGCTCTTATCCTTGAGCACCAGGCAATTAATCAAACAAAAATCATAAAAGGAAAAAGGCATAGAAAGAAGGGTGGAAAAATCAAGGTCGGGGTATCTCATGCACCACGATTGCTCCCTCTTATACATTATATACCTAAGTGTGGGTTTCCCTTTACTAGCTACCCTTCTACCCCGACATGTGGCCCCCTGACATGTGGCCCAGGGTTGCCCCTTTCATTCCCTACTCCATTCATCTCTTTATCACATGCCACCACCATTTGAAGGATGTACCTTGGACATACTATCCCCTTTAAAGGTAGAAACCACCTAATAGGGTACTTGGTTAACCCCCTTTGGAGCTTGGGGACATTAGCACATGTCAAAGCCCACATGGAAGGGCATGCCATTATGAAGTAACCACCTATTATCCATGGTTTCTAAGCTCTTTAACTCGATTTCCTTAAATGACTTGATGTACTGGAACGCTAGGGGATGCATTGGATCTTATGCAGGATTGCAAATGGTCTCCATTTTGGGTTTGGTCTCCCTATATGGGGTCATAACCCTCCAGAGGGCTACACTGGCACATGTAGGGTGTGTGTAGAGAACCATGGGCCTCCACGGCAGTAGACAACATTCCATGGATCCCCAGAGATGTTTAGATATTGCTTGAGATTCACATATTGGACGAGGAAGAAGCCCCTGGTTCACCATGTCCAACTGACCCCACATTTGTACCATGCACTTGGCATATGACCCAGGACTTGTATGTTGATGTGGCATCACTTACACCATCAGCTGAGCCCTTATAGATGGTCTACAGGCATATTTGATCTACTTGGAGACCCATAAGGTTACTTATGTGCCCCCACATCCATTAGGAGCGCCACAGGTTTATTATTTGGAGAACAAGGGGCCAACCCCTTGTCCATTACTTTTGGGAGTCCTATTCATCATTATCGCACTTGTGGACTTAATCAGGCTTCTTAGAAGGCCCAACAACATATATTATTCATCATTCGACTTCTTGAGAGGCTTATTTTTTTGTTTATGAGCTAGTTTGGTGGGCTTGTCACCAAAAGTTGGTTATTTTGCACATTATTTTATTCTAGGGTCTAATGTAGGCCTAATTAGCTAAATCGAACTCAATGGAAATGTATAAATACAAGTGATGTGAATTCATTTTAGCATAATCACTTGGATTAGACTTGTATCTCTTTAGAGAACTCTGTTATCCTTCTTAGAGGATGAGTTTTTGGAGCATGGAATGAATTTTGATGTTTGGATTATTTTATCTTGTCTTGGAGCTTCTTTATTGGTAAAGTTTTGATGGTTAGATATCTATTAATACATATAAGTGCAATTTAATGCTATTATTTCTTTCTATTTTTGTTACATATATTGTTGTTGGATTTCGCTATACTAGGGCTAATTTACAACATCCATTTATGCGAAGTTGTGGAAATTTTGTTTCTAGATAGTGATGCTTCATGTATGGACCATGTATTATGAATGAATGTTCCTAGAGATGCTTCTTCATTGAAATTCATCTTGATAAGCCATCTATTTTTCAAAACGAAGTATAAAGCTCCTGAAGTTTCTTTTGTTGTTGCCCTAATGTTATGTGAAGTTGTCTTTAAGGCCTCCTTGACATACAAAATTCAATATCCATAGTCATAATTCTACTTGAATCCAATCTCCCCAAAAGATTAGGCACTGGTCCTCCATAGGTGATCACCTAAAAGCTTATTTATTTCACCTTCCCCTCTTTTCTAGGACTAGCCTACATAGGTCACCTAAGGCATCAATTATCTCACAATCTAGCCATCCAAACACTTCGATTTTTGGCCCATAAATGCATTGGTATGTCCTCAAGGAGCCCTCCAAACTTCATGAGATTCTGACGGTGGGATCTTGAGATATCATAAGCCCTAGCTCGAAGATTGATTCTTGCCCTTAGCTTCCTTAGGCTAGAAACCTCACTGGGATCATTGCATTACCTTTCATTGAAAATTTCTTCCTTGATCCTCTTCTCCTCCCTGATTAGGTCAAGCACATCATTGGTTGTTCAACCCCATTCCCTTGACCTAGCCTCAGGTCCACTTGGTCTTGCTTGGTCCCACAACTTATTGAAGCCAATTTCACAAAGACCACTTGGAATCCAAGCCTTCATAAGAATTTTAGGGTTTGAAGAACTCCATTATAAGATACACACCCTAAACCTAAATCTTGAAATTCTCCTTGAGCCCTTCCTTGAGAGCCTTTAACCTTGCCTTCCAAAGTAAGCAAGCTATACATTTGAGCCTCGCTTGTGAATAGGCTCCCTTGGATCACCCCTCACTCTATCATTGTCTACTTATTTTGCAGTGCTTATCATATCAGGCCTCCTCCCATTGGTGAAAGTTCGTAAAGTGTAGGGAGCCCTGACCGAGGAGACAGTGGGTTATTGCTCCATTTGTTTCCCTTAATCTAGTAGTAGCCCTCCAAGGACCCCCTTTTAGAGCTTGTGCTAGTTTGAGCAGTAACACGTAGAACATAGTAGAATCAAGATGAAGATCAGGAATATGGAAGATAATTAATGGTCTTATAGCCATGGACAGGAGGTCAAAGGAATGAATGACAATATAGGTAATGATATAATAGAGTCCAATGAACACGGTGAGGGTAGATCAAAGCATTGAGAGTTAGTGGAGAGCATTAGGAGTCTAAAGTTATGTTAAGTCCCTATATTAATAGTGTAGTCCCTTATTATGTTAGTGTAGCCCCCCTTATTGTTATTGTTGTACCCCTGTAACCCCCGTATTGTTATTATTGTGCCCTTATATTATTATTGTTAGGTCGGCTAGGGTTACATTGTGGCCCCACTAGGATTACATTGTGGCCCCATGGACTCCTATATATAGAAAGGAGGTTTTGTCATTTGTATCATCCAAGAATTGTTCATGCATGTAATGTATTGGAGGTTGCCCCCTCGAAGTGGCTTATTTCTAAGGCGTTGATATCTCTTTTCTTCTATTTTTGGAGTTGGTTTCACAACATTTGGTATCACAGCTTTGGATTCTAGGGTTTCGCTGCCCCAAACAGGTCATCGTGGCATTTTCCCTATAATTTTTTTCTACGAAGGTTCAGAAGCTGAAATTTTTAGAGTGCAAAGCCGAAAGCCTGAGGAACATCGTCGCAAAATTTCAGAGCTTGTTTCGCAATATTTTCGGAGATATGATCTGTGGAAGTTAGGTCTTTTTGCAGGCTCCTGAATTTAACCTAAACAAGTCATCGTGGAATTTTTGCTATAATGTTTTTTCTGCGAAGGTTCAGAAGCTAAAATTTTTAGGGAGCAAAGAAAAAATATTGAGGAAGATCGTCGCAAAATTTCAGAGCTTGGTTCGTACTATTTTCGGAGATATGATCGGTGGAAGTTAGGTCTTTTTCAGGCTCCCGAATTTCATCTCAAAGAGGTGATCGTGGGAAAATATTCATAACTCTCTCTCTCTCTGAGCATCAGATTGGAATTCTATAAAAAGTGACTGGAAGTACACGGACTGTAGTTTCCTGTCTATAAATTTCAGAGCCAAAGGAGCAAACAGTGACACGTGGCAAGTCATACAAGTTCGCTCTACTGAACCAATCCATAATTAGGTCATTGTGGGAGATTGGACATAACTTTGTCTTGAAGAATCCAAATCAGGTCAGACCTATGGCATTTGAAAGAGGATTCAAAGAGCTACCGTAGGGCCAAATTTCAGATATTGAAGATCCGCAATCACAGAGATAATTCAATTTCAATATCAAGCTTCTCAAAAGCAAGAAAAAGGTGTGTATTTGGTTTTTAAAATTGCATAACATTTGTTTGCAAAAGCAATTTGAAGTGATTCCAAGAGCATATTTTAGAATTTTTATCAGTGTTGGGTTCTATAATGCCTCCAAAAAATAATTCCATACCCATTAAGCCCTCAAAAAGCTATACTATGACGCATGAGGAGGAATAATCACAGTACGAGATATCAAAATTACGGTACCAAGTGCAACAAGTTTCAATCTTACGAAGAGCAACTGAAGATGACATAGATGGTTTAAAAGCAGAAATGGAGGCTAAGTTGGATGGTTTGAAGGATCAAATAATAGCTAATATGGATGAAAATTAGTGAAAGATCAAATCAAGCACCAACAAGAAGTTTTCCAACTCCCAAAGGATAACCTAACTTTGGTTCAAAATCTAATGAAACAACAAGAAGATCAACATCACATCGAAAGAAGTTATGAAGCAGTCACAGAAACAAGAACTCGACAAGTACGATCAATTTCAGAGTATCTCAGCAAGTGGAAGAACTTTCCTGTAGAAGATTCCACATGGAAGGATGAGAATTTTATACAGAAGCATCAAGAAATAATCAAGCATTGTGGACAACACTTGTTTGAAGGAAAGGGGCATGTTAAGTCCCTATATTAATAGTGTAGTCCCTTATTATGTTAGTGTAGCCCCCCTTATTGTTATTATTGTTATTATTGTGTCCTTACATTATTATTGTTAGGTCGGCTAGGGTTACATTCTGGCCCCACTAGGATTACATTGTGGCCCCATGGACTCCTATATATAGAAAGGAGGTTTTGTCATTTGTATCATCAAAGAATTGTTCATTCATGTAATGTATTGGAGGTTTCCCCCTCGAAGTGGCTTATTTCTAAGGCATTGATATCTCTTTTCTTCTATTTTTGGAGCTAGTTTCACAACAAGTTATAGCTACTTACCTATAAGGTTGATAATGAAAGGATATTTAGAGCCCAAAAGGAGAAAAACCACCTCAACAAGTAGACAGATAAGGGATTATCTTCAATGCAGGCAAAGGAGTGCGCATATTAGGTCAAGAGGGAGGATGTAAAAAAGTCGAGGCATTCTAAGAGTATTGGTAGGCATCAACACCACTCACCAAAACATTTAGCTAAGAGGGTTTATGTTTCCTCAGTGTTTGAAAGTAGCCCAAGTGTATCACCATTCAAGCATCAAAGAAGGATATCTAAAATGAATCATTTGCAAGGAGAGCTTTGTAAAATGAAGCCTCCAATGTTTGGTGGTGACCAAAAGAAGCATGAGGAAGCTCAAGCTTTGTTGTTCGGGATGAATAAGTATCTTCAATTACATAATTACTCATCCAATTTGGAATAAAAATTTGAAATTTATAATTTTCAAGGAAATTCGTCAAAGGTGGTACTAGCTAAAAAAAGTCATGCACTTAAATGATAAGACAATCCCATAGAGGCAATTCATGTGGTATTTCCAAAAGAAATATTTTTCTAAATAATATTATGACAGGAAAATGCAAGAGTTCCTTGAACTCAAACTTGGGATCATGACCATCGAAGAATATGAAAGGAAACTCCTTGATTTTTTAAGGTATGTGGACTTCATTAAGGACAAGAAAGACACAATCTAGAGACCATTGAGTCAGTTACTTTCTTTCTATAGTGATAAATTCAGATTTGATGAGCTTATGACTTTGGAGTAAGCTATCAAGAATAATAAGCATCATTATTATGAGTAGAACATGAACAAGCTAGCTTTGCAAAAGGATTGGATGAAAGAAAGAAGTTCATTATGGAGAAAAGGAAGAAGGAATATAAACCTTAATATGTTAGGAATAGTTCTCAATCAAAATAGCAAACTCATCCAACCCAAAGTGAACCAAAGAAGTCAAATTCATTAGGAAAAAATCCAAAATTTCAGCCCATCAGATGTTTGGATTATGAGGGGGACCATATATATAAGGATTGACCTCACAAAAGAGAAAAACTAAAGACTATTCACAACATTCAAGGAGATGACACAATGGAGGACATCGCAGAAACATGCCCCAAATTTATGCAACATTGGACAATGGGAAGGCTCATCATCAAGCTCATATGATTGATGTTGAGGATATAATAAATAATTATTCCATTTCCATTTTAATTGATCTTAGAGCTAGATGTAGTTATATTAATCCTAAATTTGTTGAAAGATTTCATTTGAAAATAATGAAGCATGGAAGGACTTGGTTGGTTCAACTAGTTATAGGGGAGAAGACAAGGATAAATTAAGTAGTGAAAAAATGTCAAATTGACATGAATGTCATAAGCACAAGCATAAATTTAAACAGCATAGCTTTGGGCTCATATGATTGCATAATTGGTATGGATTGGCTGGGCAGCAACCATTATAGCATGGACTACTATAATATGGCTTTCACTTGCCTTGATGGAGAGTGGAAGCAAAGACCAATGCAAGGAAATTTGAGGCTAGATTTTATCATGAATATATAAGGCATGCAACTAAAGAAGAGCTTTAGAAAATTTTGCCAAATTTTTGCATCCCACATGGGAGAGACAGTCAAGGACAAGGTACCAAGCATTGAATATCCTTTGGTTGACAATATTGCTACCTAAAGGGATATTGACTTTTCTATATATTTTGTACCTAAAGTTGCCCCAATACCTAACACACTATACAAGATGAGCATGTATGAGCTCAAGGAATCGAAAATGAAACTAAAAGAGATTTTAAATAAGCTGTACATATGCCCAAGTATGTCATCTTGGGGTGCCCCAGTGCTCTTTGCGAAAAAAAGGATGGTACACTAAGATTTTGTATGTACTTTAGGTAGTTAAACAAGGTGACAATGAAGAACGAATATCATTTTCCAAGGATAGATAGTTTGTTAGATCGGTTGAGAGGAACTAAGATTTTCTCTAGGATTAATACGAGGTCTAGATAGCATCAAGTAAGGATTGAGGAGGATTTCAACAAGACAATTTTCAGAACTAGATATGGCCATTATGAGTTTGTGGTGGTGCCATTTAGACTATCAAATGCACTAGTTACCTTCATGTGTCCTATGAATGACATTTTATAGAATTGTTTGGATAATTTTGTTATATTATTTTTGTATGACATACTTATTTATTCGAAGTCTAAAGAATAACTTTAGCAACACTTGAGGAGTGTGCCACAATTATTGAGGGAGAATCAACTTTATGCCAAGCTAATAAAATGCTCATATTACCAAGGGAAAATCCATTATTCAGGTCAAATCATCTCCTATGATGAAATAACTATAGACCTATAAAAGATCAAATCCATTAGTGAGTGGCTAGCACCAAAAATGTCATAGTGATTAGATCCTTTATGGGACTAGCAGAATACTGCAAGAGACTTATTGAGGGGTTCTCAAAAATACCATACCCAATCACTTCTTCACGGGAGAAGGATGTGAAATTTGAGTGGTATTATGAATATGAACAGGTTTTCAACATTTGGAAATCTTCTTAACAAGTACACCAATCCTAATCATTGTTAACTCAAACGAAGATTGTAATGTGTGCATAATTCATGTAGCAATGGGCTTGGAGGTGTCTGCATCCAAAATGGGCTTTTGTATGTTATGAATCAAGGAAATTAAAGGCACATGAGAGAAATTCATGCGACTCGTGATTTAGAATTAGCAACTATAATTTATGCCTTCAAAATTTTGAGGAATTGCCTCTTGGAAAAGAGATTTGAATTGAGCACAAACCATAGTCATTTGAAGGATTTATTTGGGTAGCCAAATTTGAATCCTAAGGAAATTAGATGGCTAAAAATTTTGTCTAAAGAGGACTTTGAAATCAAGGACATAAAGGGAAGTTAGAAAAAATCATTGATGCACTCAACAAAAGGATGCATCAAATGCATGCTATAAACATAAATTTATGTAACTCTATTTCAAAAATTAGAATTCTAAAGACTGCAATTTCATATTAGAATCACATGAAAATAAAAGAGAACCTAAAAAAAGGTATATTATAGCCACAACATAAAGATGATGAACTAAAAGAAAATGGGGTCCTCACTTCTAGAAAAAAAAAATATTTGGAAAATTCTCAAAGTTTGGAAGATATAGTACTAAGTGAAATGCATAATGTACCCTATGTTGGACATCCAATTCATTGGAAAACAATTTCAGCTAGAGAAATTCAATATTTTTGGTAAGTATGGAAAGAGAAGTGGATAATTATATTGCCATGTGGTGTTTAAAATACTAAAAGGTGAAGGTTAAGCATAGGCATCCAGATAGATTGCTAAAACCCATACCCATTCTTGAGTGGAATTGTAGGTTTGTATCAATTTATTTTACTACCAAACTATTTAGGACGGTAAGGAAGCATGATTCCATCAAGGAGGTGGATAAGCTCGGTAAATCTACTCATTTTATTCAAGTAAAGTCAATGCACAAGGCAGCAATATTGTTGAAATATATATAAAGAAAAATGTTATATTCCATGTTGCAGGATCATCCCCCCCCCCGCCAAGGATCTAAGGTCGGAACCGTGTCCCATACGGATCCGCGACCGATCCTTCAGCAGAATCACAAATTTGAAAATCGCATCCGCAATTCTGTCATTTTGGGGTGATTCATGGAAATATGGAACTGCAAGGGCCCGATCCACAGTTCCAAGTTCCCAATTTGTGGATCTGGGAAAGGATTCGTCATGGTTCCATGGAGGTTTAGGCAAGGATCCAGAAAGGATCGTTAACAGATCTAGGAGAAGGTGGACGGTTCCACAAGGTGGGAATTTATTTATTTTTTTGCTTTTAACTTGGGTTAAGGAGGGGTTTAGGTGAGTTGAGAGCGAGTTAGGGAAAGAGAGGATGAGGTTAGATGCTCCCTAAGAGTAATGTTAAATTCTTAAAGTAAAAGTGAAATTCTCTTTTATCTTTCATTTCCATCCTTTTACTTAAATTTTTTACATTGCCATGAAATGACCCAAGATGTTTGAGAGTGGTTTCAACCTCGTCAAGCTTCATATGGAGAAAATAGAATTTCACATCCCACTCAAAATTAAACAAACTTAATAGTTTTCAGTATTTCAAGATCAATGGGATTGTGGCATTACATTAGATTATATCATGTATGAGGGTATGTAATTGGCATTTAATCAAGAGCACCAAGCCCTATATGTACCCCAGTGTTGGTAGTGTTGATTGTTGAACTCCTTTATCATGGCCTTAGCAAAAAAGTGCCCTTCACTCAATTCAAAATCATTGATCATTCGTGTTAAGCTTTCTCTACCATATTATAAGGCTTGGATTAGGCCATTTAATCAAAATTGGGAAATCCTGACTAATATCCCTAGAGAATCAAAATAGAGGCAAAGGCTAGACAAGAGGAGATGAATCTAGATTCTAGATGGTTGATGCTTGAATAATTAATCATTGATGTACAATGGATTCCATATCTATCTTGATTTATGTACAAATATGCATGTTTTCATATCTTCTACAACTAGTTTGATATTTTGGATGTTTTTTTTAATATAAATGCATAAAAATATAAAAAATATGTATATATAAGGGACACTCCACTTCCTAGATTTTTGGAAAATGGTGCTTTTGACGCTTCGCTTCCAAAAAATGTTCCAGCTTCATCCCCATTTCGTGCAACATTGGTTAGATCACATGGAGTGCCTGAGGCGATCATTTCAAACAAGGATCTCAAGTTCACATCTAACTTTTGGAAAGGTTTGTTTAAAGGATTTGGGGCCAATTTGAACTTTGGTACAACACAACACCCAGAGTCATATGGGTAGATAGAAAGAATCAATCAGATGACTGGAGATATCTTGAAGGTGTATGTAATGGAACCTATAAAAATGGGAGGAATATTAGCACTTGATGGGGCTTTCATAGAACAATGGGTATCAAGCATATTTGAAGATGAGATCATTTGGGGGCCTTGCATGGTAGGAAATGCAACCTTTAAGTTGGGGCAAGCCATTGGATAAGGTTATTGTTGGGCTAGATTTTCTCAAGGAAATGGAATAGAAAGTGGTGAAAATTAAACAAAACTTGAAGACTTCTCAAGGTAGGTAGAAAAGTTACGTTGATAAAGCTAGAATAAACATAGAACTTAGAGTGGGTGATCATGATTTCCTGAAAGAAAAAGCTAGGAAGAGTTCATTGAAATTGGGAAGCTTCTCAAATTCGAAAGCTAATTTGTAGGTCATTTGAGATCCTAAAAAAGATTGTTCTAGTTTTAGGTTTGCATTGCTAACATCCATGTATATCCATGATGAGTTTCAAGTTTCTTTACATAAAAAATATGTTCTTGAATCTAACCATGTAATTTATTGGAACATGATTCAAGTTCTGCACAAGGGAGACTTCTAGGTCCAACTAGTGTGTATATTGGATAAGAAGGTAAAGGTGTTCCAAGATCAAGCCATCATGTCAACAAAGGTGTAATGGAATTAATATGGTCTAAAGGATGTTATAGGGAGCATGAACACACCATGAGGAAGGACTTCCCTTATCATTTTGAGCAATTTTTGTATGTGTGTATATAATGTACTAGGGACAGTGCATAAATAAGGGTGACAGGAATGCGACACCCCAATGATGACCCCTGTGTATATTTGTGAATATAATGATTAGGTTGGAAAGAAATGATGTGTTGCGCCTACAACCCATGTGTATATAAGAACCTTAGGGAGTATGTGCCCATGCGTATATAAGTATTTTTGGGCTTGCATGCCTATGTTTATATGTTTTGAGGCTAGAGTGCCTATGTGATTTTAGGTTACTGAACCTATGGGCTAAAAGGTCAATGATGCTGACTATGTAACTATGCAATCACATTGATATTAATAAAAATGCACCATTGATATAGACTAAGACGCACAAGAGAGAAGGGGAGCAAGGACTCCATGAATAGGAAAGGGGGATAAGGGCTAAGTGATGGGCTTATGCCAAGGGACTAAGACAAATATTTAATTAAATCCTAATGTCATTATGCATATATTTTTAATCCTAAGTTTGCAAAAAGAAGGGGAAGTGACTTCTTTGAGTACCACTTGTAAATTTTGGCACATGAAGATAAAAAGAGGGGCTTTAGTGTTATTATACAGCTATTCCATCATTATCACTACTTTGATCACTATATTTTCTCTATGGGAGAGTGTGCTTTGATGATATTGTTACCTTGTGCATCCTAGGTCAAACTAGGTGTGCACCTCTCCTTGGGTTTCCTTTGGGAATGCTAAAGCCCTAGAGGAAGAAGTGTGGGGATAGGTTCCCTAGTGTGAGACTTGGAGGGTATATAGAGACTCCTGAGGGTAGTGGGAACTCCTTAAGACATAGTACTCTAAGAGTCCCTAGTTAAGCTATGTTAGAGCCCCAAAAGGAAAATGGCAATGCCTAAGGGACTGCATTTATAGAGACAAGGGTGGACTACGGTGGGTTGTGCAGGATGATGGGGGATGAGAGACTGTAGGTTGGAGGCTATGATAGATTAGTACCATGACATGTTACCTTGTTTGTGTTAACTACAGGGCCATATTATGTTCTAGATTAGCCTTTTCCCTAGTGTATTCATAACTCTAGCTCAAGGGTGGGCCAAAAATTGCAAGCATCGGAACAATGTGGCCTATGGCTAGGTATAATGTTTGAGGATTGCAACCAATTGATGTTTATATATAAATAATAATGTTCCAATTTAATTTGATATTGCTTCTAATACATTTACTTTAAATGTGTGCTTGTTTTTGTATTCTAGTACATGTTCGATTGTCATTAGAATCATAGTTACAAGTTGAATTGCATATAATAGCATTGGACATGCATATATAGAGGTTAGGTAAGGTATGAGGACTACCTAAAGGGCCAAATTCGACCTGGTAAAGTGACTAGGAGACAAAGAAGATTTAGTATCATAGAATTTATGTGCTACAATGGATAATTGGTGCCCTTGTAAAAATAGTTACGTAGGGTATCAAAGGTATTCATATGCTATCTTAAAGAAAAAATCGGATTTCAAATTTGTCGAGCTAGTAACGTGCCCTAGTAGGTGGCTAGGAGTGTTACAATGAAAGTATTTCTACAATAAACTAGGTTTGTGAGTGAACAAATCTAAAGATCTAAGTGGAGATTTATTGACAAGGTGGAGGTATAAGAGGTGAAACTTTCTAACCATCCACATAAATATCATCCATAGAGAAAAACATCACTAGAGGAAGATGCTTGTGGATGTGTAGAAACCTGCTACAAAGAAAAAGTGCAGCAAGAAAATTATGAATTTTAGTATTAGGGGGGGAGGTTGTGCATTTAAGGATACGCATGTGTTTGTGTGTGTGTGAGAGAGAGAGAGAGAGAGATTTGGGCATTTTCATTGTCTTCTTCATGTTGAAAGGTGACATGAATATGATTTAGGCCAATAATGTATCTTAGCATCCATGATGGACTTGGAAATGACGTTTTATTAGTTATAGGATTCTTATTTTAATAATCATATGGGCTAAAGGGTATAAATGAAAGTTGAAAGGGTGAATTGTAGATTTTTAGATGCATAAAGGTTAATGTAATTGTGATTTTGAAGAATTTGGCAAATTGTGAAGTTATTTGTCATCATTAAAGTGATGGTACCTTGATTTAAAGTAGTAGGTTCACTTTGTTGGTAAAAACGAAAAAGAAAATATATTATAGAGGAAAAAAATCGCTTCAAGTAGCAACGACCTTGCACATCCATAGATCTTAATTGTCATTTGGAAGAATTACAAAGCTTGGGAAATCAAAATGATGAGATGATTACATTCTTAGGATGTTTATAGTTCATGGGTATACAAAACTAGTTGATTAGGTTGTCGAGCAAGCCTTGACAAATGCTCAAAAATACAACCTCAAAGGAAATGAGAAGAAAGATTCAAAAACACTCTATCTCACCCAACATTACTTGTATGAAAATATATTTCTCAAGATCTTAGTACTAAAGATTTTAAAGAAATATTAGGACATATTAGAGACCAACTATGAGGGCATTACTAAGGTAAATATAGTCAAGTTATTGACACTAAGAATGGATTTTGAGAGTTCTAAGATGGAGTCAAAGTTAGTAGAATAGCTCATGACCCAAGTTTTGAATATTTTAAATCAATTATAAATAAACAGTGAATAAATATTCTTAGAACCTTGCTACAAAGTTTGACGTAGTGGTTGTAGCCGTTAACAAGTTTAAAGACTTGACATAGCTATCAATAGATGAGTTGTTAAGATCTTCATTTTCCCATGAATCCTAAACAAATAGGAATGATGATTCCTCTTTGGAAAGTGCATTCAAGTCTCAAGTTTCTATCTCAAGTAGAGGAAGATTAAGTTCAAGATGTAGGGGAAGAACTAGTAGAAGTAGTGATCAAAGAGATAGTAAGAAAGAGTTAAAACAATAAAGGAGACCATATCAAAACCCTCATAGGTTAAATGGAGAAGTAGCAAAAACTCACAACTAAATCAAAGGTATGAAAAATCCATGGTTAAGTGTTTTTTGATAATAAGCTAGGCCATTATGCACATGAATGTAGGAAGAAGAATGTAAACGTTAAAAAATATGATGCAAACAATTCTAACACCTTGGAGAACTATCAAGGATCTTTATTCCTTACTTGAGTGCTTACCAAGATACTTTTAATGATATTTGACTTATAAATAGTGGGTGTTGTAATGATATGGCAGGAAATAGAATCTTAATTGTAAACAAAGACAATTCGATAAGGACTAAATATAAATTCGAGAGGACCAATATTGCAAATGTTATGGGAAAAGGAATGGTCAATATCCTAAGTAAATAAGGCCTAAAGAGGTACATACCAAATGTGTACTATGCCCCAGGTTTGAAACTTAACCTCATTAGCATTAGTCAACTTTACTAAAAAGGGTATAATGTAACTTTTAAGGGAAATATTTGTTTTATATATGGAAAACCTTCCAATAAGATGTTGATTTCTAGGGTGACGATGAAAAAGAATTGAATGTATCTCGTTGTCATGAAATATGGTAGAAAGGATGACTCATTTTCCAAGAAGGCAACATGTTTAGATGAATATAGGTTATGGCATTTAATATTTGGTCATCTACAATCTGGTGGCCTAAAATTCTTATAGTGGAAAAGCATTGTTAAAGGTTTTTCTCCTATCCAAGAACTAGCTATTTCATGTGAGAGTTGCATTCTTGAAAAGTAACATAGGGACAATTTCCAAAAAACACTATCACTAGGAGGAATTTACTACTTCATAAACTTCATAGCTAATTACAACAAAAAGAGTTGGGTGTCCTCACTGTGGGATTTAAACCTATATAATTAATTGTTGCGAACAAATAATTCATAAAATAAAAGGCATGCAATGGCGTGCACACACACACATTAACACAAAGATTTTATCTTGGAAATCCAAATTGGGAAAACCAAAAAAAAAAATAGTACATATTTTTTAGTCCATAAGTTGTCAATCCATTTACCCTAAATAAGAATAGATCCCTAGTTCCTTAATCAAAATTACAAAACAATGGGTTAAACCAATATCCACCACAAAACCACTAAATGGAAAAACCACGTGTTGAAAACTGCAAAAAATGGATGCAAGAAACTACCCAAAATCATGTGCACGTGGAGGTAGTCATGCAAAGAATATAGCACATACCTAAAGTTCTCCCACTTGTTTTCTTTGGATATAGGGGGTCACAAGAATACATGATCAACAATCCAAGGAAATAATGCCCATTGTTTTTATAGACCAAGAACTTACTCTTGCTCATCCAATGGATTTCTCCTCCAAATAGGTTAAACATACACACTTGCAAAGCTTCTACGATCCGGATCTCTAATCCAATCCACATCAACTAAGCCATGTATGTCCAACACTCTATCCAATCCTTCCCTTCCTTCGTAGCACAATCCATAACTAGCAGTGCCATGAAAATACCTAAAAACCCTATTTAATACTATCCAAATCTCATTCCCTAGTTTTGACATATACATACTTAATACTCCCACTACATGTGCAATGTCTGCTCTGGTATAGATCATTTCATACATCAAAATTTCGACTGCATTAGCATATGAAACATAAGACATGTCCTCTTCCTCTCCCTATGTCTAAGACATAGATTTACATATAACTTTACACCAACAGGAATAGGGACCTTTACCAGTTATTCATGCATATTAAACCTCTACAATATTGTCTCAACTTACTTCCTCTGATTTAATCAGATATTCCTCTTTGCTCAATCTTGTTCAATTTGCATGCCCAAAATGGAATTTTTAGCATTGACATCATTCATGTCAAATTTAAAGGACAACTAAGTTTTCACTTTTAGGATAATTTTCCCTATCATTTACAATCAGCAACCTATCATCCACATGCAAGATCAAATGAATAAGATGATCACCAACTAATTTGAAACAAACACAATGATCCACTTTTCTCCTTGTGAAGTTAAGTCCCAATATATAAGTATCAATTTTTTTATACCACATCCTTGGTGATTGCTTTAACCCATATAGGGACTTTTTCAACCTACATACCAAATCTTTCTTTCCCTTCATCAGAAAGCTTTTTAGTTGTTTCATGTAGATTCATTTTTCTACATCCCCATGTAAGAATGATGTGTTTACATCCATCTGTTATACTTCAAAATAAAAAGCAACAACAATAGTTAAAAGAAATCGAATAGAAATTAGCTTGGCAACAAGAGAAAAAATCTCACCATCATTAGTTCTCTCTACATAGGAATAACATGTTGCTATTAATCCAACTTTTAATTTCTCCACTTTGTGTTTTGTGTTTAACTTCTTAAATACCCATTTCCTACCAATGGGATTTCTTCCAGCTGGAAACTTGACTACAATCCAAGTTAAGTCACTTGACACGAGGACATGGGACAAGGAGTAAATGAAGATACGAGTATCTGACACCTGACACAACAACCCCCTGTAACATGACATGCAGGACAAGTCATATATATATATATATATATATATATATATATATATATATTGCACAACTCTTATAAGACCCACGAGTACCTGCGGGTCTTGACAAGTTCTATAGCGAGACAGGTCACTCACATAGGACCCGAGGTCTCTACCCGTACTCATCCAAACCCATATAGAACCACATGTTACCTGCATAGGACCCCGAATAAGACACGTGGACCCACTCAAAGTTTGTATTTTTTTTTTAATTTAGAACGTATTTAAAATATATATATATATATATATATATATATATATATATATATATATATATATATATGATTTTTTCTGTCTTATACGGGGTCGTCGAGTCAATAGTGGTATTAGCCTTATACTAGTATGAATGCGTAAAATATATATATATATATATATATATATATATATATATATATATATATATATGTATATATATATATATATATAACACAGATTCTCATTCAATTTAGAAGCTAAAACATGTACATTATGGTGATACAAATTCAATCATACATTATACATACAATCACGATTCATCAATGATACAACTAGTAGTCTAGTACTTACTACTACATCAATGATGATAAATTGACAAACACAAGAGATTAACCATAAATTGCAGTTTTCTTATTAAGTCATCAACATCAAAATGATCTTGAGCATGTTGTTTTGCTAAAAGGATTTTCCCTCAACATTTGAAGTTATTGTTGTAGCCCCACTTCCAACAAATGGAGTATTGGTAGACCTTAATGAAATTGAAAGAGAGGGAGCATTATCAATGGGGGAATTCCTCACTCCCTTTTTCCCCTTCCATGATGCCCTTTATTGAGCCATGATTGTTGTGAATATAAAGAAAAATGGATTATTGTAAGGTTGTGCATGTAAACAAAAACAGACTAGTGGATTGTTGTAATAAAACTAAAAAAATAAAAGAGAAATCCATTTTCTTGCACCTTGAATCTCTTCTAAAACTCGTCTTCCTCCTTTGTTGGTCATCCACACACTCCTACAGCGCCAAAACAAAAGACACGACTGACAAAAATCGGCCCAAAATCGAAGTGCACTGAGTTGATTTTCAAGGGACACGTGCCACAAAATTGGGACACAATTTTGGCACATTCCGGACACGAGTCAAACTTGTGTCCCTCACCTAAAACACGAGTCAAACTAGTGTCAAACACATGTCATCGCAACTTCCTCTCCCTTTGGTCGAGCGACCCTTTGGGCTCCTTGTCAACTATTCATCCTCCCAAATGCTTGAATGTCAAGTATTCATCCTCCCAAATGCAAATGCTTGAAATTAATTGTTTGCTTGGACCCTCTGAAAACGAGATCTTTCTGCAACTACTTGTTGGGTTTGCAACCTATGATACATATATTGTATGCTTTTATGTAATTCGTATAGTGTATGCTTCTATGTAATTCTTGGGACCTAGTGAGCACAAATAGATTTTTGAACATTTCAATATCATCCCTCAAGAATGCATTTTGTTGCACAACTTCGACAAACTTAGGACCACCCAGCTCAACTTTCTTAATATTAAGAAGATTAGGATTACTTATGTCTACCTCAATCTGAGTACCACCTCTAATTACAGCATTAATAGTTGGTCCCACTTCCTCATTAGGTGGCCAAGGCTCTGATTTTACTAGATTCGCATTCCACCACATCCTCATTAGGTGGCCAAGGCTCTGACTTTACTAAATTCACATTCCACTATCGGGCGTGAGCTCCCTATATCTCATTTCAATTTTGGTAGTCTTAAGTAGCATGACTAGTAGTTTAGCAATGATTACATCGCAATTGCCTAGATAGTTGGCAATCAAAAGCAATGTGACCCGCCTCATCCAAATTATAAGATCTTACAGGTCCAGTCCTTCGAAGTTCCACCCTACGTACCTTATCTATACCCTCTTCCTTGACCTTGACCTTTTCTAGGTTGGGGTTGTGAGTTATCCGCACTCAAAAAAAGGTTTTATCCATTCTTTCTGCCAAAGCATCCAAAACCCCACACTTTTCTTTCTATACTATGTGCATTGTACCCAAAAATCTCAGAATATGCCATGTTCATAATGGATGAATACTTCCATAAAATGGGACAATGATGGGGGGGTGACAATATGCATGAAAAATATCACAATAATTTATTGACCTGGCATTGCTAGAGATAGGATTAACATAAAGGAAGGCCCCTTAACCAAAAAATAAGAATCAGTTCTTTTTCTTTACTAATATTCATTGAATTAACTACTTACTTATCTTTGGACCAAAATGCCATGACCCCTTTACTAGGTGTGAAAAGATCCCATTAAACTGCCTCTACTTATTTCCCCACTTTCCAATGCATGCCCCTGACTTTACGTGTGTGAAATACTTCATGTTTGGTCAATACTTTCACTAATTAAAACATAGTGAAAGCCATATTGAAAGGAAGGATGGGATAGATCAATTGAAGATAGATTACTTCAAGGTCAAGCAAGTTGTTTGTGTCAAGCCTGATTCAACTAGCTTGGTAGGTAGACATGTTAGATATGTGGTATATAAGAATGAAATCACGCTATCCATGTTGGAGGCAAAGCATTGAAACACAATGAAGTTGGCATTACTCATTGCCATAGAGAAATGGATTTTTAATGTTATGGGGAGGTCGATATATGAGATTGTTAAGGGATAGGTATATTATTACTATTATTATCTAATTTTAAGGTCACTGCTAAGCCAGACACTAAATTGGTGTATGATACCCCTTTGTTTATGGGACAAGGGGCCTAGTTTCGTGCAGTGATTCAACTGCTAAGTCTATGAAAGCATACATACTCTACCCCTTTGGTTTTGAACTTGTGACCTCTTAGGAGGAAACACATGCCCTTAACCATTAGTTCACTCAAATTGTATATCAGATTGTTAAGGGAGAGAGAAAAGAGACCCCAATCCCATACTAAACCATACATCTCTCTATCTATTTCTTCCAATTTACAGAATTGCTAAGAATCGGTTAATTTATATCTCTAAGTGCAATGAATGACTGAAGGCACCGCGATTGTCCTTGGATTGTCGAAATGAAACTCGATGAAATGAATTAATGTCAAGATATTGTGTATATAAGACTAGATTCCAATACCAAGTGTTCAAGTGCGTGAACACTTGAATAAATGGTAAAGGGTCGGGAACGAACCTAACTTTACTTAATTCTTTTGCGATTGGATCATGACAGAAATATCAAACTGATGCTCCACCCTTTCTTTTTCATCATGGGGAAAAGCATAAGAAGCGTTCCATTTGAATGCAATAATCCTACTAAATCGTGATTGAAGAGCCAGCAAATCATTCTGAATCAGGATGGTGAGGAAACAGCTTACCACTATAAATCATAGTGGATCGCTCAAACTTATCTAAGGTCATTTCAGTGATCGGTAGAAAGAAATCCCACCAAGTCTCTGTTCATAAGAGGATCCTTTAGGATTGGTGAAGTAGGTGAATCGATGGAGATAATATTCTTTATCCCATGGAATGTGATTGGAAGAATGGGGAGAAAAGGTTGATACGAGTGATCTTGACACATAAGAAATGGTGTTTTCAGGTTTTGGAATTTTTAGTTAAAATAGGTGTTTTTTTTTTAATCTTAATTTTTGTTGTTTAAAAAATTGGTTTTTTTTATTGCATATATAGATTCAACGTCTTAGGTAGTAGGGTAAGCCAGGATAGAAATGACTGACTATGTGAGCTCTCTTTTTTGGTAAAATCATTTGAGAAAAAGTTGATACTTATGAAATGGCTTTTTCTAAATATTATAGCTTTTGGAATTTTTAATTAAAATGAGGTGGTTTTTTTTTTAATCTTGTTTAAAAAAACAGTTTTTTTATTGCACATATAGATTCAGCATCCTCCGTAGCAAGATAATCCAGGATAGAAATGACTGACTATGTGAGCTCTCTCTTCCTAGCAAAATCAGTCGATCCATCTAGTGCAACTATAGCATTATCCCATGCATTGATCGAGATAGGTTGTGGGTTTGCTTCCTCTCATATGTACCCACATTCCTAGTTACTAATTGATGATATTTATAATAGATCTGACAATCTTTATAACAGATCTGAGTGAGAGGACTTAGCTTGATTATTCGCTCTTCTTCAAAAAAATATCAGCAACAATTTGAAAATGGTGCATGAGTGCTTCCAATGACATCCTACGTGGTCGGTTGCTCCTCAGCTTCAGCATTCTAACACCAACAGCCACATCAATCCCTGAAGCCCCCCCTCTCATTAGTTATATTATTTCATTCAAGTAAGGGTGCCATCTATTTGGTCCATAATGGATCTATTATATAATATATAAATGGTCTGTAATGGAACCATTATATAATTATATAAATGGTCAATTAGGGCATCAGGATAGTAGTAAGATCTTGACTTCCAAACCATCCTCATAACCTAGCTTCTTCCAATTTTATCTTAGTTATGGGTTTTATGAAGATGGTCATACAGGTAAGATCGTGACTCTCCCTATTCCTAATCATGCATAGATTGACCAATCTCCCAAGCCCTCATTGCTCCTTGTCATGGTTATGGGACCGACTCTCAGATTGATTATCCCTGCTAGTGATGCTCAAATTGACCCAATAAATGTGATAATAATAATAGTCCTGGTCCAACTAGTAATGCTTCGGAGTGGTATCTCCTACAAGTTTCAATACATGCTCTTATACCCACCTCCATGTGCATATATCCAATTTGCATGTCGAGACTCAAGATGGAGGGAGAAGGGAGATTCATTCCAGCAGAAAATACGGTAGATGGAGGTTTCTCAACTTGGATGGTCGAGTCCACCGATTGATCAACTTTGGAATGGGAATAGATGCTAAAGCACAAAGATTCAATGGCAGATGCATGGGATAATGTTTCAAATGGGTGTATCAGACCCAGTTCAACTTAGACAGCTAGGGTTTACGAGAAACATTCCATCTAACTAATACAGTGAGTGAAATGGTTGATATAAGAAGAAAGATAAGATAAGGTAAGATAATTATATTTACGTCCAACTATTGACCACAAAGTAGGTCAAAAGGACTATTGAGTACCATGATGTCCATACAATACAAGAGAACCAAAAGGTCTCCTATAAAAAATACAATGCACGAATAAAAAAGATACAATGCAAGAACATAAAAGATACAATGTATGGAATGCCCTAGTGGATAATATCCAGGAGCTAATGGGTCTAAGTATCAGAGCCATCTCTCCTAACATCCGAGTCGAAATGAAGAACACTGAAGAAAATTCCACAAAGTTTGTTGGCATGATGAAGGGTTGATGGAAAGTGTGGATTGTCCACTAAATCGTCGCTTGGGGGGGTTCGCGCATTGTTGAGGTCTGGAAGACCTAGTCCATCTCCCAAGAACGGATCTGAGACGAATTTGTTGTTGTGATCTCATGTGGCAGGGTGTGGTCCCAGGAATCTACAATTTGGAATATGAACCGGTATCAATCGGTCTCTTAGTGCTCCTGTCTGAAGGTAGTACCCTGAAAAATGTCATGATTCTCTATGTGGGGTCTGGTCTGATGGGAGGCTAAAGAATGTGCACTCAGAACCTAAGAGTCTCCTACATATATAGGGCCAAGCATCTCTGGTCGGGATACCTGAAAAAGACGGCGAGGGTCTGAGAATCTATGAAAAAACAATGGAACCTTCCTCTGATCTCATAGTAGACAGGGCATCCAAAAATGAAATGCACCTTGGTCTCCACTTCCTGTAAATGACATACCTAGCAGAATTTGTCTGGCCTATCAATCTAGTGGTTCGTCTGTACATGAAGTCTATGAGAACCTACTCTGAATTGGCCTAGAGGAATGTGAAGAGCATGCATCCAGTGGAGAAACGTATACTAGGGTCGAACAATGAGCCCATCTCTCAACTCCAAGAAGTGCTCAGCGTAGAAGGCCATCTTTGGGCACAACCCTCCCGGAGGATTGACTCAAGTGACCTAGACGAACTGCCTGTAGATGTCCTCCCTGATGATCTTCTTCAGAATCTGTCTAGTAGGTAAAAGGTGACCAGGAGCATCTAATGAATATCGGAAAGGAAGGAGACGATCCAACTGACTTCCCACTAACTCGAAGAGATCTGAAACTCCTATAAAGCAACATCTAGCCCGATCTGAGGGAGTATAACAAGCAACAGTCTCATAAGAGAAATATACCAAGTAAGCATATCAGTCCCTACACTTTATCAAGTCTGCAAAGCCCCAGACACAATGCAAGGATGACACCAATCTAAAGATAGTCTCAAGTCGAAAGGGTTGAGCTCCAAACTCTACAAGGATGATGTGTTGAGGTACTGTCTATTTGCATCTAACAATGTGATGGAGAAGAAGAATCTGAACCAATGTTGCACGAAGTAGGGACTTTTTTTGGAAGCGAGGACGCGGAAGCGTCATTTCCCAAAAATCTAGGAAGCGAAGCGTATTGGAAGCGTCTACTATATATATATATATATATATATATATATGCACTTATATTTTAAAAAAAACTTCCAAAATACCAAATTAGTTGTAGAAGACATGAAAACATGCATATTTTAACATAAATCAAGATAAATATGGCATCCATTGTACATCAATGATTAATTATTCTGGCATCAACCATCTAGAAACTAGATTCCTCTTCTTGTGTCTAGCCTTTGCCTCTACTTCGATTCTCTAGGGATATTAGTCAACATTGCCCATTTTTTATCAAACAGCCTAATCCAAGCCTTATAATATGGTAGAGAATGCTTAACATGCCTGATCAGTGATTTTGACTTAAGTGAAGGGTACATTTTTGCTAAGGCCATCACAAAGGAGTTAAACAATCAACAACACCAACACCGGGGTACATATAGGGCTTGGTGCTCTTGAATAAATGCCAATACATGCCCTCATAAATGATGTAATCCAATGAAATGCCATAATCTCATTGATCCTGAAAACTGTTAAATCTGTTGAATTTTGAATGGGATATGAAATTATATTTTCCATATGAAGTCTGATGTGGTTGGAACCACTCTCGAACATCCTGAGTCATTTCATGGTAATGTTAAAAATTTAACTAAAAGGATGCAAACCAAAGATTAGTGAGCATCTAGGAAGCGTCTAGGGAGAATCAAGTGGCAGCTTGGGATTATTCAGAAAGTTTAGTTCCTCACATAATAGTTCAAAATTTCCAAAAAGAAAACAAAAAAAGACCCACGAAACCATGTGATCTGTCCACCTTCTCTCAGATTCACTCGCGATCCACGGTGGATACACGCTCGAACCTCCACGGATTTGCACTTGATCCTTTTTGGATCCATGGATTAGGCAGTCAAAATTGCAAATTGGGCCCCCGCAAATCCGATTTTCCAGGAATGGCCAAAAAAAGGCAGAACTGCAGATCCGATTTTTGGATCCACGGTTTCGCCGAAGGATCAGTGGCAGATCCATAAGGGACGTGGTTCCGCCTCTAGTTCCTTGGCGGTGGGGGACGGATCTTGCAACATTGATCTAGACTCTCTCAGTTGAAGCCCAATCCGACTCAAGTAAAGATGGTCCCCAAATCTCTGAGCCATATAGAACAGTGGGAATGATCAAGGTGTCCATGAGGCTCATCTTGGACGACATGTCCTAGAAGTGATATCGAAAGCACTATCTCTCGAGAAGGGCTAAGGATCCAAATCCTTTGTTGATAAGAGGCTGAAGTGTTGGTCGCAAACTGAAGTGGGGACTTGAGAATTGCACCCCCAAGTAAGCATACGTGTTGGTGATCTCAACCTCCTCCCCTCTGAATAGGAAGTGAAGGTCTGAAGTCTTCTTCACCCCATTAAAGATCATAACCTTGGTTTTACCCAGGTTGACCGTTAACTGTCGAAGATCACAAAACAGAACTAAGGCATACAGTTTTCTATGTAATCCTTCTGGAGAGGAGGACCACGTCGTCAGCAAAGAGTAGAATAGATATCAAAACCTGGTCAAGAAGGCAGCCATCAGTGTCCTGGATATGCTCGTGTAGAAATGCCTCCAACTCATCAATATAGATCCCAAACAAGGCAGGGCCTAGTGGACAACCCTGTTTAACCCCAATAGTGCTTCGAATAAAATTAGACATCCCATGAGTAGTATAAAGAGGACCAAGGATGGACTCATATAGATGCGTAATAGCTGTCAATAGGGTCGTCGAGATGCCAATATCTCTGAGTCTTTGGAGTAAGGCTTCCCTCAAAACAGAGTCAAAATATTTCCGAAAATCTACAAAACAACAGTAGACTTTCGAAGAGCGGTGTCATGCCTCCTCAATCACGACGTGAAGGGTGAAGATGTGGTGAATGGTCTGATGAGCCAGTCAAAAACCTGCATGTCCCCTAGCTCTGAGTTGTCCCTGCTCAAATTCACTGGAGAGCTTCCTATGTAGAACAATAGCATAAAACTTCGAGAACGTGTGGCCCACCATGATCAGTCTGTAGTTATTGGGATTTGAGCTGGAACTTGATTTGTGGATCAGATGGATGATGTGGTGTGACCATGCCAGTGGAAAACCTTCACAGAATACACGGTTGAAGAGATTAGCCAAGTAGCTAGCCAAAGCACGGAAATCGTGCTTAAAGAACTCTGCTTGGGAGCCTTCCTCATCAGTTGATTTGTTGTTGTTCATCACCCAAATGGCCTCTCTAATATCTCTGTCTGACAATAGGTAATAGGAAGAGGGTGGAGAGGTAACATGAATTTGGGCCTGCCCCAAAATATCATAAAGGTTGGAAGTGTGAAAGAAAATGGATGTAGGGTCGAGGTCAAATGGAAGGGAGGAGCATCAGGGAAGGATGGTATGCTAGAATTGTTTTGGGGAGTGAGCAAGGAGAGCAAAAAGTTATCATCTTCTATGAGAAGGAAAGAGTCGTTTCCTGCGACGAAGGAGACGATGATAAGAAGCTTTGAGGTCGGGGTAGAAAGGTCGAGAGTGGGTAAAAGCATATCGAATTTCTCGATGGTGTTTCTTCCCAAATGGTAGATGAAAGACAGGTGTATTTAGTGGAAGCAAAATGAAGCAAGGAGAACTGGGTCTCTGATGGGAGCATCTTGAGTAGAGTAGAGGAGAAGATGTCATGGTCGCCTTCATCAAATCGAAAGGTGGTTCAAGGTGGACCCCGAAGGGAAGGATGGGGTGGAAGGGGAGGGTCAAACCAGAGAGCGAAGGAAATAAGTGCATGATCAGCAGGGGGGGTGGGGGAGACTGATATATGGAGAATAAAACAAAGCAAGTTCGGGCTAGCGAGGACATAATCAACTACACTAGCAACCCCTCCATATGGCCGACATGTGAAAAAGTACGAGTTTAGGAAACAGGGGAGACCATTTAAAATCAGCAACTCTTGTGATTCCCCCAACTGCGATAAATGCTTACCAAAAACTGTAGTGGGCTCCAAAGCATCATCTGACATCAAGTGAAGCCTTATTGAATCTAGATCTATCCCCTCGGTACAAAACACATCCTCTGAGCCATCGTGGAGAAGGATCTGGAGATCTCTAATACAAGCATTGAAGTCACCTAGGAGGATCACTTCCCCATCAGTAGAGTACTGGGTGATGTCGGTGTACAATTTTATAAAGGGGTCTCCATTTGAGCCATTATGGATGGAAAATGGTGAAGAGGTTGAGGGAAAGTAATAGACTGCGATTTAAATGTCCCTCAGAGGAGAGACTCTAACGCTAATATCAATCCACATAAACCAGGAAAACTCATATTTGGCTACCAAAGATACCATGTTCTAGAGTAATTCACTAGCCAAACAAGCAACTCCACATGATCCTCCTTTGACCCAATCAGAACCCTTCTGGACTTATATAAATGCGCATGTCAATTTACCAATGTTTGAGGCTCCACCGCTGCATATCAACCTAACGTAGAGTTAACTTCTCTTGGGCATCCAAATTTATACACCCTGGGCATTGAGGTAAGTCTTCTTTATGGCTGACTATCGGTATGGTTCAGCCCCAGTATTCACTAGTTTACCAAGCCCATATGACTCCTACGATTCTGGATTTCAAGGCTTAGAATGCACACCATCAGTATGGTTTGGTTCACCTTACTGCCCTCCTAATCTACCATAAGCATGCTTTTACCCACTTACTAATGCTCGTATTGGTGCTTTTGTTTATAGCAGGGGGAGTGGTCAGACTTTCAGGTTTTTAGTAACATAGATAATGGTAGTTCAGTCAATCAAAGGAAAGAGGTAGACATAAATATAATTATGATGGCTAGGCATCTCCTTCTCGTTCACAAATTGATAATTGAAAAGGGTTATGATGCATGAAGTTGTCATTAAATCTTTCCAAGGGACAAATTTTGTTTTTGGAGTGTAGAACAAAGTTTCTATTTTTCCATTAAAATAGAATTCGAGGAAATTTAAAATAGATAATTCTATGCGTTAAAAACTTTGCTTGAATCTATTTAATTGAAGAATAATTTATTTATTTTAACTTTTCAAAGTTTTTTAATTATTTAAATATTTATTATTTATAATTTTAAAATAACACACCATGGATAGATCGAGTGAAAGGACTTCGCTTGCTTATTTGCTCTACTTCAAAGAAATACCAACAACAATTCAAACATGGTGCACGACTGTTTCCAAGGACATTATGTGTGGTCCTCCTCAGCTTCAACATTCTAGCACCGACAACCACATCGAAACATGAAGACTTGCCTCATCATTAGTTGGATCATTTCATTCAAGTAGGGGTGCCATTTATTTGGTCTGTAATGGATCCATCATATAACATATAAGTGGTCAATTACAGCATCAGGTCTGTTGTATCTTAAGAGACAATTCCTCAGTTGTGAAAGAAATCAATGCTTAAGACATTTTAAAAGTGTGTCACAGAAATGATTTTATCATGAGGTCTTTGTTTTATCCCTCTATAGACTAGCTTTCTAAAACCCTTAATGATCTGGAATAATAAAAGGTTGCGTATTTCCATTCACTGTTGATATCTGGATGAAAAGAAGAAATGCAGGGGAAACTCAAGGTAATATGCTGAAAACACAGAATCTACCACTTTTAAGTTTTAGAGGAAATTCATGGAGAGAAAGGAAACTCGAAATAATATGTTTTAAACACAGAATCTATTACTTTAAAGTTCCATCAGGAGTTTGTGAAGAGGGGAAACTCAAAATAATATGCTATAAACACAGAAACTATTACTTTTAAGTTTCAGAGAGAATTTGTGAAGGGAGAAGAGATGGAGTGAAGGAGCGCAAATTAAGGTTATTTAACTCTTACTCACAGATGTAATTAAGAGACCGGCTACTACATTACTTCACTTCATTCAAAGTAGAAGGGACATAAAATTACACAAGAAACACGAATCACCATCAGTAGTTGCAGGAAACTTACTGCTTCTTTCATTTACCCATCAGAAAAAGAAGTACAAAATGTAATCCACAAGAGGTCCAGAACTCAGGCCCCTGCTTCCCTCTTTCTCTCTTTCTTAAATACAAACAAAAGCAGTTTGTAACTGCTCAAGCTTCTTGAAAGTCCTAAACTACCTAAATTGTTAAACTACTTATTACATTGCAATCGAGGACACCATTGTAGCTTCGATCTTAACAAAGAAAACAAAATACACTTGGAATATAATCCTTTTGTTGAGTCTGATTTGTTGTTGATGTGTCTCCTGTTAGACACGGTCCTGTCAGTCCTTCGTCAGAGTCAAATTCACCAAAGTTCATTTCTCGTCATTCAAAGTCATGGGTGGCAAAGACTTTTTAAGAGTTTTTAGGTCTAGGGTGTTGTCGACCTATTTTGCATGAAAGCTTCCAAAGCAGTGTCAATTGCAAAATTTCATAGTCAATAAGGCTTGAGAATGTTTCTTCTTCAAAACCCTGTTTTGAAGAAGAAATCATCAATTGTGTCTTCATAATAAATGTGTAATTATTTAAAATTTTCCAGTTGAAGATGTTCACATGTAGCCTCGCCATGATCCTTTGCTGAATCCAACATCAGTCATCTCTGCGAAAATAGCCAAAGGAATCATCAGTTCAGTCAAGAAGTCAGTGGAAATAAACTGATAAAACTATCTCACGTGTGCATGCAGAGATCATAGTTGAGGCAGCCTCTTCTTGGAATGCCTTCCAGTATTTTTCAAGGGTCCCTTTTCAAGAAATTCGCATGAAGGATCTTTCAAAGTTTGACGCATTGGTCAACAAGGAAATTCGTTCAAAGTCAGTGTTTTCTTTAGCAAATAAGGAGACAATTCTAAGTAATGGGGACTTGATGACATTTGGAACGAATAATACAACTTTCAGATTGAACTTCGTCCCATTCTTATTCTATATACCAGTCCTAGAAAGACTGAATCGGAAACATGATTTATGTATCGTTGTGTCATCAATGGGAGCCTACGCAACAGAGAAATGGATGTCAGAGTGTACACATCTTATTGTTGAAGATTCTTCTCCTATAACAAATGATGTGATGGAAGCTATTATGGCCAAAAAACCCATAGTTGTGTGCGACTGGTTTCAAGCCATGGTGTGGCAAACATCTTTACCTTCAGAGATTTCGAACTGCTTGAGTTTTCTTTCATCCATGACACTAAAATGTGGACATGCACCTGTACAAGTCAAGATTGCAGATCCAAAACACCAAGAAGCATGCTTATGAGGAACCACATTTGTGGTTGGACCATTACATTTGTACCATTACAAGGAGAAGTCGAATTGAAGAGTGGAAGGACGAAATTTTAGTTTTGAAGCCGTGACTGTGTGTTTAAACAGAGCGCGGCGCATACAAAAGAGGCGCGGCGCACCCACAGTGCGCGACGCACACAGCCAAAAAACTCAGTGTAATTTTCTTCAGGCGCGGCGCATAAAGCCCTAAAGCCGAAATTCACTTCCGCTCCACAAAATTTCGATTTGGTCCAGTGCTATTGCATCCAAGTAAGTTTGTCCAAGCTCGTTAAATGGTTCTAAGCTATGTTGGAGGCCTAAAGAAACAAGGGGTTTTGTATGGCTAGACGAAAATTTAGGCATAATAACAAGGCGGATCTGGCTTTGCCCCCTCTCAGAATTTCGAGTAATACGTCTCATACCAACAAGCAGGGCCATCGTTCGGCGCTTCGGATATCTAGGATTATCTCGGAAACTTTCAGATTGGGCCTTCCTGATGTTCACTGGTTTGTCATGGGAGATGATGACACAGTGTTTGTGCTAGACAATCTGGTGACTGTTCTGTCAAAGTATGATCACGGACAGATGTATTACATTGGCAGCCTGTCTGAAAGTCATGAGCAGAATATATTTTGTTCATATAATATGGCTTATGGAGGTGGTGGCTTTGCCATCAGCTATCCCTTGGCAAAAGCATTGGAATCAATGCAGGATGGTTGCATTCAGAGGTATCCGGGCTTGTTTGCAAGTGATGACAGAATACAAGCTTGCATGGCGGAGCTGGGTATACCATTGACCAAGGAGCCTGGTTTTCACCAATTTGATATATGCGGTAACCTCTTTGGATTGCTTGCTACACATCCTATCACGCCATTGGTATCTCTTCATCATCTAGATATTGTGGGACCCATCTTTCCGAGCCGCACAAGATTACAAGCTCTGCAACATCTCTTCAAAGCTGTTAAGGTAGATTCAGCAGGAACACTGCAGCAATCCATTTGCTATGATGAGAAAAGAGAATGGTCTTTTATGGTGTCATGAGGCTATGCTGTACAGATTTTTCGGGGCATATTCTCTCCTAGAGAACTTGAAATGCCCTCGAGAACTTTTTTGAATTGGTATAGAAGAGCTAATTTCACCGCCTACGCTTTCAATAGTCCAGATGGCTTCCATTTGTTAACACGCACCATAAACCAGATGGCAGGTTTCCGTAAAAATTACAATCATCTTTTGAATACAAATCAGTTATGTCGGACAAACGTTGGAGGCGGTGATGGGGTAGCTACAGCTGGCTCACGAATATGGTCCAAGAGGTTTAGGAAGTGTCCGTTTTTATATCATGAACTGCGATTGGTGGAAATTTGTCTCTCGTCATGAAGAGCAAAATCTTCCTTCAAAGTTATTTTTATTAAAAATTTGGCTTTTATTCAAATGGAAAGTCAAAAACCGAAAGCCCAAAATTAAACAAAGACATCTACCGTGGCAAAGAAATAGGATTGGAGGCCTATTTTTATCTTCAATTGCGATTCAAAGGAGTTACACCTACAGATTTCACTTTTTCATTTGTCATCGACATATTCAAAGGGACCGTTGTTTGGTCTTCAGAACAGATGATTGGCTTTTCAGTTTTGTTTGTTAATAATGATTAAATAATCACTCATTTTGAGTCGATCTGTTTTCCCACAGATAGTTTTATTTATTGTATGAAAAATTATTTGAAAGAGAGTTTTGGGAAACGTAGAGGGAATAACAGAGAGCTTCATTGTACAGTTTTGACAGAGATTTAATTGAAAGTTGCAGCTCTGTTTCATAAGATCCCTGTGGTAACAACTTAGCATTGTGTTTCTTCCTTTGTTTTCATATGTTTCTCGTTATGTTTATTGTTCATTCATAATCATTGCCTGTTGAATGCTTTTAAGTAGAAAGGTAGAATCCAATTTATTGCTCTGCCTTGGGAAAGTATTCGTTTTCTGTGTATCTTCTTCTGTCTGAAAAGGATTCATCACACATGCCCTTTTCAGCCTCTCAACTGTCTTTTCATTCCATTAATTTCAATTTGGATGTTTAAGTTCTTGCCTATCTTGCCTCATGAGACAATCTGCGTCGGTCATTTAATCTCCCTGTTCATGCTGTCCTTTGTCCCCATACTGCCCAGAAAACCCAGCCTAAAAATCAAAATACTTTTTCCTATTCATTTACTAGCCTAAAATCATTATCAGTTCTGCATTTAGGTCATCTCAGGCCCTATTGAACATCTTTTGCTGAGATAGACCCGGAGAGAGCCCTCTCCTGTCCTCGTAGGGCTAGCTACGAGGCTGAGCTTGGTTTGATGTTGCCTTGAACCTCGTCTTCTTTCAGCCTGAGGCAGATTCGAGTGCTAACATCTCCTTCCGTTTCGGCTGTGATGTCCTAACAGTCTGCATAAACGCATCTCCACCCGACTCTACCCATGTTTTTGTGTTTCGAACGTTGTCATCATGTCACCTGCTGCCCGACTCTGCCTCTTCTGCATGTGCCTGTTGTGTTTAGTCTTCTCTTCTCCATTGCTCTGCGTCGAGTCACTTACTCGAGTCTCTCTACCCGCATTCAGACTTTCTTCCATTATCAAGGCGTTTCACCGGCTTTACGTTATAATCTTTCTTTCTTCCTCCGATGTGATTTAACACAAGAAATTCCTAAACTCCGGATTTGAAAACCTTTGGGGTTCACTTTTGAAACCACATCGCATCCGCCCGCAAATCACAAATTGGGGAATTTGTTATGAAAGACGGGAGGTAAGTGTTAACTTTGCGATGTGCGAAGTGTGACGCGCAGAAGGTGACGTGGTAGGCAGAGGTGGGGCAAATCGCAAATCGCAAATCGGCAGATTTGTTATGAGAAATGGGAGGTAAGTGTTAAAAGTCGTGAAGTGCGATGTGCAATGGGCGAAAGGTGGCATGGCAAGCGGAGGTGGGGCCAATCGCAAATTGCAAATCGACAGATTTGTTATGAGAAATGGGAGGTAAGTGTTAAAATTCGCGAAGTGTGATGTGCAATGGGCAGAAGGTGACGTGGCAATAGTAGGTGGGGCCAATCACAAATCGCAATCGGCGATATGAAACTTTACCGCACTCCGCACTTCAACAATCATAACATATTCCTTTAGCACCTTTCCTCCTGACCTTGCAATGTGATCTCTCAGTTTCAATCCTGCGCTTTGATCCTGACTGTCTATTTTTCCCGTTGTGCCTCCTCCAAAACTCTTAAGTTTTTAAGGGAAATACGCCATTTCTCTGCCTTCGGGAAATTAATTTGTTTCTCCACAGTGTAACCCTCCTAAGCTTGCAAATATGCCCGACCCTTGAACTGTTCTACACGTGAATAAGCCTAACTTGACCCCTCCTGCACGCTTTTCTCTTTGCTGCTCCTCTGGCTTAGATTACACCTCCAATGTTGCTGCTTCCTTGATTTTGGTTCTGGTGCACATTTGATGATGAATCCTTGTTGAGCTTGTGGTTATCCTTTCGAGCATATTACAGGTCTTCTTGAAATTTTAACAATTGTTCCTCAATAACCATGAATTGCTCAAAACCTCTCTTGACTTTTAGCTGAGTCGAAATAGGCTACAAAATCTGCCTCCAATTGGAGACAGCATTTTGGTAGCAAAGTGTTGAGAACTTGTAGATCAGTAGCCTTTATTGGGCATGGAGTCAAGGAGCACTTGTAGATCAGTAACCTTTATTGGGCATGGAGTCAAAGAACACTTGTAGATCAACAGACTTTATTGGGCATGGAGTCAATCCCAAATGGGAGATGATCCAGTATGAAAACCTCCAAAAACATGCTACACTTTGGACTCCTTCCTTTATTCTTAAACTGAAAATACCGAAATGAAAATACTACAACTAAAAACGCTCAACTTCTGAGCTTATTTATGCACAACTCCTATCTAAATACATGGTTGAACTTAATTAGGTGAAGTCAGCCTTCCAATGGCACCAACTGAACATCTCTGTGTTAGACTTAATGCCCCCATACTGTGGAAATTTGAAAATCAAAACAAGGATGTACAATGAAAATTTTCCAAATACAGAGCTTTGCACATACCCTTGCATAAATGCTTGTTGCTGACAAAAGAAAGTTGTCATATAGTCAACCACTGGATCATAGAACTGATGAGACAAATTTTCGGTTGCTTCCTTTTCTTGAACATCTTGCTAATGTAGACTTCTTTGGACATAGCAGCTTCCTTCACTGTTTAACTCCTCAATTTGAGGTTGTATGTGAGAAGATTGATTGTTGTTTTCTGATGATAACCATTTAGGCCGAAAAGATAAATCTAAGGTTTGTTCCTCATAATGTTGATGTTCTGCATATAATGCCAATTCTTGACAAAAATATTCCCCCTCCTGCAAACACACCTAAGAAGCTCCACTAGTTTCTCCTCTATTCATAAAATCATTAAAATTATGAAAATTGTAATGATCTTCTAGGCTTTCAGCGTGTAGTTCAATTGTTGCAACGAATTTCTAACCAGAATCCTCAGAATGCTTGAATTCTTGTGTTTCAACAATACAAGAATCCCCTGACCCCTTTTGAAAATTCTTGTTCATCTATGAATTTGCATTCTCTTGTAAAGCAATTCCAATTTTTTCTTGACAGGTCCTCTTATCTTTTCAACAAAACTTGTTCTTTCAACGTGACAGGAGAAATTTCTACAAGCCCATACATTATCTTCGATTTCATGTGCATAAAGAAACATAAGCTCTAGAGTGCAAGGCTTTCTCTCCTTGAGATAAAAAGCCAAGACAACAGAAAGAGCCCTCAAATAGTAAACCATAGCTACAGCTTCAGGAGGCTGAATCTCTTTTTGCATGCTAAAATATTTTTTGAAACCTCCTATTAAACTCGGCGATTGATTCATTGCTCTGCCTCTGGATAGAATATAATTCCAAAAGGTCTTTTTCATATGACTTACACTTGCCCCAATATCTAAGAAATATATCTTGAAAACCTTACCAAGAACTAATTGGACTTGCTTCCAAACACTGGAACCATTGCTAAGCACCCTGCTTTAATGAATGACAAAACATCCTTAAAGCCACATCTTCATAAATAATTTAAAAATTGTCGAGAAAGTACTAAAATTCCAAGATATGTTGTTCAGCTGAAATATCTTCCTCCTCTCAAGAAAAACTTGGCAAAAATTTGAATCCTTTTGAAGGATATTGATGGAGGATTGTGGGCAACACCAAGGGTTTGAAAATCACCTTGGTTCCAAGCCGGAAAGAAGCGTATTGCTTATGAGGTAGAATGTTATCACCCAAAGATGATGAATCCTCACCTTTATGCCCAGACTGTGACAAATTACTTTCAGGAATAGTAATGCAACAGTCCTCTCTCCTTTCCTACTTAGGAGATAAAGTTGTGTCAAGATCAATAATACAATCAGAAGAAAAATCTTCTTTCTCCAATAAAGAATGTACATTTTGGGCCTTATAATCTTCTGAGAAAATAAAGCAAGAAACAATCTTCTTGATATGTAAGGTAAAATAGACCACCATACTAATAGTGAAAAATAAAACTTCCTTTACAAGATTCAAACTCTGATATATGTATTTTCCACGCTGCTTTCTCATTTTCTTGCCCGTAAAATTCCTCATCTAATGAAACCTTCATCAGTGGAGTCGTCGGATGAATAATAAACAACCAAATTTGTATCTAAATCTTGTTCACCATCAAGAAATAGATTTCACTACCCAGGGAAAAATAACTTCGTGCCTTCGTCCCCGACAGCAGTGCCAAAAAATGTTGTATCTTAAGAGACAATCCCTCGGTTGTGAAAGGAATCAATGCTTAAGACATTTTAAAAGAGTGTCACATAAATGATTTTATCACGAGGTCTTTGTTCTACCCCTCAGTAGACTAGGTTTCTAAAACCCTTAATGATCTGGAATAATAAAAGGTTTCATAATGCCATTCATTGTTGATATCTAGACGAAAAGAACTGGAGGGGAAACTCAATGTAATATGTTGAAAACACAGAATCTACCACTTTTAAGTTTCAGAGAAAATTCATGGAGACAGAGGAAACTCGAAATAATATGTTGTAAACAGAATCTATTACTTTAAAGTTTCACCAGGAGTTTGTGAAGAGAGGGGAAACTCAAAATAATATGTTGTAAACACAGAATCTATTACTTTTAAGTTTCAGAGAGAATTTGTGAAGGGAGAAGAGATGGAATGAAGGAGAGCAAATTAAGGTTATTTAACTCTTACTCACAGATGTAATTAAGAGACCGGATACTACATTACTTCACTTCATTCAAAGAAGAAGGGACACAAAATGGCACAAGAAACACGAATCACCATCAACAGTTGCAGGAAACTTACTGCTTCTTTCATTTACCCATCAGAAAAAGAAGTACAAAATGTAATCCCCAAGAGGTCTAGAACTCAGGCCCCCGCTTCCCTCTTTCTCTCTTAAATACAAACAAACACAATTTGTAACTACTCGAGCTTCTTGAAACTCCTAAACTGCCTAAATTGTTAAACTAATTATTACATTGCAATCGAGGACACCATTGTAGCTTCGATTTTAACAAAGAAAACAAAATACACTTGGAATATAATCCTTTTGCTGACTCTGAATTGTTGTTGATGTGTCTCCTTCTGTTTCGGCTGTGATGTCCTAACAGTGTGCATAAACGCACTCCACCCGACTCTGCCCATGCTTTTGCATTTCAAACGCTGTCATCATGTCACCTACTACCCGACTCTGCCTCTTCTGCGCATGTCACTTACCCGAGTCTCTCTGCCCACATTCAGACTTTCTTCCATTATCAGGGCATTTCACTGGCTTTACGTTATAATCCTCCTTTCTTCCTCCGATGCGATTTAACACAAGAAATGCCCTACCTCCGGATTTGAAAACCTTTGGGGTTCACTTTTGAAACCACATTGCATCCTCCCACAAATCGCAAATCGGGGATTTTTTTATGAAAGATGGAATGTAAGTGTTAAACTTTGCGATGTGCGAAGTGCGATGGGAAAAAGGTGACGTGGCAGGCGGAGGTGGGGCCAATCGCAAATCGCAAATCGGCAGATTTATTATGAGAAATGGGAGGTAAGTGTTAAAAATCGCGAAGTGCAATGTTCAATGGGCGGAAGGTGACGTGGCAAGCGGAGGTGGGGCCAATCGCAAATCACAAATCGGCAAATTTATTATGAGAAATGGGAGGTAAGTGTTAAAAGTCGCGAAGTGCGATGTGCGATGGGCGGAAGGTGACGTGGCAAGCAGAGGTGGGGCTAATCGCAAATCACAATCGGTGATATGGAACTTTACCGCACTTCGGTGATCATAACATATTCCTTTAGCGCCTTTCCTCCTGACCTTGCGATCGCATTGCATCGCAATATCGCAAGTTTAAATATTTCAAACTTGTATCCTTTACCGAATGCGATATGTGATACGATCTTCGCCATCCATCTCTCCATTTCAGTTATGCTCTTTGATCCTGACCATTTATTTTTCCTCTTGTGCCTTCTCCAAAACTCTTAAGTTTTTAAGGGAAATAAGCCATTTCTCTACCTTTGGGAAATTAATTTGTTTCTCCACGGTGTAACCCTCTTGAGCTTGCGAATATGCCCAACTCCACCCTGACCTGTAGGTAATGTTCGGAACACTTCAATCGGCCCAACTCTTGAATTGTTCTACATGCGAATAAGCCCAACTTGACCCCTCCTGCACGCTTTTCTCTTCGCTGCTCCTCTGGCTTAGGTTACACCTCCAATGCTACTGCTTCCTTGATTTTGGTTCTAGTGCACACATGATGACGAATCATCATTGGGCTTGTGGTTATCCTTTCGAGCATATTACAGGTCTTCTTGAAATTTTAACAACTGTTCCTCAATAACCTTGAATTGCTCAGAACCTCTCTTGACTTTTAGCTGACTCGAATTAGGCTACAACAAGGTCAGTAATAAGATCCCAACTTCCATACCATCTTCATAATCTAGCATTTTATCTCAGTTATGGGTTTTATGAAGATGGTCATACAGGTAAGATCTTGACTCTCCCTATTCCTAAACATTCATAGAATTATCGGTCTCCCAAGCCCTCACTTCTCTTTTTCATGGTTATGGGACTGACTCTCAGATCAATTATCCCTGCTAGTGATGCATACCAATAGTATTAAATTGACCCAATAAATGCAATAATAATAATAATCTTGGTCCAACTAGTAATGCTTCGGAGTGGTATATGCTACAAGTTCTGATACATGCTCTTACTGACCTCCACGTACATATATCCAGTTTGCATGTCGAGATGGAGGGAGAAGGGAGATTCGTTCCAGCGAAAAATAATGTAGATGGTGTTTCTCTAGCTTGGATGGTTGGGTCGGCCAATTGATCGACTATGGAATGTGAATAGATGCTAAAGCAGGAAGATTCAATGGCAGATGCAGGGGATAATGCTTCAAATGGATGTATCAAATCCGGTTCAACTTAGACAACTAGGGTTTACGAGAAACATTCCATCAAACTAATATAGTTAGTGAACTGGATGTTATAACTAGTGTAGATATATCAATCTGCCTAAGAGAATGGATCTAAGATTATCCTCTTTTTCATAATTGATTTTTTCAAGCTTTTAAAATCTAACAAATACCATGGAAAATATTATGGGCAAAACTATGAGATGTTAAAACCTAAAGTCCAAAAAAGACTAACAATACTATTTTATTTTTATTTAACAAGATCAAAATATTTATATTTACATTATAACATATTTTACTTCCACAATATTGATATTTACATTACAACATCTCTTACTTCCACACTAAGGTGGATAAAAATTCTACTTAATTAATAAATAAATAAATAAACCCACACTTTCACCCCAAACGCCAACACCAACTTTTAGGGCGTCCCGACACTGTAACGTACATGCATTATAAACACCAAGTTTTAGGGCTTCATGTGCACTGCAAGGTATACGGGTCGAGTAAAGGCATTGAAATAAATAAGACTGGCCAACCCCATTTTCTACAACTCGTTTACGCAGGTAGGGACTTTCCTATAAAAACTCCCTGTCTGATCGACCTACGTTTCTATTGCAAATTCTTCCTTGTGAGCAGTGGGCGAGACAGTGGGCAGTTGGTGTTTCCTTGTGAGCTGAGACTGTTAGCAGACAGTGAGCCAAGTCTCCAAGCCGGAAGGGACCCGACCTAATTCCCGACAGTGTTTTTCGCTTGTTAACCTTCAGATACAGTGAGGGAAAAAAAGAGACAAAAATAGTGAATAAGAAGTAGTGAGGGAACCCAAAAAAAAACAGTGAACAGGCAGTGAGGGAACAGTGAACAGGTAGGCAGTGAGGAAACAGTGAATAGGCAAGTAGGGACAGGCAGAGGTCCCAGAGCAGAGAGCAGTCTTCTCCTTGTTGTGTTTGTCTATTTATCGTAAGCATGGGGACAAGAGGGTCCAATGAACATAATGAACTGGGTTTGGTGGAAAACAAGCACCCATGCAACCTGGAGTTAGAGAAATGTAACTCAGCTGGGGGTAAAACATCAAATATTCTCCATAACGAAACACTAGGTTATGTTTCAAGGAGGCTTTATGAGGAAGGTTGGAGCATTCCTTGGATTCACCCTCCTCAAACTCCAGGTCTTACCCCTAACATTTCGACAAGGTGGGTGCCATCTGATACGTTTGGTACAACGGAAAGACCGATATTTGTGAATGTAAAACAATACAGAGGGTCCATAAGGCGCAGACAAGCTAAATAAAGGAAACATACACAAAGGAGAAAACTCAGATGGATCTTACCAAAATCAATCAATAACAAGACAACTTTTATTGTCAAAATGAACTCATTAGAGGAAGAGCAGGGAAGTCGAGTGGGGGATAAGATAAAATGGAAAGGGATGCGGTCTAAAAAAAAGGAGTATAGGCTAAAGCAATGAGAACGTGAAAACTCAGCAGTAAAAAAGGAGAAAGCAGTAAGAACACATACAGCCCCACAACCACTCTGCTTTTGTGGTCATCGGAGCTTTACGTAAGCGAGCTCATGAACATGAAAATAAGAATTGCGCTTATGGAATCAAGGGGACAACATGAAGATGCAAAGATGAAAGAAATGTTAGTATTCATTCATAAACTTGAAAGAGAAAACAAAGTTCTCAAAGAGAAAATAATAAATTTGCAAACCAATATGGAAAGAGGACAACAACAGTTGATCGTTTTGAAAGATGAACTAGAACAACCCAAGGTAGTTGAAGAAAAGGGCCCGGAGACAGGGAATGACGGCAGCACAAAATAGATAAAAGAGTTTCAACCAACTTTGACAAGCATGGAGTTGAGAGAAAACAAACTAAGACAACAAATGGAAGAGGTTAAATCATGGGCACAAGTGGTAAAAGAACCATCAACCGAGCAAAAGGAAATCATGGAGAAGCAAATCAAGGGGCAAGCAAGGGAAGAAAAAGACAGGCAAGGCAAGGCTATAAATGTAATTATCAAAGGTCTAAGGGACTTTGGAGAGAAAGAGAGGACAAATATGTTAGTCAGGGGCTTTCACAAGGAAAAGTTGAACTAGTCAAGCTATATTCAACAGGCAAACAGGATTGGCAGGAAAATAGAAAATGGAAGTCGCAAACATGTGAGAGTTATTTTGAGAAGTAAAGAGGATAAGATGGATATTCTAAAAAATAGGGGGATGCTTAGAGGTACCCATTTTTCCCTGGATGATGATTTGACATTTGAAGAACAAGAAAAGCGAAGTAATGAATGGGAGAAGGTGAAATCAGCAAGGGAGGCAGGAAAATGGACATGGCTAAAAAATGGGAAAGCTCAAATCAATGAGCATTTAGAAAATCGGAAAATAGGTATTCGAGCCCCCATCGGGAGTCTCTAAGCATGGTAAGTTAGAATTGTAGAGGTTATGTTAATTTTGGACAACTAGGTCCTAACTCCATGTTGTGATGCTCAAATGAAGATACCAATATTTTTATTGGGTTCCTCTTTTGGAGAGGTGCAAGATCGATCTAAAGATCATCTTAATCCGATGAGCAGAACATTTATTTTGAATATATTTTTAATCTATTCAAAATATGTGCAGGTCGGCCTTAAGGTTTTGTGCCCCAATAGATGTGTCACACACCCTCAATGATGGATATAAATAAGGTCAACGTTGGAGGACATTTCACTCATCTCACCCTCACACATTCTCTCCCCTCATCTGATTGGTTCGATCACTTGGAGTCTCTTCTCTCTCCACACGTGGGAAATCTGGCGGCAACACTTTCTACCAAAATCTTGATTTCCCTAATCCGCATTTTTGGCACTATTTTCGAGGCAAAACGTTGACTTTGACTTTTCAGCATCGACCTAGCTGCTATTGCTATTGTTTGCGTTGACCGTTCACTGATAGCATTGACTTTTGGGTTGAATTTTGAGTTGACTGTTTGGCTGTCCTAGAGGGTTGTGTGACATTGTTGGTTGGCTGACCATATTGAGGCTTTGCTGGTTGAAGCATCCTGTTGACTGTCGTAATGCACCAACACACTTATATATTTCTGGCTTGTCTTCTGTCGATCTACTGGTATGTTCTATCAGCATTTTACTTTATTGTTTATGTGATTGTTGTCTAATATTGAAAAGAAAGTAAAGTTGCATCAAGCATAGAACATCTACATAAATTTACATGGTATCGGAGCTGAGGTGAAGACAAAGCCCTAATTTGTAGCAATCACCGAAGAAGAGGATGGGTTCCTCAAACTACAATGGCTTCAAGGGCTGATGACAAATTGATTGGGAAAGATGACTTCCATGCTTGGAAGATGACATTGGATCTTATGTTGGAAGACCAAGATGTCATGGACTATGTGCAGGGTAAAATCCAAGAGCCTCCATCCATTGCAACTGTTGCCGCCAAAACAAAGTATAAAAAGGGGGAGATCAAAGCAAAGCTAATGATCAGGGACTCAATTCACAATAGTCTGGTTGCCTACATCCCTGAGCTGGGCACATCCAAAGAGATGTATGATAATTTGGTCCACATGTTCAAGGCCAACAATGCGAATCAATTCCTATTCTTCAAGAATCAATTGAAGAATCTGAAGAAAGGCAGGGATGAGTCTATTCAATCATATTTTATGAAGCTGACCGAGATTAGAAACGATATGTTGGCTATTGGGGAGACAATAGCTGATAGAGATATGGTACTCACCGCACTTGGAGGGCTCTCATCGAAATGGCATGTGTTCAACACTACCATTCTCAATAATAATGTGATACCTGACTTTGACGAAATACTATCGAGATGCGTTCAAGAAGAGACAAGAATGAAGGAAACGCTGCTTACGCTGCTCATTCTAGAAAGAAGAACTTTGGTGGTCCAAAGAACAAAGGAAGAGCAGGGGCCCAAGGAAAGAAGGGCAAGTGTTACACTTGTCATAGGCAAGGTCACTATGCTAGAGAATGCCCTTTCAAGAAGGATTCTCCTGATGGTGATGACAACAACAACAATTGGAGGAATGGAAATCAAAGGAACAACAAGTTCAAGGGAAAGAGGAAGGCTCCCTCTGGCGGAAATAGTCAACCTTTCAAAAGGTCGAGAAATTCCAAGTATGAGGAATCAAATGTTGTTGATAAAATAAATGAATTCATTCTTGTATCTGCCCTCTCTGTTGCATCTTCACCCGACACTATGGATGTCTGGTTAATAGATAGTGGTGCCTCAAGGCACATCACTAGGTTCAAGGAAGCACTCTCTGATAAAGTTGAGAAAGATACTAATCTGGAAATTATCCTTGGAGATAATGCCACATATCCCGTGAAAGGGACAGGGACTGTGACCCTCCACTTGTCTCAAGGTCAAGTCCTCCGCTTGCAGGATGTACTCTATGTACCTAATTTGAAGAAGACTTGTGTCTATATCGCCATGGAAGACAAAGGTTTCACTCCACCAATGATGGAAGGACAAAGAGTATTTCAAGGAAGCTATCAACATTAAGCCAAACATATTGTAGAAATTATATACAAGATGCATGTATATATCCGTATCTTCCTAATCTAACAATATTTATCTTCACAACACAAAATCCTCCACCATTAATCTTCATGGAAATTAAAATCAAATGCAAACCCATGAAGAAATAAAAACAATCGCACATAACACAGTTGTTTAATGGGAAAGCCTGAAGCTGAAAACCCCAACTATCATATATTATGTATCATGGAGATCATGTAACAATCTCATACAAATCTTAGTACATCAAGCTCTCAGTACAATCAATCGTCACACACTAATCAAAAGAAATCTGCAAATCCATGCACTGATTTCTTGCCACCTGATAGCCTGCCTCCACTGTGCAATCCCTGCTGAAGAATAGCTCTAAATGAATTCAAATTACCCTTGCCTAGACTACGCAATCCTCATTGGAAACTCCAATGTGTGTGTGGTGCAATCAATGCATCACTATAGTCACAACAGATATTCCATCTTGCCCTTTCACCTATCTCTCCACTAGGTCTCCACTGGAACCATGCTGCACCTAGTTAACCGATGGTTTGTTTCATAATTTGACCCACTCCACCTGCTAGTGTATCATCTGGCTTAGACTAGATACAACTAGCTCAACCGAGGTTAACTCAATTAATTGAGTTAAACTGAATATCAACTCCATGAACTACTCTTCCAACTCTGTCATAACTTTTCCACTTCATTTCTAACTGAGTCCTCCATGCATGAACCATTGGGTAAAACCTCAGGAATTACATGTGAATTCCTTCAACCTCACTAATTTATACAAATATGTGCACCTAAATTAAGTGCTCTAAGAGAATAAGTTGTTGTTTAGAGTCCGATTATTATTAAGAGCTACTAATAATCGACATGCATCTATTTTTAGATTGACGATCTATAAATAGACTTCGCCCAATATTCTAAAAATAGAATTTCATCTATTTTTCCAACTTGATCAACCATCCACAAATAGCATCCTGAAACTTCTGAAATATGATCATCATGTCTAAAAATAGACATAGTCTAAAAATAGACTTGCGCCAAAATAGCCTGCGGGCCCACTTAGTGAAGGCGACTCTTTTCACTAAGCTCATCATCTTGTTGAATCTCAACACTACCTCTCAACAAGATAGGGATTATCCTTCACCCCGATCCTGCCTCTATGGTATTCCGAATTTGCTCCCCGGTGAGCTTTCGTCGTAGAACATCTGGCATCCCGATCTTCCCGTAGGATGAAGTTAACATGATCTTCCACTCACAATCTTTGATATGATGATACCTCAGAATCAATATGTTTTGATCTATCATAGTGGATTAATCGAGAGTTTAATGCAACTCGATTATCACAATGTATCACCTGAGATCTAAATGTAATCAACAACCTGTATCCAGGATCTTCCTCATCCAGATAGCCTCACATGCAGCTTGACTTGCTGCCATGTATTCTGCTTCCACTGAACTAAGTGCCACGGATCTTTATTTCCTGTTGTACTAAGAAACTGTTGTAGATCCGATACTGAAAATCCCTCCTGATGTGCTCTTTCTGTCTGTTGGGCTGCCTGCCCAATCTGCATCCATGAAGCCATGCAACTTCACGTCATTCGTCTATCTATACCATAAGCCATACTCAGATGTGCCCCTGAGATACCTCAGGACATGCTTGCCTGCTTTCCAAAAGAGCTTGGTAAGCTTAACCATCGCTTGTGAAAGCTGGTTCACCACATAGCATATGTCCAGTCTTGTATTAACTAAATACATGAGCAAACCCACCAACTATTGATAAACAATGGCATCCACTACCTCTGCTGATGTAGCATCCTCTTTCCAACAATTTCCTGGAAGAGGAGTGTCGATAGGCTTGCGGCCTTGCATGTGAAACTTCTCCAGTATCTCCCAGGCATACTTGCCTTGAGACACAAATAGTTCACCTTCCCGCTGCCATATTTCCAATCCAAGGAAATAATGAAGGAGGCCCAAATCCTTTATCTCAAATTCCTTAGCAAGATCTGCCTTGCATGAGTGTATCAACTACGCATCACCCGTTAGTATTAAATCATCAACATAAAGAACAATGATTAAAAGCTTACCCTCCACCACAATTTGGTACAGGTTTGCATCCGCCTCACTCTTGGTGAAGCCAAGTCCAGTGAAATAGTTGTCGATACGTGTGTACCAAGCACAAGGTGCTTTCTTCAGCCCATATAGAGCTCTTTTGAGCCTGCACACATGCGACTCGCTGCTGAAGATCTCAAATCCTTCAGGCTGCTCAATGTACACCTCTTCCTCAATTATCCCATTAAGGAAAGCAGTCTTCACATCCATCTGATGAATGTGCCAACCCATCTGTGCTGAGAGAGCAAGGATGGTCCTTATGAAAGAATACCGTGCGACAGGGGCAAAGGTTTCTTCATAATTCATCCCCTCGATCTGTGAGAAGCCCTAGGCAGCAAATCTTGCCTTATACTTCTCCACACTCCCATCAGCAGCTTGCTTTACCTTGTAGATCCATCTGGATCCTACAACTGATTTTCCCACCGGCCTTGGAACAATCTCCCAAGCACTGTTTCTGACAATGGAGTCATACTCCTCCACCATGGCATCTACCCATGTGGGCTCCTGCACTGCTTCTTAGAAATAAGATGGCTCTGTCACAATACACTTGCTCATAAGAGCCATGTATCCAGTAAATTGGTCAGGTGACTTTCTCTGTCTGCGTTGTGATGTAGGGACTCCTACATTCTGTGCCGCATCAAGCTTTAGTCTCTCAGCTTCTGTGGTACGCTTTTTGCCTTTTCTGATGTTTAGTTCTGCATGAGTGGACGACTCCACTCCATGAATCTCCTCCTGTGGTTGATCCACATCTAGAGGCTCATCTTTGGAAACAGGAAGTTCCTCCTATGCATGCAAGTGTAGCTCCCTCTCAAGTGACAATTTCATGGCTTTCACCTCATTGAATTTTATATCCCGTCGCACCACAATCATCCGACTGTCTGGCAAATACACACGATAATTATGGGGTGTTTCTGTGTACCCCACAAATATCCCAACTTCTCCAGTCGGCTCCAGCGTCTTCCTGGCGTCCTTTGTCACATGAATGTAAACATATGAGCCAAAAATCTTCATATGAGAAATATCAAGCTTCTTACCATTAAAATCTTCTTCAGGTGTACTCATGCCAAGTACTCTATGAGGACAACGGTTTTGCACATAAACCGCAGTGTTGCATGCTTCTGCCCACAAGTGCATCGGTAGACCCTGGTCATGCAACATTGCTCGTGCAACACCCACGATCGTTCTGTTCTTCCTCTCTGCGACCCCATTCTGTTGTGGGTTATGAGGCGCTATGAGTTCTCTTCGAATTCCTTCTTTACTACAGAAGTCTTTGAATTTGCCCGAGATGTATTCACCACCATTATCGCTCCGTAGAGCTTTCACTTGCTTCCCCGACTCCTTCTCCACCAATGCTTTAAACTCCCAGAACTTTGAGAATGTTTCGCTCTTCTTCTACATGAAGAAGATCCAGCATCTACAAGAATAGTCATCAACAAATATAACATAATACATGTGTTTTTCTGTTGAAGCAACCGAGAAAGGTCCACACACGTCTGTGTGAATTCTCTCCAGGATCACTGAAGCACGGTTCTCCTTCTCATGAAAGGTGGTCTTCACAAACTTACCCATAGTACATCCCTTGCACTGATCTGATTGCGCAAGAGTACCCTTGGGAAGTCCAGTAGAAATCTGTTGCAAAATCTTCAAGGCGCCATGGTGAAGATGGCCCAATCTCCTGTGCCATAATTCGCCCTCATCTCGGCTCACCACTTCTTTTGCTTTGCCCACCATTGCAGTGCAGCCATCTACCTCTAGCTTGTAGAGATTCTTAACTCGCATCCCTATCTTCTTGGTTTGACCCGTTGCTTTATGTCGCAAGAAAGATTTTCCATTACTAAAAACAACGTCATAACCTTTGTCTTCCAACATTGCGACCGAGACCAAGTTCTTCTTCAGAGCTGGAACATGCATAACATCTTTCAACAAGAATGGATTACCGGACTCCCTCTCAAAGGTAATGGTCCCAATGTCGGTCGCATTGTATCGACCATCGTTGCCCATCTCTATATGCATTTGAAGGTCCTTCTCCTCCAAGTCACTAAACAACTCCTTGTCTCCCATCATATGGAAAGACGCACCACTATCAAAATACCACACCGATCCCATATAGCTTGAAACCAAGCATGCGATCAAAGAGAAATCAAGTTCAAATTGTGAGGCTAAGGCCTCTCCAGCTGAGGCTCGAGCAGCCTTCTTGTTCTTCTTCTTCTGTGGGCAGTTAGTGGTAAAATGCCCATGTTTGTGACAGTGAAAACACTTCACCTTGGACAAATCCTGCTTCTTTCCTTTAGCTTCGGATTTTGAAGGAAATTTCTTCCCCTTCCCTTTCCTTGCTTTGGCAACCAAACCGCAATTCTCTTCATCTTCATTCTTCGATGAAGAGCCATCCCTGGTACTTCGCCTTATCTCCTCCTGCACAAGATTTGACCAAAGTCGCTCCCATCCCGGCAGTTTCTCCCGTCTATTGACAGAGTCTTCGTAGCTATGCCAACTCTTCGAAAGCCTAAGGAGAGCCAAGCTCACCAAGTCATCATCAACAATAATCCCCACACTTCCCAGTTCATCCCTACAGTGGACAAACTTCGTGAGATATTTTGGAATACTGTCGTCTTTCTCCATTTTTATTTTTCTGAGCTTATCTTTCAGCGCCAACTTCCTCTGGTCGCTACTGCATTGGAACAAATCTGTCAAAGCCTTCCACATTAAAAATGGAGTGGCTTTCCTGTGAAGGCTAGACACAATATGGTCCTTCACACCTTCCAACAGAATTCTTCTTGTCTTTGCTATCTTCTTTTGCCATGCGTTAAGTAATGCAGCATCACTAGATCCCGGCTTAGGAACATCGCTATCGATGACCTCCTTCAGTCCATTATCCTCCAGCACCGCCTCCATCCTATCCTTCCAGGCTATGTAATTCGAGCTCCCATCAAGGGCATACTCCAATCGCAACCCATTGAAAGACATTTCAATGTATACTCAATTGTCGCACCAAGAATTTCCTGAAGCAAATTCGAATTGTCCACCAACACAAACTCAACAATTCTTCACAATTGCAACCTTCAAGAACTAACACTACTCCGATACCATGTAGAAATTATATACAAGATGCATGTATATATCCATATTCTCCTGATCCAACAATATTTATCTTCTTGCTAAATACAGAATCCTTCCACTGTTAATCTTTTGCGGAAATTTAAAATCAATTGCAAACACATGAAGCAATAAAAACAATCACACATAACATAGTTGTTTAACGGGAAAGCCTGAAGCTCAAAACCTCGACTATCATATATTATGTATCATGGAGATCATGTAACAATCTCATACAAAGCTTAGTACATCAAGCTCTTAGTACAATCAATCGTCACACACTAATCAGAAGAAATCTGCAAATCCATGCACCGATTTCTTGCCACTCCTAGTTCTGCTCCACCGCGTTAATCCTCGTCGAAGAATAGCTCGAATGAATTCAAATTACCCTTTGCCTTGATCGCGCAATCCCTATTATAACTCAATGGTGTGGTGCAATCAATGCATCACTATAGTCACAACAGATAGTCCATCTTGCCCTTTCACCTATCTCTCCACTGGGTCTCCATTGGAACTGACATGCACTGTAGTTAACTGATGTATTTGTTTGGTTGATTAATGAGTTATTATTTGTGAATTAATTAATTAATTAATTCACTCCGCTCTCACTAGTGTATCATTCAGTTAGACTAGATACAACTAGCTCAACTGAGTTTAACTCCATTAACTGAGTTAAATTGAATAACAACTCCATGAACTACTCTTCCAACTCTGTCATAACTTTTCCATTTCAGTTCTAACTGAGTTTTCCATGCATGAACCACCAATAAACCCTAAAAATTGCGTAATTCCTTCAACCCACTGATTTGACAAATCTGTGCACCAAAATTAAGTGCTCCAAGAGAATAAGTTGTTGTTTATTGTCGGATTATTATTAAGAGCTAATAATAATCGACACTTCTATTTTTAGATTGACGATCTATAAATAGACTTTGCCCAATATTCTAAAAATAGAATTTCATCTATTTTTCCAACTTGACCAACCATCCACAAATAGCATCCTGCAACTTCTGAAATATGATCACCATGTCTAAAAATAGACTTGCACCTAAAAATAGCCTGCGGGCCCACTTAGTGAAGGCGACTCATTTTCACTAAGCTCATCATCTTGTTGAATCTCAACAGATACACTCTACCAGGTTGGACGAAGTCCACTGGGAACGATGACATGTGATACTATCTGACAAACTGAACTATGGCACTGAAGGTTTGGACACCTTCACTACAAGGCCCTTCCCGAAGCAAGGAAGGTGGTGACTGGGATGCCCGAGTTCTCAAATAATCATGAAAGTGTATGCCAAGGTTGTGCCGAAGGAAAGTATAAAAGGGGACCTTTCCCCTCAAGCGTCACAAAAACATTTGATGTCTTGCAATTAGTACATTCTGATTTGTCTGGTATGCTGCCCGTGACATCCTTGGGAGGATGTTCTTATTATATGACGTTCATAGATGACTTCTCTCGCAAAACCTAGATATACTTCTTAAAGAAGAAGGATGAGGCTTTCATGTGATTTCGTACCTTCAAAGCCTTGGTGGAAAATCTGACAGGGAAGAAGATCAAGATTTTGAGGACCGATAATGGCACTAAATATGAGATGAACGAGTTCAAGAACTTTCGCAGAGAAGCTGGCATCAAGAAGGAGACCACAACTGTCTATACTCCCGAGCATAATGGCGTTGCTGAACGAAAGAACAAGACCATTGTGGAAGCTTCCCGTGCCATGCTATGTGACCAGGGTCTACAGAAGTTTTTGTGGGGAGAAGCTGCTTACACTGTTGTGTACATACAAAATCGATGCTCGCATTCCGCGCTGGACTCCAAAACTCCCAAAGAGGTTTTCTCTGGTAAGAAACCTGATGTCTCACATTTTAGAGTTTTTGGATGTCATGTTTATTTTCATGTGCTAGGAGAGAAGAGGAGCAAGCTGGATGCTTCTGGGAAGAAAGGAATGTTTGTGGGCTACAACGAAACTTCGAAGGCCTATAGAGTCTATGTGCCTGGTCAAAGGGAAGTGGAGATATGCCACGATGTCACTTTTGACGAAGATGCTTCCCTGAGGAAAGTAGTCAGTCTTCTGAGATCTGAGGAAGATCATGAAGCAAGGCCTGGAAATCAAGAAGAACCGAAGGATGAGACAATGCCCGATGTTGAAGGACCGACGGACCCGATTGATCCACCTCCTTCACTGGGGAAGAGACCATCATGGCTCAGGGACACTCTCGAGGATGCCGAGGGACATATGGCCCCAAGGGGGACATTCTGTGAAATAAAGAAGCCGAGTAGATATCAAGGGTATCTAGCAACCATGAGTACTATTGTACAATCTAAGCATGGATCTTTTGAGGAAGTCGTAAAGCATCAAGTCTGGAAGGATGCTATGCACGAAGAGTATGAGTCCATAATGAAGAATGACGTATGGGATGTGATTCCAAGACAGGAGGACAAAGCAGTTGTCACCTCGAAATGGCTCTACAAGATCAAGCATGGATCTGATCGAAGTGCTGAAAAGTTCAAGGCAAGACTCGTTGCCCGTGGCTTCCCTCAAAAGGAAGGCATAGACTATGATCACATATTTGCACCTATGGCCCGATATACCACCATTCGATCTATCATAGCCCTTGCTACTATGCAAGGATGGAGTCTTCATCAGATGGATGTCAAGACAGCATTTCTGCATGGTGCAATAAAGGAAGAGGTGTATGTAGAGCAACCTCTAGGGTTCTAAGTCCAATATCGAGACACCCATGTCTGCAGGTTGAAGAAAGCCTTCTATGGGCTGAAGCAAGCACCTAGGGCTTGGTACGAGAGGATAGATAGCTACCTGATGAAGTTGGGCTTCACTTGTAGTAATGTTGATCCGAACCTTTACTTCAAGGTTGATAAAGAGAAGCCTCTCATTCTGGTGTTGTATGTGGACGACCTCTTCCTGGCAGGTGTTGACCCTCTCATTCATCAGTGCAAGAGGGAGCTCGCTGCTGAGTTTGAGATGAAGGACCTAGGACTGATGCACTACTTCCTAGGCCTGGAGGTCTAGCAGAGACTCGGCGATATTTTCGTTTATCAAGGAAAATACATTTTGAAGCTTCTAGAAAGATTTGGTATCGTGGATTGTAACTCTATGTCGACACCGATGGAGCTCAACTTTAAGAAGTTGAGTGGTAGCGCTGCTGGGCCCGTGTTAGCAAATCCTACCGAGTATCGTCAACTCGTAAGGGCCTTGATGTTCTTAGTGAACACCCATCCGAACATATGTTTTGCAGTGAACACTTTGAGTCAACAGATGGTTGAGCCTCATCACACTCACTGGGTTGGTGCCAAGAATATTCTGAGATATCTTCAGGCACGATAAACCATGGGCTGAGATACACTTTTGGGAGCGTGACACTCCTTAGATATACTGATGCCGATTGGGCTGGCAGTGTGGTGGATCGTAAGAGCACATCAGGATGCTGCTTCACACTTGGTTCTACTTCGATATCATGGATGAGCAGGAAGCAGAAGTCGGTGGCTTTGAGCACCACAGAGGTCGAATACATTGCAGCGAGTATGGCCTGTTGTGAAGCAATCTGGTTGTGAAAGCTCTTCAGTGAGTTGTTCGGGCATGTGCTAGATACCACCATGATACTCTGTGATAACCAGAGTGGGATTCGGTTGTCCGAGAATCCCGTGTTCCACGATCAATCCAAGCATATTGATATCAAGTACCACTTTATCCAGGATATGGTACAGCGAGGCATCGTAAGGCTCGATCATATAGGTACTGATGAGCAGGTCGCAGATATTGTCACAAAGCCCCTAGGGAAGGTCAAATTCCTAACCTTCCATGAGAATCTTGGTATCGTGAAACGACCCTATTATGAGGGTCCTGTTGGACAATGAGCTCTGGGAGCTCTGGGGGCCTTTGGGGATAGCTTCTCAGAGTTATAAGCAACCACAGGGCTAGGCTTGTCGAACCTTGTTGGTGTGCTTCTGCCCCACCGTTGTGATGATTGAGTTGATTCACCTCTCATTATCTGTGCCTCGTATGCATCCTACCCATTGAGTTCAGGGCTCATGGGAAGTACCTCTCATTTGGCTAGTGAGGTGGGAAAAGCTAGAGACTAGTAGCAAAGACTGATGGACGCATTAGAGATTGCCGTACTCTCTATCTAGGATGGCACGGTCCAACCACTTGATCTGGGATCAAGTCTAGTGAGGTTTCGAACCTCCTACTAACTTCGGGTCAGATAAACCAACTTCGGGTTGGTATGAGACTCTTTGTGAGTCCTATAGAGATTTCGAACCTCTGGGCTGAATCTGTCAGTCGAGAATGATGTCTTTGTGACTGACCCACTTTTGTTCTGAAATAAAGAAGCTAGCAAAGCAAGTTACAGCGGGATGACGCACGATGTTTGGATTGCACAGGTGGATGGAGTTCTCCCTAATTGAGAGGGAGTGTTAATTTTGGACAACTAGGTCCAAACTCCATGTTGTGATGCTCAGATGAAGATACCAATATCTGTATTGGGTTCCTCTTTCGGAGAGGTGCAAGATCGATCTAAAGATCATCTTGATCCGATGAGCAGAGCATTTATTTTGAATTTATTTTTAATATATTCAATATATGTGCAGGTCAGCGTTAAGGTTTTGTGCCCCAGCAGATGTGTCACACACCCTCAATGATGGATATAAATAAGGTCAACATTGGAGGACATTTCACTCATCTCATCCTCACACATTCTCTCTCCTCATTTGATTGGTTCGATCACTTGGAGTCTCTTCTCTCTCCACACGTGGGAAATCTAGCAGCAACACTTTCTCCCAAAATCTCGATTTCCCTAATCCGCATTTTCTAGCACTATTTCTGAGGCAAAACATTGACTTTGACTTTTCAGCGTTGACCTAGCTGTTGCTGATGTTTACGTTGATCGTTGACTTTTGGGTTGACTTTTGAGTTGACTGCTTGGTTGTCCTAGAGGGTTGTGTAACATTGCTGGTTGGCTGACCATATTGAGACTTTTCTAGTTGAAGCATCCTGTTGACCGTCATAACGCACCAACACACTTATATATTTCTGGCTTGTTTTCTATCGATCTACTGGTATGTTCTATCAACATTTTACTTTATTGTTTATGTGACTGTTGTCTAATATTGAAGAGAAAGTAAAGTTGCATTAAGCATAGAACATCTACATAAATTTATAGGTTATCAATGGAGGAGAGGACCGGGTTTGGGGCCCATAGCAGAAGAGAAAAACATCATTTTTCATATGGAAACTGATGAGCATGAAAGTTTCAGGGTTCCAGAATTCGAGGGATACAATAAAATTTCAGTATAGAATAAAGATATTGGAACAGGTAAAGGGCATGGAGGGATCACAGTTCTTATAAGAGAAAGTTGGAGTGGAATTGTAAAAGTGGAAAAAGAGGACCCAAATAAGCAATGTATATGGCTTAATATAACAAAGAATAATGCAACAATCAGGATGGTTGCTTGTTACTTTGCTCCAAAAAATTCAAAGTTCTACAAGAAGGCAAACTTAGAGAGTGAAGACCCTTTCGTTGCTCTAAAAAAAAGACATCTATGCCTTCAAGACTTTGGGAGATAGTTTTTGTCGGTGACTTTAATGCAAGGACAGCAAACAATCAGCCTATGCAGTTAGGTAGTGATGAGAATAAAGAAAACAATCCTCTTTGGCTAAATGAGAGCGAGAATCACATGTGGGAAAAGTCTTCTCAAGATGGAAAAGGGAGTGTTTCACACTTTGGCGTTGAATTGTTAGGCTTATGTAGCCTCTATGACATGATCATTTGCAATGGCATGAAAACTTGGCCTAGATATGGTGAAATTACATGTAAAACCTATAACGGTCAAAGCGTGGTGGATTATGTAATTTGCTCCCAGAGCTTTATTTCTAATTTGTCAGATTTCAATATTGGAGCTTGCCCTATTGAGTTGAAATCGGATCAATGCCTCTCCGTGTTAAGTTGGGCATGCACCCAAGTGGGATGCAGTTGGAGAAAAACCAACATAGACAAAAGAAAGTTCATGCAAATGGCAGAGTCAATATGAATCAGGAAAATCAAGATCTCTTTGTTGCTACTTTGGAACGCCAATTTCAAGTGGAAAAAGTCAACTTAGAAAGTGAAGAGGACGATACAATAATAGAAAACATTAGCAGCAATATGGTGATCCCTTTAATCCACAAAGCCTTAAAGGTGTGCAAAAGATCTCAGCCAATGAAGAAAATTTCAAACACTTTTCCAACCAATCCTTGATTTGATGAGTGTAAGGTTGCAAAAAGATCACTGAAAGAGAAGGAAGAAAACAGTGAAGACATGAAAAAGTACAAAAATATGTTAAAAACAAAAAAAGAAAAGTATGAGATTTCAAGAAGGAATGAACTAATTTCCTTGGGAAAACTTAATCCCAAAAGGTTTTGGAGGGAATTACAGCAAAAGAAAAAGCAAATGGATAATAATATCTCGGCTACTCAATGGTTAGAGTACGTGAAATGTCTTTACAAGAGAGATCAAGAGAGAAGTAGCCCTCCCATAATCAACACTTCAGCAACTTCGGCTGAGTTATTTTCATTAGAAGATGTCAAGTGTGGCATAAAAATGTTAGCAAATGGTAAAGCTCAAGACATTGATGGATTCAAGCAGAATTTTTAAAGTGGGGGGTTGAAACCTTGGCTCCAATTATTAAAAAGATCTTCACTAACATCAAACAAAGTAGTTTTCCAATTGAATGGACAACTAGTGTTGTTATCCCCTTGTACAAAAATGGAGACATTAACATCCCCTCCAATTACCGCACTATTATGGTTAATCCTCTTTTTGGAAAGTTATTTGGAAGCATGGTGGAGTGTAGAATTAGCAGCTAGGCGGAAAAGAAAGGTAAAAGAGCAAAAGGGCAGGTTGGTTTTAGGTCGCAGCATTCTACCATTGATCATTGTATCACTCTTAGGCATTTCATAGAGAACGTATGCGACATACAGGGTGAGGAGGCCTTTTGTTGCTTTGTTGATTTCAAGAAAGCTTTCGACATTGTTCCTAGAGACAAGCTTTGGAGAAGGATGGAAGAGATCGGAATTCCAAGTGAATATAGGGCAACTATTCATAAGCTCTACAAGAAAGTTAGAGCTAAAATCATAACTAAGGAAGGCTTTTCTAAATGCTTTGGTAGTGACATTGGGGTCAAGCAGGGGTGCCCTCTTTCCCCCACGTTGTTTGGATTATATATTGATAAGTTGGAAGAATGGTTAAACTGTGACAGTGGGGAGGGTATTCAGTTAGCAAGGTATGTGGTGAGACTTCTCTTGTATGCTGATGACCTTATCCTAATTACAAAATCGGCTCATGGTCTGAGAGAGCATTTGAAGGCATTAGAGCTCTTTTGTGATGAGGTTGGGATGCAAGTAAACATTAGCAAAACCAAAATCATGATCTTCTCCTTGAAGAGGAAAAAGCAACAGGTTAATTTTATTTTTGAGGGGAAACCCTTCGAGATTGTGGAAGAAAACAAGTATCTAGGAATTATTTTTCACAACAGGCTCAATTGGGAGGCATGTAGAGCTAAAAGGATTTAGGGGGGATGGAAAGCCTTTTATCTTCTACAAAACAGATGCAAGACAGCAGAACTATGGGACTGGAAGACCAAGAAAACTCTTTTTGGGTTGTTGGTTACACCAATTGTACTATATGGATGTGAAGTTTGGGGGAGTAGTACGCCAGACTACAAGTGGAGGCAATTAGAAAGAATTCAAAAACACCTAATCACTAATAATTTCAAAGTCAAATCAACGGTTCCTTATGAGATCTTGCTAGTTGAGGCTGGTTTATTTCTAATGGAGGCCGAGGTAGTTTTTTGCTTGTTAAGTTACCTAAAAAAGTTTGAAGGGATGGAAGCGCATCATTGGCCTAAAAGAGTTGTTGCCGATGAGTTAACAAGGACGAAGAAAACTTGGGGAAACAAAATGACAAGTGGTTGGGCAAGTGGAACATTAAGTGGCAAGAGTGTTGTAACTCTAAAGAGGAAATAAAAAATGGGTGCTTGAAAAATTTAGGATTACCATTTGGGAAAAACAGATTGGTCAAAAAAAATCGCTTTATGTTAAAGATTTCAACCCGACATGGTCTCATGATGAGAAGATATATTTAGGGGCCAAAATCACGGGAAAGGCTAGATTATAATAGCACAGTTGAGGACGGGGTCTCATCATCTCAGATGTGAAACAGGTAGATCGACAACTCCAAAAGAAGAGTGGGAAGAAAGAATTTGCATCTTTTGTAGGAAAGGAGAGGTTGAAATAGAATGGCACTACATCATGGATTGTTTGGCTTATGATGATATTCGTAGTCAGTTTAAAAGCACTCTAAAGGTGGATTGTTTGAACAAATTGTTTGAGGACGCGAGACTTATCAACACTGCAAACTTCTTGGTCAAGATTCATGGCAAGAGAGTAGTCTTAGAGAAAAGTTTGAAGTTGTGATGGGTTGGAGTCATAGGTCCCTTAAACCGCTTGGTCTCGTGGATGCTATTAAAATCCCTTATTCATTCATACAAATACCATATATACCATATAAGGCATTCTACTCAAACTTTACTTTAGCCCCTCTAAGTAAGTGCTAAGGTTCAAGGCAGTTCATTTAAGGATCGAGGTGGAAGGCAATAATGGCAGATACATATAACCAATTTAAGGATCGAGGTGGAAGGCAATAATGGCAGATACATATAACCAATTTCATTCACTTTATTTGTGCAGGGGTATTGATCATGAAGCGAGTATTGTAGATCGAGAATGCATCTCCTTTGATCTAGCCGGAACCCTTCTAGGATTTATATGTATGCACGCATTTCAATTTACCAATGATATGATTTTGAGGCTCTCAATCTAAAGTGAGTTAACTTCTCTGGGGTATACACCCCGGGCATTGAGGTAAGTCTTCTCTATTGCCCACTATCGGTATGGTTCAGTCTCAGTATTCACTAGTTTCCCATGCTCATACAACTCCTACTATTATGGGTTTCAAGGCTTAGATTACCAACTTACTGATGCTCGTATTGGTGCTTCTGTTTCTAGCCGGGGGAGTGGTCGGATTTTTGGGTTTTGAGTAACATAGATAGTGGTGGTTCAGCCGATCAAAGGAAGCGGCCAAGGATAGGGTAGAGATAAATATGGTTATGATTGTAGGCATCGCCTCCGCTCACAGATTGATAAAGGAAACGGGTTATTATTTGTGAAATACTTGTGATGAAATTTAGGTGTAAATTTTTGGAGTGTAGAATTTGAGAGAAAGTTTCAGTTTGTTATTAAAATAGAATTCAGGAAAGTTTAGATAGGTAATTTTTTTTTGTGTTAAAAGTTTTATCTATCACCTTCATATTCCCTATTCCCTGTAAAATTCACATCTAGATGCAATTAATTGAAATTAAAAAATCCACTGAATGGTGAGCAAGAAAGTTCCCTATTCCCTGTAAAATTCACATCTAGATGCAATTAATTGGAATTTAAAAATCCACTGAATGGTCAGCAAGAAAGTTCGTAATGTCATTTTCAAAAAAAGTGATCATTGATTGAAATTTGAAAATCCGGTGGATGGTGGGCAAAAAAGAGATTACTGATCGCAGTGTCATCTTCAAAGCAGTTGGTGACGAACTCTTTAATTTTTTAATAGTTCCCTTCACCCATTCATTCCCCTCCATATCGCTCGCTGCTGCCTGATTGACAAAGAGGCATATGGCATAAGCTTCAGATATGTGAGAATAGTCCTCCCCACATCAGAATATAATTGGCTGTAAACAAAGTTGCGTTAAGCGGGGAATTTTTTTTATATTGTGTATATCTGCGTGTCCGTGGTAAAGAGAAGATATAAGAAATGTCACCAGAGATTCTATGATGTCTTCTACAGTGTCATTCGAGAAGCACTTGTCAATCAGAGAACTACTGCACAGAGACAGACATATGTGTGTAAGACTCGAGCTATATCTGGAATCCTTCACTTAAAATAATAAAATGCAGCAGAAAACACAATGATCCATTAGTACCACATCCAGTCCAGAAGTTTCTATTTCTTACTTATGGAGAATGCTTTTCTCGCCCGGCTGAACTTGAAGAGCAAATTCTTCAATTGTCGCTCTGACAAGGTTCTTATCTCCAGTGTTCAAATCAATTAAACGCTTCTCCAATTCTTCCAATTTCTGATGTAAACGGAAGATAGTAAAGATACTACATAACAAAAACAGAAGTAATAACACAGAAGATTTCCATTGAACTCGTAACTGTAATACACTAAGCATAGGGGCCTAAGCATAGCATTGCTTCATCACAGAATGTAACTATAACATGTACAGAAAATTAATAAATATACTACTGGCCTACAGTCAATGCCACCGACATCATAGTTTCAATTATAAATCACATAGATCCACAACCTCAGAAAGACATTACTATTTAGATAAAGCATTTAGTTAATAACTACCAAAAGCATTTATCGTTTTCTACTTTGTGTTAAGTCAACTGACTCATAACTACCTCTGATGGAATATAATGAGTTCCAAGACCAGTTGCAATCATTTCTACACCATCAAGCCGTGAGCCAGTTAAGGCTAAATACTCCCCTGCAATTTCATCAAGCAAAATAGTAAAATATCATAGTCATCCCAAGAGAAAACAGAACAGCCAAAAATCTATCCAAACTCATTCTTTTTCTAGTGTATTTCGTTTCCTAAAGTATGCAACTTCTGCCAAAGATGCTTCTACTATCTCTCAAATTTTTCCCCTCAAGCCCTAGGACCTATGATGAATTGCATTGCATTGTTGAATGATGAAATACATCTAGACACAACACAACATGGTGTATTTACCAAGGTGTCCTGAAAGATGTGAAAGAATGTATGAGAGACCGGATTCGGTGTGAAATCCAAAACCAACTTCAGGTGCTGCGAAGACCTGCTAGAACTTTGTATCCGTCAATAACGTGTTATTCTTGAAATCACATTATTTTAATTCATGAATTATACAAGTGCAGTCTCAATAATATTTTAATGAAAAGTAGCAAATGTGGCGGTTCTTTTCCTCGTCATTCTAAAAGCATTTCAAAAAATTTCCTCTTCCTCGTACATTATAATGCAATAAAAACTAAACAATTTAAGACAAGATGTTAAGCGTGTAAGTTCCCAAACAGTGCAAGTGTGTTTTTGCCGGTTATGTGAAGGACCCTATAAACAAAACCCACAAAGATGGATGAGTGAATATAGGGCATTTTGATGTTGATTGCAGATTCCTCGAACATCTCTAAATCTAACCATAATGACAATAAAGAGAAAGATCAATGGTTTAACCCCTTCTCAGATTATCAGATTTCAGGATATCTCAGAATTTACCATCAACATAATCATAAATTTAGGAGTCAATAATATCATCAATAGATACTGTGGAAAGTGTAGCACTATCTCAATGGTAGTCTATTTGTACAATGAATTGAAAAGGGATATGCTAACCCTCTATATAAAAAAAGGAAAACTTTCATTGAAACTGGAAGAACTCACAGTTTTATCTGTGACTACTTTATATGTGGATAACGTTGCTAAACTTGCACCGGATCCCATTGCAATTCCATTAACAAACGCTACCTGAATCAAACATGCAAAATGTTTCTTTGCTATTAATTAGAAACATTAGAATTGGAGGAGAAATCTTCCCCTTCTACTTTTATAAAAAGTGCCGGCGGGAAAATAACATGCTAGCAACGAAATATTAACTATGTTTTAAATGAGAATTATGGAGACTGTGGTATGTATACTATCTATCATAGTTTTAGATGGCAAAGAAATATATACCTAATCTAATAAACTTCAATTATATTGAAAAGATCCATATAAAATCTACGAGACATTATTCTTCACGACAGAGTAGCATGAGTCTTGAATGACTTGCAGTCATTTTTACAATATGAGAAATTAAAAATGGTATAAACTAAAAAGTGACAGTCCTCACCAGAGTTTTCTTGTATGTATGGATGTGATAGTAAAGCCAATAGATTTTGTATATGACCTCGATATTATGCTTTTCTGCAAAAATGTTTATGGATTATGATTCATAACATAAAAGTACTCAAAAACAAAAACAGATAAATTAGTTAAGTCTGTGCAATTGAATATTTTTGTAAGAAATAGCATAGATGTTTACTTTTATAGGCATTTAGTTGGTAGATTGTTTTTTTTAATCTAAATTTTTATCTTTTAGTTATAAATAGGAAATGATGACATATTTTGGTGTTTTTTTCACATTAATGAAGAGAATTTTAAATCTTAATTATCTAGCATCTCCAAATTCATATTTGCTTTTTCTCATTTACTTATGAAATTATCATTAATATTAACGAAATAACCAATTATTTAATAACAAATAATACTGATCCACTTATATCAACCACATTTAATAATGTGGTTTTACTAACTAAACTTTAAATATATCTTTAACACTTGTAAACTATAAAATAGAAAATAAATAAGAAAATAACAAACACCAAAAACAAAATAAGGAATAAAATTTAAATGAAAATCATCTGCTACTTAAACTTGCTATCTAACAGTCAACTCTTCTGAAACTAAACCCAACAAGCAAAGATGTCAGTTTCGAAAAAATTGGACACTAACCTGCCTTTCCATAATACACCGACTGCAAGTCTCCCCCAGCACAAAATGCTTGCCCGGTCCCCTGGAGGAAATACACAGGTGTCAACGAAGGTTTAAAAGTGGTACAGTAATTAAAATTTGCAAATAATACATTGCAATCCAAAAGAGCAGAGAGTTTTACCTTGATGATTATCATCTCTGCACCGTTTTCTTTTTCCCATTTTTCATAGAGCTCAGCTAATCGGAGTGCCTAATATCATATTAGAGGATTTGTAAAAAAACAAAAAAGTTGTTTGGCCCAATGCCTCAATTATGATTAGAAAAGAAATGGTCCAGTATCTTACTACTTCTCTGGTAACATTATTCCGCTTGCGTGGGTTATTGAGAGTGATAATTTTTATATGACCTTTTACTTCATCCAGAACAACCTGCTTAAATACAATTTTTTTTTAATACAATTTCTTAACCAAAATATTAGCTAAAGCAGAACAACAATTACCTGATTTTTGCAAAAGCAATTCATCAATAGATCATTCCTGGCACTCGAAACAACCTATAATTGACTATAAAAATGAAACTTTCAATTTTATTCCAAAGAGCAAAACAGTGTGGTTGGGAACCCTACTAAGAAAATTCCCTCCCCTCTTAATTCTCAAAGCACTCATGATGCATACAGATTAAATATCGAGCTTTGTACTAGTGAAAATGACGGTTGGCAACCCCACCGAAATATAAACCTCTTATCAACTTACGATGGCTTGGTTTTACGATTTAACAAGATCTTACATATTAAAAAATATATATAAAAAGTGATAATGTTAATCCAATTTAATTAAAATTCAGGTTTATGTGATTTATATTATGAATAGATGACAAAAATTTTGATCTCAAAATTATATTATAGAGTATTGTCAATGCATTTCAAACCATGTAATGTGGTGATGAACTACATTAAATGACATCTAGTGTGTTCTTGTTCTAACTATGAACTACACTAAATAATTCAAAAAAAACGTTAACAGTACTCTTATAATATGATTTTCACATTAAAAAATTTCATTATTTAAAAAATCTAACCAATTTATTATTATTTTTAAATATTCTTTATTTTCATTTAATCTTTATCTTCATCTCAAAATTATATATATATAATATTTTCTTTTAAATTAATTTTGTCAAAAAAACAAAAATTTATATATATACTCTTATAATATGATTTTCACATTAAAAAAAATTATTATTTATAAATTTAATCAATTTATCTTTATTTTTAAATTTTTTTATTCATTTAATCTTTATCCTAATCCCAAAATTATAAATAAATATATATATATATATAATCTTTTCTTTTAAGTTAATTTTGTCCAAGAAAAACACAAAAAAACTTATGTTCCCATGGTTAATGGAGTTACTATAAGTTTTGATGACTAACAAAACTAATAACCTTTACTATAAGTTTTGGTTACATGTTGGGCTTTGTACCAACGGAACGAAATATTGACACCCTAATGAAGTTTAACCTTTTATTTAAAAATTTAATAAGATTAAAATAATTATATTTATTTAATTTTTTTAATTTAAAAATTTAATAAGATTAAAATAATTATATTTATTATATTTATTTAAATTATTCAATTTATTTTTATTTTTAATTTATAGTTTAATTTTACAATTTAACAAAATTAAAGTAGTCATATTAATCAAATTTAACTAATTTATTGTTATTTTCAATTTTTTGTTTTTAGTTTATAGTTTTAGAATTGCTTAATTTTACAATTTAACCAGATTAGAGAATTAACCATATTAATTAATTCAAAATATTGATCAATAATATGAAATATAATTAATCTAAAAAAATATTATCAAAATCAAATTAAAGTAATGAAATTAATTAAATTTAATAATTTATAGTTATTTTTTAAACCTTTTCATTTTTATTTAATTTAGTTTTTATTATTTAATTGTTTTAATTTTTTTTCCTTGATAAATTTATTAAATTTGAAAAATGTATATTCCCGTGCTTAAATTTGAAAGATGTGCATTCCAAAGCTTAATGTAAATTTAATAAATTTTTGTAAAAAAAAATACCATTCATTTGTACTTGTAAAATAAAAATTTCAACAAACCACTAAAGTTTAGCTTTTATATATATGTGACTAAAATTTTACCCTTAAAAAAATTATTAAATTAAAAAAATAAATAACAACTTGTATTCCGAGAGTTAATATGGTTGCTATGATTTTTTAAAAACAACAAATTGTATTCCGATAGTTAATATGATTGCTATGAATTTTATCTATAACAAAAATAGAACAGAGATAGCCTTCGTTAATGCATACAAAAAAGGATTTGTACTTCTAAAACGAAGTGACAGCATTTATAAATTTATGATTGATTAGTTGTAAATTTAAGTTACTGGAAACGATATTTCCAACTCGGAGAAACGTCGTTCGAAATGGTTTGGAAAAAGCATGGAAATGTTTTCACCACGTTTCATTTTTTTTGGGTGAGTCTAAGATCGGAAAGGTAACGTTTTAAAGGAGTTTCAAAAAAAATTGACTTGTTTTTAAAAAATTTGGATAAGTTTTCATGTTTCTAGGTTTTCAGTTTTCTAGGTTTCCAATGTTCTAAGCACCTTATTGTAAAAATATATTCCAGGTTTGTTTGTCTAATGCATGTAAATGCAGCTGAATTTTTTGCAGACCTTATATCCATTGATTACAGTTCATCTGAAAGTGAACATTTATTTTGAAAAAGGATTCATGACATGATAGAGGTATATGCCAACGAGTTTTCGACAATGTCAGATCTAAAGGATGGAAACCTGGAATTTGGAATGGAAACTCATAAGGTATCTATGAAATCAAGAAGGAAAATTATCCTGCAAAGTTGGTTGGTGGATACAGTTTCTTTGCATTAGGCTAAATTTCTCAGCATTTCTTTACTAGTATCATACTTCACAGAGAGTCGGCTTTGGTGCGAAATCCTAGAGTGGTAGAATCCTAACGATGGAGAACCCTAATGATGGAGGATCCCTTAAATGACCCTTGATGGCGGCCTGCTGTAGCGAAATGGCGGTTTATGTGTGGGTTTTTCAAGGTTTTGGCGCGTTTTGGTGAAGATTGTCACGGGCAGTCTCTGTGAGCTGACTGCCATGAGGGTGCTCACACTTTACTAGTGCTTTCGATAAACCGAAATACGGGTCAATAATTATTTCCTCTGTATGTGCTCTGGACCCCAGCAGTTGAGGCAGACGGTTACAAGCACTGGAAGTTTTTCTCGGAAGAGACTAGGCATTCGCAGCATCTTGTGGGTTTTCATTTGGACATGACAGCGCATAGCTCGAAACATCGTTATGGAGGAGGTTGAATCTTGTGGGTTTTCATTTGGACACGACGGCGCATAGCTCGGAATGTCGTTATGGAGGAGGTTGAAGTTGACTACTCCTCTGATACAATGGAACCGTCGCAGATTTGGACGGGCTACCCACATCAACAGACAGATGGGCATTCTCCGGTAGAAGCTCAAGGCTTGAAGGAATAGGTGGACCAACGGTTTATGGACATGGAAGGTGGTGAGTCATCACACGCTTAGCAAGGGTTTAGGGATTCTTATCCGGCGTTAATGGCGAGTTTTGTTGATATTACCCCAGAGGCTCTGGCTTCGCCTTCTTTCTCCATTCCATCTCTGTCAATTCTCAGGCTGTGGAACCAACAAGCTCAGTCAACCTTGGAGGCAGTGGGTACGGGGATATATGTAGTGGCCCCGACGGGTCTTTTGGTTTTGAAAATCTTGGCTTAAACCCTGTTGATGACATCAACATTTTGAATGACATACTGAGGAGCTCTCTTCTTGTGGTTGCCTCGCGTTGTTTTGAGGGTATCACACAGCCAGTACTGCCACCGAAAGATAACAAGGCGTCTGATTCTGACGACACTCAATCGGAGGGTGAGGGACTCACCCATGACAAGCAACCTCACAGGTCTGGTAAGAAGAAGACCAAGTGTACCAAGAGCCGTGAAGAGGGCAGAAGATTGGTTTTCGGCGAAGGCATTGGCATGGATAAGCTAGAGGAGACTGCACAAACAATCCTGGTTGGACGAGTTCGAGGTAGAAACTACACCTCGGCCAGGCTAAAGAAATGGACAATGGAAATTTGGGGGAATATCTTGGATCAACTCCTTGCAGTACTCACTATGAACAGAGGACGGTTCGTGCTCATTTTCCCTCACCCAGAGTTGGCTAATTGGGTACTCACGAAATATTGGCACATTGAAATGACCCATGTTCTACTAAAGTGTTGGACTCCTCTTTTCGACCCCGACAAGGAAAAAATGGGGGTTGACCCCATTTGGGTGCGTTTGCTTGGCCTGCCTCTACAATTCTGGACGAAGGAGGCGCTTCAGTATATTGGGGAAGATTTGGGTATCTATCTGGACCATTACAAGTCTTATTTGGATATCGGGAACATCTCTGTGGCAAGGATCCTGGTGCATTTGGATACCCGCGAAGGCCTGGTGGAATGTTACAGCCTTCAATTCAGGGATATCACGAGATTGCAAATTCTAGACTACGAGGGGGTGCCCTTTAGATGTCGTCACTGCCATGAAGTCGGTCACTTATATAAGGAATGTCCATTAATCGGTGCGTTCAATATGAAACCATCTAAAGTACTGGTGCATGCGGGGACACAAACTCATGAAGTTAGCGGCCCAATCTCATCACATGAGTTACCCACGACGGTATCAAGACTTCTGCGAGCTTCCCAGAAGACGCCTCCCCTGTCAGCATCACAGGGTACTCTGGCTAGAAGATGCCTCCCTATCAGCGTCACAAGCTACTCCAGCTAGAAGACACCTCCCCGTCAGCATCACAAGCTACTCCGGCTAGGGTCACTCATCCTCATGCTGCAGAATCCAAGCTGATTTCAGTACTTCTATCTCTACCCCTTATCCCTTTACTTCTAAATTTAATCTGGCTAAATCTCCTGTATTATCTCTTACTACTTCTAGAGTGAATTTAAATAATTGTAATCTCGAACCAATTTTCTCCCCTGTTGCAACTGCTCCTCCATCCTCTGCTCGTCCAGATCCCCACACCCTTGTAGGAGTCCCTTGCACCCCGTCCCTGTCTGAGCATCCGGGAAATAGCTCCTGTCATAGATACAACCTTAGATCCTCGGCTAAGGCCTCATCCACCCCCTCCTTTGGTATGGGCGACAATCCAATCGGTAACCATTCAAAATCCACCAGGGGTAGACCTTCCTCACTCTCAAAAGCGATCCTTCGTGCTAGAATAGAGGTGACCTCTAGAAAACAATCCTCTATTGATAGAGTTCTTAGAGCAAAGGATACCCCTGACATGGGTGACCCATGATTTGCCTTTCCTTTAATTGTAGAGGGTTAGCTAGCCCTAACAAAAAAGTGGCTCTTAGGAGACTGTTGGCATTAGAGAAAGTGGATGTAATATTCCTTCAAGAAACTTTAGGTGATGGAGAGACTATTCACAAAGTGCTATCCTCCTTGCTCCCGGACTAGAGCATTCAGACACTGGATGTACGAGGGCGATCTAGAGGATGTGCTATTGGTTTCAACAACCAAATCGTTAAGGTGGAAAGCATGTGGGGGATGGAAAGGGTACTAGGTGCTGACATTTTAGCATTCAGGCTTGATACTCCCATTCGAATGATTAATGTTTATGGACCTTGCCACAATCAAGCTACTTTCAGGGATAAGCTAATGACCTCAGCGTTTATTAAGGAGGATAATATCATTATCAGTGGAGATTTAAATTTCTCCATTGGACTAGCTTAATCATGGGGACCTAGTGCACTTTTGAATTCTCTATCGGATTATTTTGAACATATGGTTGATGAAGCTGATCTGTTGGACTTGGCTATGCCCAAAAAACTCCCTACTTGGCGCAATAGAAGGACTGGGGATGTTGCCCTCGCGCGCAGACTAGACCGTTTTCTCATCAAGTCCAAGCTGGTAGATAGGGTTGACAAGTCTAGACAATGGGTGGGTACGGGAGGCATCTCTGATCGTTCCCCCATCTACTTTGAAATTCTCGGGGAGAATAGCAAACCTCACTCTCCCTTCAAGTTTAACTCCACCTGGCTGGACGATCCTGCTTTCCATCTCTTAATCAAGGAATCATAGACCCATTGTGATCAGGAGCCCAACACTGCGTCGGCCCGTGTTATATCTAATAACCTATCCAGGATCAAAGACAGGACAATAAAATGGGCAAGAGAGTAAAGATTACAGGATGAGGAATCATTGAAGAAGATTGAAATAGAAATTAAAGGACTGATTGGAGCTGATTGTTTAGGGTTCCAATCCTCTAAGACGAAGAACCATCTAAGCCATCTGGAATTGGAAAAAATCAAATTGTTAAGGCATCAAGAGGAAACTTGGAGACTCAAAAGCAGGGCCATTTGGCTCAAGGCAGGAGATGACAACACAAAGTTCTTTCAGCAATGTGTGAAGGGCAGGAAGAGTATCAACACTATATGGGAGCTGAAGGATCACACAGGCATGGTGGCCAAAAATCATATCCAGCTCACAGAGATGGGTATAAGACATTTCTCTCACATTTACAGAGATCCTCGGGTTGCCAATATATCAAAAGTGCTACAGATTATCAGGTCTATGCAAAGGTATGTGGAGGAGGATGATATTGAAAACCTAAATGTTGTTGTTACATTAGGGGAAATTGAAGCGATATTAAAATGGTTCAAAAAGGATAAGAGCCCTGGACCAGATGGTTGGCCTATCGAATTCTATCTCACTTTCTTTGAGGACATTGGAAGGGATTTCCTTCAGGTCATCGAGGAGTGTAGGACTACTGGCTGGATGTATGATGGTTTCAACGCCACTTTCATTGCCCTCATCCCTAAAATTGACAAGCCCCTGACTTTTAACAATTACAAGCCTATTTCCTTATGCAACTGTATCTACAAGATCATAGCCAAAATCATTGCCAATCGTATCAAGCCTATATTATCCCAACATATATCCAAGGAACAATTTGCCTTCCTCCATCAAAGGCAAATTCATGAAGCCATTGGCACTGCTCAAGAAGCCCTGCACTCGATCAAGCTCAAAAGTCTAAAAAGTACCATCCTTAAGATTGACCTCGCCAAGGCTTTTGACTGTACTTGTTGGACCTTCATTCAGCTCACACTCATCCATACTGGTTTCCCTCACTCCTTCATTAATTGGATTATGGGATGCATCACAAATACATCTTTCAGCATTCTCATTAAAGGAGCAGCATCTGAATTTTTTCATGTAGGTAGAGGGCTCCGTCAAGGATGCCCATTATCCTCGTTACTTTTCCTGTTGATCATGGAAGGGTTGACCAAGCTCATTGCATCTACCAAGGCAGAGGGGTCATTAAAAGGTATCAAAATCATTGATCTTATCCACCTGACTCAACTATTATTTGTTGATGATGTGCTAATTTTTCTAAATGGTTCTATCCGGGATTCCAACAACTTCAAGAGGATACTGACTGTCTTTTGTAAAGCTACTGGCATGATGCCCAGTCTCAGCAAATCTACTATAATTATGGTGAGATGTTCCATTCAGGAAAGTAGACATGCCCTTCTTCAGTTTCAATTTGGTCGCAGGGAGATTAAGGATGGCATCAAATACCTGGGTTTCAGTCTCAAACCTAATGATTATAGAATTACAGAATGGAACTGGCTCATTGCAAAAGTGGAAAGGAAGGTAAACAGCTGGCAGTAGAGATGGATCTCTAGAGCGGGGCGATTAGTTCTAATCAAGTCGGTTATAGAGGTAAAACCTATTTACTGGATGGCACTTGCCTGGATACCCAAGGGTGTTACTGCTAGAATTCACCAAATTTGTCGAAGGTTCCTTTGGAGGGGGAAGCAAGAGGGCAAGACTTTCGCTTGGGTTGGTTGGGACAGGATTGCAAAGCCTAAATAGTGGGGTGGATGGGACTAAAACACTTAAATCTATTTGCCACAACTTTGGCTGCTAAAATGGGGTGGCAACTATTAAATTCTAGCAGCCTTTGGCAAGAGGTCACTTATTTCAAATACATCACCCCATTGACCAACCTTGAATAGATTAGAGGAACCAACAGGAGCATACCTGGATCCTCAATTGTTTGGCGTGCCATTACAAGATCCATTTCTGTCATCAAACGGGATCTTGCTTGAAGCATTGGATCAGGCGCTCGAGTTCGAATTGGCATGGATGCCTAGTCTGGTTGTGGACAGGAACACCACTTACCCTTGGCTATAAGACAGTCACTTATGGATTCAGGGATTCACACTCTTTCAAATTGCGGATGAGGCCAATACCACCTGACTCTCTCAGGCTTGGAAATCTTCGCAGGAGTTGGGCATTCTAGATATTTGACAGGCTGAGTGGCACAGATATCTCAGAGCACTTTGAGATTCTAATATCAGATTAACGAAGCGGGATGATGAGCTGATGTGGGCTTTATCCCCTCAGGGAATGTATACACCAAAAGAAGGGTATGTGTAACTTATTGCGAGTCACGAACCCCAGGAAAGTCGGTGGTGGAGGCATCTCAGGAAGTTGAAGGCACCCCCAAAGGCTAGATTATTTATGCAGTGTATACTCACTAATTGTGCTCCAACGGATGACAATCTTGAATCTTACCAGGCGCTCTATTCATGTTCCTTCCAAATGTTGCATGTGCAAAGAGCATAGAGAGGACATTGATCATCTGTTCCTTTCCTGTCCCTCTACCAAAAAGGTTTGGCAACTATCCACTTCAGTTCTGGGCATTGTGATCAATTGGCATGGCATTTCCGTCACTAAGGCGTAGCAGAACTGGTGGAAATCGACAGCATCCATGAAATATAGGAATTTCCCTCTATTGGTTTCATGGGGTATCTGGTTGGCTTGTAACCACGGCATCTTTCAAGATACAACGATTGACTGGCTCCACATTTGCAATTTCATTACTGCTCTATTTCTCACACTCCCAGCGGATGTGCCCAGGACACTCTGCAGAGTGCTTACTCCTGAAACTATTGATAAATCCTACCCTTGGGCCTATTTTGATAAGGATGCTAGCATTGTTGGTTGTGGTGGTGGGGTTACTCTTTACCATTCGGATTCTCAACATTCAAAATGGGTCTTGGCCTAGGTACAAAGAACTACTCTGAACTAAATTGTCTCAAACTCCTACTTATCTTTTCCCTTGAGAAGAGTTGCAAATACAAATTTTTTGGGAGTCCAAGATTGTTATTAATTGGTTCAACAATGAGGCCCGATGTCACGTGCACACACTCAGAGGATTGTTGGCCGAGGTTATGGCCCTCAAAACACATTTTGACTCCATTACTGTTGCTCATATTTACAGGGAAAGGAACCAAGTTGCTGACCAACTTTCCAAGGAAGCCACGCAGTAAACATGGGGTCAATGGTTAATTAATGAACAAGATGTACCGGAGGAGTACCAATACTACCACAGGCCTTTCAAAGAAGATGCAGATGTTTTTGGGGCATTATGATTGGATTGTCTAATCTAGGGCAGTTTTTGTTGGCATATTTTGTGTCTCTTTTATGTTATGTAGATATTTATTTTGACTTGCTCAGTGTTGTGTAAACTTTTATTTCTCTGCTTTTACTGAACTTATATGACTGAAGGTATGATCATAGCTTTTGCATAGGGGCCTATGCAGATGATACAACATGTAATTTTCCTTACATAAATGAAAATTGCGATTTTTTCCTAGAGAAAAAAGTATCATACTTCACAATACTTAATTGCTTAAATTGTGGCATCTTGATCCTTGGTCACATGGTCTTAAGTTGTGAATAAATAAATCTAGCTTACTTCTTTCTATGAATTTCAGAACATCTCCTATTGTAGCAACTGGAATACAATCCAATTTATAATATGTAGACGTTATTATTTACAATGATTAAATTTACATTATATTCGTAAACAACATTTATATGTCATGACTCCTTTAGAGTCTAAACCAAGATACTGTGCAACATACTATTTACAAAGTCTAATTCACTATGTTGTCTCTGTGTTAGTGTTGTCAAATTCATTACAAAAATATATAATTTCAGTATAATGTGACTATAAAAACTATCTCATATTCTCTTTAAATTGTGAATAAGTATTAACATTTTAATCCAAGATGTCAACTCAAATGTTATAATAATCATTTATACTGAATTGATAATGATGATTACATATTTTTAAATGTAAAAATAAATAATAATATGAAATTTTTATTTTAATATTATTATATAATTACACCGGAGCTTATCTTCCTAATCAGATCTAAATTTTTTGAAAATTTATCATATCCATTTCAAACCCCATTTCCGTTTGAATGCAACTCAATTTTAAATTAAACAAATTTGAATGCAACTTAGTTTTAAATTAAACCAATTTTCATATGTAAAATAAAAATAACATTAATCCAACCTAATCAATTTTCATAAAATAAAAATAACATTAATCCATTCATCATCGTCCTCAAGGCTTTCGATTTAATCTTATTTTCATCCTCATGTTCCAATTTTTGGATTTTAATTTAATTCTTCCCTGAATGGAAATTTTATTAAATTTATTTTATCTTTATCTTTAAATCTTTTGATTTTTATTTTATTTTTTTTATTTCCTTTAAATATTTTATCGAATTAAAAAGACTTGTGTTTTATTTTCAATGATCAATGTGGTTATTATATGTTATTTTATTGAATTAAACAGGCTTGTGTTATAATTTTCAATGATTAATGTAGTTCTTATAAGTTTTTTTTCGTTAATAATAAAAATAACCTTTTAGCAAATTTGAGTCTTCGATTGATTTATAATTTATATTATACTTATTTAATTAAAGTATTTGATTTTATTTGAAATATAAATGTTTATAATATAGTTTTGTTTATTATGAAATTATTATACTTACAACTTCAATGAATAACTAAAAAGATAAAAGCTTTATTTCAGATAATAAATAACCATATGACATTTAATCTAATATAATTGTATTTATTGGAATGCTGAATGAGGAGCTCTATAAAACTCTTGCTGAATTTTTCTTCAAGCCCTAGCTATGGTGGCTTTGATTTATCTCTTATCCGCTCTTCCTATAGCTAAGGCTAATGGAGCGAGCGGCTCTCCCTCCCTTAATAGGATTGTCTCAGGAGACACTAAAATCCAAATTGGCATACAGACTCTAACCCGCACTCGTTAGGGCCGAAATCTAATGGAGAACCGCAAAACTCAGAATACGCTTCGACACAATCCAGTAAGGGACGATTAAAACGTTGTTTTCGCAAAGCAACAATAGACTCTAAATTTGAGGTCTGCTTAAATCGAATTGGAGAATACATATAATTCATGAAAGATCATACATTGATTGACGAATTGGAGAATACATAAATGATCATTCATTGATGGAGAAGTTTTTGGGTATCTAGTCGTCAAAGAAAGCTCTCTCCCAATGGGTGCAAAATAAATGAAAATCTACAGGCAAAATCAAGCTCAAATTAAGAGCGAAATGTTTTTTAGATCGTTTTTGGTAATCTGGAGAACTGAAACAAGGGTTTTTTTTGGAGAACCTATCGTATTTTTTCAATTCAGTTGGACCCGATTCTCGACAAAGCGCTTTGTGTCAGACAAGGAGGACTTCAGGGCAACACTTGTATGAATTCATATGTACTCGCTACCAAGGGAGTTTTGGGATGAAGAATCCCTTAGCTAGAATCGGGAATGCCCTCGAACATTTTGTGAAAGTGTCTAAAGCAACCAAGCAGACAAGCTACATATCTTATGCCAGAATTTTCATTTATAAAAACATATCTAAACCCCTCCTATAATCTATGGATATTTATTAATAGAACGAATTATGGAAGCAGACTCTTTATTACGAACATATTCCATTCATTCAGATGTCGACAATGCCATGAGCATGGCCATTTATACCGCAATTCTCCATAATCCTTGATACATAATCGAGCCAAGATAATGATGTTTTCACTTTGGTGGACCATACGCGTCATAACCCTAAGCTTCAACATTCTTAGTCGAACTCTTTAGAGCCAAAGAGTGTTGATGCCGATCGATATGAGCCAGTTGCCTCTTTGGAAAATTCAAAGTCTCCTCAGGCCGAGCCAGAACCAGAAGTTGAAATGAAGGAATCTAACCCTTCTTCGTTTTTTTTTCTCCCTTCCTCCATCAATTTTGCTTGTGAACTCTTTTCACTCCACCCAACCTCCTCCTAAGTCCATCAAACCCCCGCCTTTATCGTTGGTCTTCCTTCTTGCAATGTCAGAATGGCCCAATCAAGGTCCAGGCCAATTTGAGTATATGTACATTGACTCCCTTGACCTGCCCAAATTTGCCAAAGCTTGGAAAGGCCGAGATCCTTTTACCTCGTCGGAACATTAGTTTTGTCTCTTAGGCCATGCCTATTTAAAATATCACCATGCAGCTTTGAAATCAAATTTAAGGGCTACAAGTACTGGGTCACTTAGGGTCCATACGCATTCTCTAAAAGATTCAGGTAAACCCCATCGAGATGAAAAGCGACACGGACATAAGAATAATCTACAATTCTTAGATGATTTAGGAGGCACGCTGGGGAATTCGAGGCGAGTTAGGGTAATTAAAGAGGCCTTTTGTGGCCCCAACAAACCTCAATCATGAAAATAATGTCTTGGAACGTGAGGGGCCTAAACTGCAAGAGAAAGGAGAGGCTCCTGAAAGATAAATGGTATTCAAAAACTCCTTTAATAATGATGATCCAAGAAACACAAATTTCTAACAAGGCTTTCAACAATTAATCGGCAAATGGGGTAAAAAAGTGTCAAGCACTTACAATAGATGCGCAAGGACAATTAGGAGGCCTAGCCATCATCTGGAATAACCAAGACCAAGATCTCAGAGTTATCAATATGTTTGTTGCATATTGTATTCTCAACATACATTTCCAACTAATTGGTTCAGAAGACTCTTGTCATCTATCAAATGTCTATGGCCCTATTGTGCCAAAAGATAAACCCTTGTTCCTAAATTCTATTGCCTACGTCTGTAAGATTCTAGCCACTTCTCCCTGGATTATTGGTGGTTATTTTAACCTCATCAAATCTTAGGATGAGAAATGGGGTGTAATCAGACAAATGGAGGCAAAATATGCCCTCTTTCAGGGACAATATATTCACAGAACCTCATAGATATAAATACGAAGAATGGGATTTATATGTGAAATAATCGACATGGAGGATAGCAATAGATTGTTTTCGAGTTGGATCTTTTCCTAACCTCTGAGAATTGTTGATTTATGGTAGCATCGGTTGTGCTCTAAGTCTCAACTTTTGCAAGAAGGCTTAGACACATGTATTTCAAAGAACTCAGAAAGCATTTTGGGAAATTCCACTTGAGTTGTATTTAATTAAAATAATTAATTATTTTTAATGGAACCCTAACTTTAAACTTAGGAAATTAAAGCAATTAAAGGGTATTAATAAAACAAGGTGTGAAAATTCTAGAAAAATACGGAGATCAAGTCACGTTAATCTTAGTCGTTGATTAGCGATTTAATCTCGGTTGTTGAAGACTCAACAAGAAGATTATAGGGACTTGATGGGGCATTTGGAAATTACATTGACAGAGTCTAGAGATCGAAATTCTTTAGTGAGCAATACTCGGGGAGAAGATCGATCGAGTTGATTCTTGCAGAGAGGGGCAGAGATAATTTTCGGTTGGAGATCATTCATGATCCGGGAGTACAAGGCAGAGAGAGCAAAGAGCAATCCGGAGAGGCAGCACAGAGCCAGCGACGCAGAGGCTGCGTAGAGCTTCAGAGGGAAACCATATTTCTGCTAAAAGACAGTCAGGATCCAGTGTTGGAGCTGGGGTGTGAGACCGGGAAGCCAGAGGGTTGAAGTTTCCAGTTGGCAGAGAGATCAGAGGAGGTGCAGCGCCAGCAGTGACACAATGACTGCGTAGGTGTGATGTAGTACTGCGCAGAGACAGCGCAGAGGCTCATCTCTAGCGCAGATCAGTGTTGGATCTTCCAATGACGGGGTGAGATTATTTCACCAACTCTTTGTTCGGTTAGATCTCTGTATAGGATTGTCAGTCTAGGCATCAGAAGAATTGTATTGTCAGAAATAACTGCATAATAATACAAACCCTCAATCGCTGCACCGGTTTTCCCGCATTGGGTTTTTCCAAGGACTTAGTTCAAAAATAACGGTGTCGTGTGTCTATTGTTTCTTCTTGTTCAGATCTTGTTTCCGCACCTTTTTTTTTTCCGCAGTTTAATTTTGTTAAGGTTACAGTGTGATGTATCCAGTGCTTGTCGTAGTTAACTGCAAATAAATTGTTAAGTAAAAGTTAACAATTAGGTGAATATTTTCCAGTTCTTGCAATAGGATTTCAAATCTAGGAAGTTTCAAATGGTATCAAAGCTTGTATAGTAGTGCAAGAGAAGGAAGAGAGCAGACCAGAAGGATCTAGCGTTGAACAGAAAGCAGGAGATCAAAGAGTTGTGTAAGCAACAGATCGATTTCCTGAGGAATTGCGTAGTCCAAGCCAAGAGGGCTAGATCTGCAAGGAAATATTTCTCTGAGTGAGTCGACAAAGAGGTAGGATTTTCCAGTTTGCATTTTGTCAGAGGCAAAGGGAGCTACGCATCAGATTCAGCGCAGATCAGTTATTGGTGGGATGCAATTTTCTTGTAGCAGCAGTTGTTGGTGCAGAAAGCATCAGAAGAGAGAAGAAGAAGATACTTTTGAGGGAATTCTGACCTCAGAGAATTTCTTGCCCAAGAAATTTTGATTTCTCGTGCAAAAGCAGCGAGATCATGATTTATTTGGCTGACTCCAGTAGGGAGTGCATAGAGCCAGTTGTGCAAAGGGTTAGAGGCAGCAGTTCGACATATGATTGGGTGAGATGGCAACGAGAGGGTTGTGTGATCAGGGTCGATTGGAGGGTGCCTCCAACTATGTAAGCTGGAAGGCAAGGATCTCGTTCCTTCTGGATGAGCATAAGCTCAAGGCCTTCCTCGACAGTACAGTAGCTAAACCTGTAGATGCAGCACCATTGAGAGCCTTCAAGAAGAGCATGGCAAAAGCCAAACAGTTGATCCTCGACGGAGTGAAGGATCACATAGTTTCACACATCTCTAGCAAAGGGACTACCAAGGAGATGTGGGATGCATTGGCTATGCTATATGAGGGGTCTTCCGAGCAGCGAATGATGTTCTTGAAGGAAAAGATACGGTCTACAAGGATGCAAAAGGGAGAACACATTGATCCATTCCTTGCAAAAGTTCAGGATGTCTGAGATCGGCTGGCAAAGTTGTAGGAGCAGCTCCTCAGGCCACGAAGATGGTCAGATTGGCTTTGAATTCAGTGTCCGAAGAATATCAAATCTTTTTCCAAAGTATCCTGGGCAGAGAGAAGTTGTCGGACTGGGAAGGAATGTGGGCAGCTCTTCAGCGAGAAGAGATGAGGAGAGACTTACTCAAGTGCAAAATTGATGGTAGCAGCAACAACAGCAGTGGGACAAAGCCCAAGGAGGAGGAGGAGAATGCAGCCCTTGCATCAAAGGGGCAGCAGGAGCAGTGGAGGCGGAAGAAGGACGTCCCAAAGATTAAATGCTTCCGGTGTGGTGAGATGGGACATTACGCTACACAATGTCCTCTCAAGAAGAAGGTCAAAGATGAGAAGCATGATCCACACGCTACAACTGCAAGGATTGAGGAGGAGGAGTTCGCGATGATTGCCCACATATCTCCAGGGGAGAATTAGGGTGATCTAGAACTGCAGTTCAGCGGAGCTGCAGTTGGGAAGATCCTTGAGGAGTCCACCTCTCGGATAATTACCTTGCTACGGGAGCCCAAATCAAAAGTAGCAGGATGTACAAGTATCAGTTGGTGCAGAGGAGTGCAGAAGTGACAACGCAGTGGCTAGTGAGCACTAGAGTTTGAACAGCGAAGAGCAAAGTTGGCAGGCACAATGTAGAGTCAGCAGTAACGCAAAAGCTTCAGAGGGTCAGTGCAAAGACTAGCAGCAGTCAAATCTTCAACACGAGATGCATCATACTTAACACTTAGTTTCGTACTTGGATGTTTCTTTGTTGCAATCAGCAACAAAGTTGCAGTGCAGTAAAAGTTGGCAGCAGTACACAGGGTCAGCAGCAACATAGATGCAGCAGCGCAGTGTTGGTGGGCAGCAATGTCAGACATCAGCAGCGCAGAGGGAGATGTTGCAGAATCAGAGTAGTACTTCAGCTGGATGTATTGTTAGAGCACATTCCTCGCTAAAAAGGAGTGTTGATTTATGGTAGCATCGGATGTGCTCTAAGTCTCAAATTTTGCAGGGAGGCTTAGACACATATTCCAAAGAACCCGGAAAGCATTTTGGGAAATTCCACCCGGATTGTATTTTATTAAATAATCAATTATTTTTCATGGGACTCTAAGTTTAAAATTAGGAAATTAAAATAATTAAAGGGTATTAATAAAACAGGGTGTGAAACTTCTAGAAAAAGACGAAGATCAAGTCAAGTTAATCTTAGTCGTTGATTAGCGATTTAATCTCGGTCGTTGAAGACTCAACAAGAAGATTATAAGGACTTGATGGGGCATTTGGAAATTACATTGGCAGAGTCTAGAGATCAAAATTCTTTAGAGACCAGTGCTAAAGGAGAAGATCAATGTTGATTCTTGCAGAGAGGGGCAGAGATAATTTCCGGTTGGAGATCATTCCTGATCTAGAGAGTATAAGGTGGAGAGAGCAGAGAGCAGTCTGAAGAGGCAATGCAGAGCCAGCCACGCAGAGGTTGCCCAAAGCTTCAGAGGGAGTCTGTATTTCTACTGAGAGACAATCATGATCCAATGCCAGAGCCAGGGTGTGAGACCGGGGGGCCAAACGGCTGAAGTTTCCAGTTGGCAGAGAGATCAGAGGAGGTGCAACGCAGTCCCAACAGCAATGACGCAGTGACTGCATAGGTGTGACGCAGCACTGCGCAGAGGCTCATCTCCAGCGCAAATCAGTGTCGGATCTTCCAGTGACGGGGTGAGATTGTTTCACCAACTCTTTTTCTCAGTTAGATCTCCGTAAAGGATTGCCAGTCTGGACATCCGAAGAATTGTAGGCAGAAATTATTGCATAATAATACAAACCCTCAGCTGTTGCATCGGTTTTCTCGCATTGGATTTTTTTTCGAGGACTTAGTCCAAAAATAATAGTGTCATGTGTCTATTGTTTCTTCTTGCTCAGATCTTGTTTCCGCACTTATTTTTTCTGCAGTTTAATTTTGTGAAGGTTGCAGTGTGATGTATTCAGTGTTGCCGTAGTTAACTGCAAATAAATTGTTAAGTAAAAGTTAACAGTTGGGTGAATATATTCTAGTTGCTGCAATAGGATTTCAAATCTAGGAATTTTCACAAGCACATCATGAGCTAGGATGTTTTTAGAAGCCACAATCCTCCCATGCCCACGATGCAAATCATAGGCCCATTTGCCTCAATATAGATATGAAAGTATGGTCATGGAATCGACCATTTCACTTTGAGAAATTTTGGATGGCACCTAGACTTCTAAATTAACATTCAACAATGGTAGGGAGAACTAACAGGTATGACAAGGTCGGCAATGTTCATTATCCATAAGAAGCTTAGACACATAAAATGTAGACTTAAAGGTTGGAATAAGGATAAATTTGAGAATATACTAGAGGAAAAAAGCAAATTTGAACAAAAGATGGAAGCAATCCAACAAGAGGCAATCTTATTTGGCAGGTCCAAGGATTTAAATAAGGAAGAGGCGGTAATGTTAAAGGAATTGGAGGAACGGAGGAAGCAGGAAGAGCTCCTATGGCAACAAAAATCTCGACTTAGATGGTTCAATGAGGGGGAAAAAATTGCAACCTTCTTCCGCAATTCAATGCTCTAGCACAAGCACCACAATAGGATATCTTCTTTGAATAATCCAAAAGGACGAAAACTCGAGACTCATCAAGAGATCTAAGAGGAGTTGTCTCGTTTCTTCCAAGATATTCTATTAGAGCCAGTAGCAGATAGATCTAGGGTGATCCACCACATTCTCAAATACATCTCGGTAGTAATAACACCTTAACAAAATGAATCTCTACTCAGAAATATTACCCCAAAGGAAGTAGATGCCACGATCAAAGAAATGTCGAATAATAAAGCTCCTAAACCAGATGGCTTCACTATAGAATTTTTTCAAACATGATGGTCCATCATTAGGAATGAAGTTTGGCAAGTCGTCGAGGAATCTCATTAGCCTTGATCCTTTCTAAAGGCTTTTGATGCTACCTTTCTAACCGTGGTGCCTAAAAAAGAGAGAGAGGAAGATCCAAATGGCTATAGACCCATCACCTAATGCAATGTTATTTAAAAAATAATTACCAAGATCATAGCTAACAAACTTGAGCCATTTCTCCCAAGGATCATTTCCTCTGAGTAGACGGGCTTTATAGAGGGAAGACAAATCTTGGATGGCATAATGTTTGCTCACGAAGTTATTCATTCATTAAAATTACAAAGAAGCCCGGTATGATGATTAAACTGGATCTCTCCAAAGTTTATGACAAACTAAATGGAAATTTCTTTATAGTGTTCTCCAAGCTTTTGCAATTGCAGGTGAATCAATATACTGGATTCATAATCTCATTTCCTCAACAACCTTCTCTATCATGGTAAATGGCCCTTCGTCCCCGCCTTTCTCTTCCACTTGTAGGATTCGGCAAGGTGATATGTTATCACCATTCCTTTTATCCTAGTGATGGAGGGATTGTGTTGTCTATTCAAAGTAGCAGTTTTCAAAAAAAGGATCAAAGCCCTATGGATTTTCCGAGAAGATCTCGTGTTCACCCACCAACAATTTGTGGACGTCACTATGGGAATGGTAACTCCCATGATCCATGAGGCAAGTGCTTTCAATAATAATTTGGAAATTTTCTCAGCAACATCAAGTATGGAGATTAACAAACAAAAATCTCAAGTTTTTTTTCTTAAACACTCCAATTGTTGTTTAGTAGCGTGTGGCTCAAATATTGGGATTCCAAATCTATAAAATCCCTTCAAAGCATCTGGGAATCCCCCAGCAAATAGCTCCCTTAAATGGAACTTGTGGGAGGAACTTTTATCTAAGTTCCATAATAAATTGGTGAGTTGGATATTCTGAACTCTTAACATTCCAGGAATATTGGTTCTTCTCAAAGCAGTGCTCTAAGCGCTTCCAGTTTATCTATGTTCAGCAATTATGGCAACATCTTCCATTCTGCAGGAACTACACAGGATACAAAGATCTTTCCTCTAAGGTGATTCACACTTGGAGAAGAAATGGCCTCTAGTAGCATGGGACAAACTCCACAAACCAAAGCTCAAGGGAAACCTGGGATTGCATGATCTAGCAATCATGGCTACAATATTGGGAGCGAAAGTCTGGTGGCATTCGCTCCAAGGGGGTTTGGACCTATGGAAAAGAACTTGGAAATGTAAGTACCCTCCACAAATTTCTCACAAACATGTACTTCAACTCAATACCATGGCACCCAAAGCATCATTTTGGACAACGGTGAGAAAAAGCATGAGTCTGATCCAAAAGCATTGTTTTTGGGAGGTCAAAAACAAGCACTCTACTCTATTATAGGTTGACACATGGCAACAACTACCAAGATTGGGGGACCAAATAGAACTAGAATAGTTAAGTCAAAATATGATAGCTCAAGGGAGAACAACTATTGCATATTATTGGGCAGAGGAAAACCCCAATTCACGCTAGTAGTGTTCGCTCCCTATAGAGACTTGGAACCCCAGACCAAAAGAAGTGTGGCAAGCTTTTTGGGGCAATTTGCAGAAGAGATGTATCCCTTATTCAAACCATGAGGATAAACTATTTTGGGGATATAAATCAAAAATCACCTTCTCCATTAGAGAATCCTATCACTTACAAGTGTTAGGAATCACAATTGTTGTTAGACCAAAACCCACAGGTGTTAACCAATGATCGCATCGCCAAAGATAAGGATCCACAAGAGGCAGTTAGTCCATGTCGCGAAACACACGGAGAGCATTCGTTTATCCAATGTCCAAAAATCTCCCCCCCAACGTGAGTCGAGTGTGTATTAAACTCGTGACCTGCACTCTGATACCACTTGTTCGGAATCACGATTGTCGTTAGACCAAAACACACATGTGTTAGCCAACGATCGCATCGCCAGAGATAAGGATCCACGAGAGAGAGTTAGTCTAAGTCGCGAAACACATGGAGAGCGTTGGTTTATCCAGTGTTCAACGAGAAGTGGGACATCAAGGTCTACTAGTGGAAGAAATTTTTGCAAAAGATTTGGAAGTAAAATGTATGGCCAAAAATATACAACCTTCTCTGGTTGTTCTTCAGCATAAGCCACTTGTTGAGAAATGCAACTAGTTTCAGTCTTCATAATTGTTGTACTCATTTCAATATGTATTTTATGTAACAAACAAGAAAAAGAAGAGAAAATTTATTATTATTAAAGCATGGGTTTCGTGCTCATTATTGATGGTCTTTTAGGTAAAAGCATGTTCTTTGTGCTTCTAGGGTTTTTTAGGTCTTACGATTTATTGTTATGAGTCAAAGGAGTCAACATCATGTTTATAAGACCCTTCCAGGCAATTTGTAATTGTAAAAAGAATTATTTTTTAGTCTAGAAAGTCCTGGAATCTCCAAAAGTACAAGTCGGCCTTGGGATCCTCAAGTCGGCCTAAAGGATGGAATTCGACCCCTTGCGAAGGCTATTAAAAGGAAGCAGTTCAACCTCATTTACACACACACTCATAAGTTCAATCAATCAAGAAAAGAGTTTGATCTGGAGCTGGGAAGCTGCAAGAAGGAGAGCGAATATTTAGGAAAAGTTGGGAGGACGAAATTTCTTGTTTATGGGCTCTATCTCTCTCATACGTGTGAAAATATAGCGTTTCTAGGTTGCAATAGGAGGCCAAAATTGTAAGATCGAGTTGTAGGAGGACAAAGTGCAGAATTTGTAGCTGGAAGAGGGAAAACCCTTGTTTAGACCTCGTTGACCTTGGGAGAGTTGTCTTGCTCTAAGTAGGTCACAGAAGGAGGTTGTAATAGGGTTTCCAAGAAGTTGCACGGATGAAATAGTTGGACCGGAGTTGCAGGACGAGTAGTAGTAGCTGGGAAGCCGAAGTCGCAGCTCAAGTAGCAGTGCTGAAACTAGCAAGTCAAAGTTGCAAGGAAGAAGCAGTTTGGTGCAAATTCAAGGAAGGACTTGAGGAAAGGCTGACTTGGTACTGGGATTAGGTCATTGTATCAAATTTGAAGCAGATTCTAAGAAGAGAAGAGTTTTCGGGCTTTCCCTTGGAGGGGTTTTGCCCTGGCTTATAACCTATATTTGTGTCCTCTTTTGTTGTTGTTGTTGTTTCTTGATATTGTTTGATGAAAAGATATAACTAAAAGAACATAAAGAAGATAACTAAGATTCACAAGCAAGTATCAAGGTTAAAGACAACCAGACATAATTTTCGCCACTTTACATTTTCTAACACCACTAACCTGGGAGAATATTCAAAAACACAATTACCAGGGGCCCTCAAGGTGTTCTCTTTTACATCTTCATTTTGAAAATCTGGAGCACCTGCTTAATAATTGTACTTTCTTTGGGAGCTTATGGAATAAAGTAGCTAAGTATTTTTTGCAATCCAATAGGGACTTCTCTAATATTTCAAACACTATAGTTGGTTGTCATTCCGATACCTTTTTCCAATCCAGTCGTAAACCACATCTAGACCCTCTCTTTTGGCTTCCTCCTCTAGGAGATACGGAAAGAACGCAATAAAAAAATATTTAAGATTATTTTGTCACTCTGGACTCTATTTGGAATTCTATCACTCGCCAAATTAAGGAATTAATTCTTGATCTTAATTGGCCCCCTTGGGATTGGAAAGTTTCTAATACTGAAGCTTGGCTCTCACAAACCTGGTTCCCTTTGCACCCTCTTTTGCTATCATCCCTTTCTCTCTCTGCTTCCCCTCCCTCTAGTCCCTCTTCTTGGATCCCCCCTCCACCTTTCCTGAAATCAAATTTCGATGGCAGTTCAAAAGGTAAACTTGAACCCATGGGATATGGGGGTGTTATCAGAGATCAAGCATGTATCCCTCTGTTTATATACTTTGGGACAATGGAAATCAGTAATAACAATGTGGCAAAATTAATGGCTCTTTGTATGGGGTTGAAGTATGCTCAATCACTCGACCTCACAAAGATCCTGGTAGAAGTGGATTCTCAAGTTGTTGTAAGCATGATAAGGAAACTTCACAATGGCACCCAACTACACAAGGCTTCCTTGAGCTAGAGATTGGAATGTCTCTTGGAACAAGTCTCTTCTCTCATTTCTTACACTTTTGTGTTGATTCGAATACATGTTCGATAAACAATAAATAAAATAGTTGACCTATCAGTGCATTATGGGTGTTTAAAATCCTCTCCACCTGTATCATCCACATGGAACCTTATGTCGGACTCCCCACTTAAGGAAACTTGTTGGAAGCTGGTGCAAAAGGACTACGCAGACCCACATGGGGTGACTAACGAGGAGGAAGAGGGGGGGAGGAGGGCACATTGTAGTTGTCCCACCTAGCCAATGGACAAGGGGAGGTGGAAGCATGCCCCTAAGTAAGTTTTAATGTTAATGGAAGAGGGGGGGAGGAGGGCACATTGTAGTTGTCCCACCTAGCCAATGGACAAGGGGAGGTGGAAGCATGCCCCTAAGTAAGTTTTAATGTTAATGGACTACAATAGGAGGAGGGCCATTAAGGCCTATCATTTCAAGCAGAGTTGTGTAATGGAGTCAAGATGTTTAGCATTTGGTTTGTGGGTGATTACCAGAGCCTCACACGTGTGGAGGTGATGTGCGTTAAGCTTTTAACCATGGCAATCGACATGCACCTTTCAGTAGAATTGGTCCTAGAGGAGAGAGCTATGCGCAGGGTTGAATTACCTGGATAGTGCCAGGGCTAAGGCAGAATCTCAATGGTGGGATACCTATCTAGATGGGGTCATGGATTTCATAGCCAGTATTTTGATAGTAAGGCCAAAACCATTAGAGAAATTTTGAGGTCTAAAATGGACCTTCTAAGTAATATTATAAATTAACAGTGGAAATAATAAAATACGATTAGATCACATCATCAAATTTTAGAAGGAAAAAAGAAAAAAAATTACCTTTTCAACTTATCTCCCTACGGTTTTAGTCAAATTTCAAGCAGGGGCACTTGTTGGATGCGGAAATTAATTACTCATCTAAGGAGTACCCATGTGACATACTTTCAACAGACCCCATGGTCGACATTGTCATCATTAATCTTATTGGTTCTTATGAAGTTGATTTTGGTTGTACATTTTTTATTTGAGGCCCATTTTTTGCCTCGAAAATTCTCTAATGTCCATCTTATCGATGATGTTGTTTCAATCCTTGTGCATGGGTGTCATCTCAAAACTGGAAATGAATTCTTACTCTCTGTAATTAGTTATCCATTGTGGTACAGGCGTTTGTGCAGATTGGTCTTTTCAAGGCTAGCTCAACGATGAATTCTTTCAGCCTCCTTGCATTCTTCTTCCATCATCAAGCTTTCCCCTCCAGTCTATCCTAGCCTCCTGTTGTTGTGGCTTGCTTGGGGCTTCCCATTGTTTATATTGTGCCTCCTCTCTCCATCATTGTCAAGCTTTTTCTAATTCAAGTCTTGATTTTAACGTTTGCTAGCTATAAGTGTCCTTATTGCTTTTGGTGGTCATCTTCTTAGTTTGGTTGCATTCTTATCCCCCTTCCCCTATGTGGCACTTTTTTCGTCTCCTATTCAAAGGTGACTACAACAATGGTTTTATCGAACTTAGCCCTTGCCAGATGTGGCTCCTCCCATGTCCTTTCATAGTTCTTTGTCCTCCATGGTTGTTTCCTATATTTTTTTGTTCCTCTATTTTATTCCCCATGCCTCATTTGAGGGTGTGAGTTCGAAAGGATGCCACGTGCTACTAGGAGTGAGCCCACACGAGCAACACCTGCATGCACCACTGACTAGAGGAAATTGCACCGCGCTATCATGAACTCACGTCAAGTCATATCCAAGATGAACTCATATGTGCAAAATGAGAAACTTCTATGCAGAGACATCCCTGCTCTAACATGGAGGTCCTCATCAAATGGATGCCTAGATTCTGGACACAGACCATATGAGAGGTCACTTCAACCAATACATGCAAACAGTTGATCATTATTAGTAGATGAAATTCCTTCTAGGTTGCACTCTCATGGACTGACATGAGCACCAAACTGATATTCTCCACTCCCTAGATCACCTACACCGTCATTTGAGGGGCTTGGATCAAAGAATGGAAAGAATTGAACAACATCTTGTCATTCCCCACATGGCTAGGAAAACCTCTAAGGGATCTAATAAGCCCATCCAAGTTACAGGTTCTGATTTAGACCACTCTGCCTAGTTATTCATCATATATATGTGTTTTGTTCCTGATGTTGTAGACCCTATACTATAAAGATGTTTTGGACAATGTATCTGTTTTTCTATCTTTATTTTTGAATCACCTATTAGGCTAGTACTCAAAAAACCCTCTCTTCCTTGCAGAGAGTCAACTTTTGGATTTAGTCAAGTCTCCCTAGCAAGAGATTGACTTGAATATTTTCGATTTCTTGTATACTCATGTATCTAAAGGCAATAAACTCACTTTTATATATATAATTGTATTTATTATGATATTAATATCTTAATATTTTAATGAATAACTGAAAAAATACATACTTTGTTTTAGCTAACAACTAATAAGATTAGACATAACAATTTTTATATCAAAATTTTATGAACATTATTTTTTTAGCTAATAAATCTTTATAAAATATATAGTCAACAATTTTTAAATTTTCACATGTATGATTTTTACACCAAAATTTCTTGTGAACATACTCCATAAACTACATGTTTTGGATTAATAAAATTAATAACATAATCATCATCATCATCATTATTGCGTTGAGAGGCGCTCTACAACCTTAGTGTAAGGGAGATGTGTGTAATGTAATGTAAGTTTGTCAAAATTTTGTAATTGTTGGGATATATATATATATATATATATATGGGAGATGTGTAGACATAATGTAAGCAAGTAATATAAGTAAGATGTAAATTGTAAAATGAACAATGTAAAATGTAAGGGGGAGATAGTGAAAGTAAGTAATTAAAATGCAAAAATGTAAAATGTTATGTAATGTAAAATGTAAAGGAGAGATAGTGACAGAGTTGGAGGGTGGAGCGAGAGACACTATGACCAGGTGAGGGAGAGAGGGAGGGAGGTGGGAGAGAGAGACGACTTTAGAGAGAGAAGGGGAGAAGAAGGGATAAAGAGATGGAGTTGGAGGGGGGGAGAGAGGGAGGGATGAAGAAAGACATACAAAGAAAGGTGGGGAAGAGAGAGGGAGAGACAAGGGAGAGATGGAGAGAGAGTGAGGGAGAGAGAAGAGCGAGAAGGAAGATAAAGAGAAGTAGAGAGAGGGAGACAAGGGGAAGAGAGATAGAGAGAAGTGGGGAGAGGGGGAGAGGAAGAGGGAGGGGGAGGAGAGTGTATGTTTGGGGGGTGAGATAGAGAGACAAAGGAGAGGTGGAGGGAGATAGAGATATGCCTGGAGGGGGGGGAAGAGCGAAGAAGAGAGAGACAAAGAAAGGGAGGGAAGGAGAGATAGATAGTTATGGAGAGAGGGAGCTTGTGTGTTTGGGGAGCGAGATAGAGAGATAAAAAAGGAGAGATGGAGAGAGAGATATAGATATATATATATATATATAGAGAGAGAGAGAGATGGGGGAGAGAGGAAGGGGGAGATACAATGTTATCCACTAAAACAGATGCAATGATTTTAGTGTAAATGTTGATTCCTAATGCTATTTGATTGCTTGTGCTAGGTGCATTGATTTTAGTATCAATGTTGATTTATAATCCTATTTGATTGATTGAACTAGATGCATTGATTTTAGTGTAGATGTTGATTTCTAATTCTATTTGAATGCTCGCACTAGATGCATTTATTTCAGTATAGATGTTGATTTATAATTTGATGTAGCTAGATGTATGATGTACACTAATTTTAAAGTAATTAGATTAGTAGTATGCATTGATTTTGATGTAAGTACAATAAAAAATTATTGATGATGTGCATTCAGGGAAGAGAGAGAAAGAGAGGGAGAGAAGGAAGAGGGAGGGGGAGAGGAATAGGGAGGGAGAGAGCGATAGATAGATAGACAGATATGGAGAGAATGTGTGTTTATGGGCTAAAATATAGAGACAAAGGAGAGACGGAGGGAGATAGAGATATAGATGAAGGGAGAGACAGAAGAAGAGATAAACAAAGAGAGGGAGTGAGGGAGAGATAAATAGATATGGAAAGAAAGAGCGTGTGTATTTGGTGGGTGAGATAGCGAGATGGAGGGATATATATATATATATAGAGAGAGAGAGAGAGAGAGAGAGAGAGAGAGAGAGACAATGTTACTCACTGAAATAGATGCATTAATTTCAGTGTAGATGTTGATTCCTAATCCTATTTGATTAATTACACTAGCTACATAGATTTTAGTGTAATTTTTTATTTCTAATCTTATTTGATTGCTTGCACTAGATGCATTACTTTCAGTGTAGATGTTGATTTCTAATCTCATTTGATTGTTTGTACTAGATGCATTGATTTCAATGTACATGTTGATTCCTAATCCTATTTGATTGTCTGCAGTAGATGCATTGATTTTAGCGTAGATGTTGATTCCTAATTCTATTTGAATGTTTGCACTAGATGCATTGATTTCAGTGTAAGTACAAAAAAAAATTATTGATGACGTGCATGGATTTCTGTGTTACAATAATCCAACCATAGATAAAATACTTGATTTTTCATTTTAAATAAAATGTTCACTTATTTGAAATGTTTTCTTCTTGAAACTGTAAACTATTTGTAATTGACTAAATTCTTATTGTTCTCATTTTCCATCATTCAACAGTGTTAGTCACTTTGCATTCAAACGAGGTAATAGAAAACAAATATCATTGAAACTTATTTGGGGTTTAACACTCCATAAGTCACAATAATTGACTTTGGTGAAAGCTAGTATTAATATTGGAGCAAGAGAGACAAGGTATGGCGTTTACCAAAATAGTTCGAATTAAAGATTTGAATGGCCTATGATTTCAACTACTCTTTTCATATGATCCATATGAAAAGATGGCAAAACTAACAGGTGTGACAATAAGAACAATAGAAGAAAATAATTTGAGATTGATCACAATGAAGGCTACTTGTAATTGACTACATTCTTATTATTCACATTTTCTATCACTCAACAATGTTACATTATCACTTTGCATTCAAAAAATTCATTTCAACATTTTTCCTCATTCAAGTTATTAACAGTGTCTATCATTTCAACAAACTGAGGTAACTGAGCAAATTTAAAATTAAAATGACCATATTAATCTTAGACATATTTAGGATATTCAAAATTATCAAAATAATTAGATGTTCAACAAATTTTTCATGGTCGCGCACGATTGAAACCAACCTAGATCCATTTTAACCTTGGATCTATCAAGCGCCGAGAGGGATCAAATCTCTTGAAGTGCAAACATGTCCTCAAGTTTTGTGCTAAAAAAAAAAGGTTTGCACCTCGAAAAATTTGATCTCTCTTGGCAGTTGATAAACTTGGGGTTTAAATGGATCTAGATTGGTCTTAGTCATGTGCAACCATGATGAATCTACACTGATTTCAGTGTAGTTATTGATTACTAAAGTCTTGCCTTGACAAAGATTAAAAAACTTTAATAAATTCAAATCTAACTATTATAAACCAATTAAAATAAATAAATAAAAATTATTATAAATATTACATTTATAATATTCTAAATATTTTATAGTTAATATTTAATAATATTATTGTTGTAAAATATTTAATATATATTATAATAGAAGAAATCTTTATAATTAATATAATTTATATTTTATTTTAATATGTATTATAAGGTAGATTGTAAATATTTTATTGTATTATATAGTGCTATATTATATTATACTAATTATTTAATATGTATCCTAATACAATATGATATTATAATATTATAAGTAATATAAATGTTTTGTTATTTATGTTGTATTAAAGTATAATACTGATATTATGAGTTTAATGGGTTGGATTTAGTTGTAAAACCGTAGAAGTTTTTTATTACAGGGTCAGACCACTTATCTTAGAAATTATTTGTAGCTTAGGTAATGACCAAAGATGTGGTTGTACTCAAAGGGATTATATTAATAGTGTTGTAACCCATGCACATATAAGTGGATGAAAATTGGCCCACATGTCTTTCTTTACATTAAGCCCAAAGAGGTTAGATCCAATGGTGTAACCAATACACATATAAGTCGATCAAAGCCAGTTCCCATGTAATTTCTTATTAAGCCCAAAGGAATTAGGTCCAATGGTGAAAAGTGATGAGCTTTTCACCCTTTGACAAGGTTCAACTCTTGAGAGTGGCTTACACACCTTACACTTTAAGGTAGTAGTTGAATGTATCTTTACACTAAAATAAATTATGTTAATGACATGGTTTTCTATAAACACATTTGTGAATCAAAACCAACCTAGTTTTATATTTTTCATAAGTCGAGGCTCAACTCTTGAAAGTGGCTTACCATAGAAGCAGTGGAAACAGTTTACACTTTAAAGTAGTGGTTGAATGTATCTTTGCACCAAAAAAATTATGTTAATGGCATGGTGATCTATGCACACATTTGTGCATCAAAACCAACCCACTTTTCTTTTTTTCATAAGTCTTTCTAATAAGACTAGATTTCAATCCTGTTAAAGGGATAAGTGACACTGGAGTTTACCCAAACAGGTTAAAGACAGCCCAAGCATGTTAAAGAGAACTCTCACTATGGCTTCTTACACCTAGCAAATAAAAAAACATAATAATATTTTGAATATATTTTTATGTGTTGTTATGTTACTATTAACCATTGTTCAAGAGTATGCGATTCCATGTGGTTTGTGGACTCCCCTGCACTCAAGTGAAAACTAGAGTTTTTTAGGATAAAGAACTCCTTCACATGATAAAGGATAAAACTTACCCAAATAAAAGATAAATTTAAGAAAGCCTTACATACTTTACATTTAATCATGTAAACAATGCAGGTTTAAGTAAAGAAACGAAATATTCGGATGATGCACCAGTTCAATGCCAAGGAAATATCGAATTTCAGAATCTTTGCAAACGGACGAGAAACAGAATTTAGGCTTTCATTTTATAAAGGGAACAGAGGAAATACAATGGCGTCATTACTTCAAAATCAAATGACCAATCTTTGGAAGTCTTGTTACAGAGATTTTCTTCAAATAATCAATATCTTGGACTGAGAGAAATATCAGAGATTTTGAGAGAGACATATATCAGAGATTTAGAAGCATTACAGAGAAAAAAATCCAATGTCTTGGAAAAGATTGAAGCAGTACAAAGAAAGAAAATCCAATCGGGCAAATAATAGATTTCGTAGCAGTAAAGAGCCAAAAGAGGAATTAAAACATGTTGCAGTGATGTCCTTAGTGAGTCTTCCGACGGAAAACAAAATTGTATATCCAACCCTCTAGGCTATAGTTTTTGATAAAAGATTAAAACCCAATTTTTCCAATGTTGGAGCAACATGGTGCAAATATTGGGTCGACGGCAGCAAAAGAGCCCAAATTGGGATTGTTTACACAGCCTTAGGCTATAGTTTTTGATAAAGGATTAAAATCCAATTTTTCCAACATCGTGCAAATATTGGGTCGACGGCAGCAAAAGAGCCCAAATTGGGATTGTTTACCCAACCTTAGGCTATAGTTTTTGATAAAGGATTAAAACTCAATTTTGCCCAAATTGGGATTGTTTACCCAACCTTAGGCTATAGTTTTTGATAAAGGATTAAAACTCAATTTTTCCAATGTTAGAGCAACATTGTGCAAATATTGGGTCGACGGCAGCAAAAAGAGCCCAAATTGGGATTGTTTACACAACCTTAGGCTATAGTTTTTGATAAAAGATTAAAACCCAATTTTTCCAATGTTGAAGCAACATTGTGCAAATATTGAGTAGACAGCAGCAAAAAAAAGCCCAAATTGGGATTGTTTGCACAACCTTTCATATGTGGAAGCCCATGAAAAGAACTAACCTTTCATATGTGGAAGCCCATGAAAAGAACTATAAATAGAGAGGTGGAATCACATTGTTATCATTGGATTGGATCAATTTGTCGGCTCTCAGAGTTTTAAAATCTTTTTTCTCTTTTGACTAGTTTAGGTGGAGGTGATTGTTGAGAAATCTAGGGCACTTAGATTAGAGTGATTCTCTTGCTTTGATAATTGTTTGTGATCAATTTTAATTTAATTATCTTTTTTCTTTCACTTGATTATTATTATTTTATTTTCATCATCAAACAGCTACCAAACTATGAAAAAACAATAAGACAAAAAGACACAAGATATAGGCTATCAGCCAAGGTCAAAACCTCTTCTCTTGAAAGGAAAACCCACAAGAACTCTTATCTTCTTACCGAACTTCAAATGACAAATTCCAAGACCTATGACCCTTGACCAAAACCCTGCAACCCCTCCAAGACCAAGTCAAGCACTTCTTTGATCAGCTCTTCTTTCACAAAGTCAATACTGGTCAAACTTGCTACAACACTCCAGATTTTGGCTTTTCCTCAAAATTTCAGCTAGGTGCTTCAAGACTGAGGTCTTCAGCCTTCACTACAGAAACCCTAGTTGGCAAGTGTAAGACAAAGATGGTGTTTTTCTTTATTTTTTTCGTTCGCTTGGGCAGTGGCTTCTTCTCTAGCAACTCGGCTTGCAAGATGGTTCCTCTTTCACTTGTTCTCGGCCTCTTATTGTGACTGCAATATTTCGGTCTCTGCTGCACTAAATGATACCGAGACTTTCTTTCATTTCGCACGTGTGAGGAGTTTCAGCCCTAAAAACAGTCTTCAAAAATTTGGATTTTCCTTCCTTGAAGTCTTCTCTTTCTTTGTTGGCTTTGGGTCACTTTTCTTTCCTTTGATCGAACTTCTTGTTGTTTGATTGATTGTCCTTTGGATGAGGCCGTGTGCTTTTTGAGTACTTTGATAGTCCAACTTGTCATTTTTTGAAGGCCAACTTATTTTTTTTTAAGCCCAACTACTTATAGCACTATGACAAGGTTTTGGAGAGTTTTTGAGGCTAATTTTGATACAAATAAATTTTTATTTATAGTAGCTGGTTAAAAATGTCCATGGGATGGATGCAATGGATCAGGAAAAAACATTATTACAAAATATACAATATGCCAAAAAAATCTTTCATACATAACAATGCCTCAATTGATTTGTTGACTTAATGACATGCTCTAGAAGCAGTCAATGGATGCTTGACCTATAAATCAAATAACCTTGAACATGAAGCCTATGCTTCCCATGCCTCGATAATAACAATAATAATTTTATTTTTCTCTTTATATCAAATACATAAAATAAAATCATGATTACATATGTGATTAGGAAAACCAACCTAGCTACATAACCACCCTATCTAATCAGCTTTCTCTTGTTCTGGCGCAGGTTATTGTACTATTCTGGTTTGGTCTGTGGATTGAGTATTTTCTGTTCTGTTCTGGCGAACAGAGAATTATCTATCTTAACGAGCATCGAAATCTTTTGTGGGGAAATTCTGAGGCAAGTATTGAATTAGTTGAAGGGCTATACGAGCCTGTGTTGAGCAGATAAGGGACAATCTTCCTGAAAGAGGACGGGATTTTAAGGCTGGATTGATGTTAAAACATTCTGAGACAGAGCCGAGATAATGTCCCTAACTTAATCCGAATCTTGCTGGTCCTGAACGGAGGTCATTCCTCCTGTAGTCGAGTCTTGCTCAGGACAATCTCCCTAACTTAATCCGAATCTTGCTGGTCCTAAAAGGAGGTCATTACTCCTGTAGTCAAGTCTTGCTCAGGACATTCGGCCCCTGTAACGGAGCTCGGGTTGGTTCCCTGAGGCAGATCGGAGGCAACCGAGCTCTTCCTGTGGCCATTCGGATGAGTATCTGTATTCTGTAACAGACCCGAGCCTCTCTGAAGACACTGGACCCTGTAACAGATCTCGGTTCATTTGTTAAGGCATATTTAATTGGTTGAACTTGGAACTTATACTGGAACTGTTAATTGGTTGATTTAATATACTGTGTTGGTTGGAATATTGATTACATGTTGTTAAATGAGCAGTGCTACTTGTTGTGAATCGTAGTGTTTATTGTTATGCTGTGCTATTATTGTGAATCGTAGTGTTTATTGTTATGCTGTACTATTGAATAAGCTGTTGTTGTACTGAATAAACAAAGAAATTTTCTGTGGTAAACCCTAGTTATCGAAGTAAACCTAGGGCAAAAATTTCACTGGGATATTACAGTTGGTATATGTGTGTGACATGTCGAATACAAACAATGGACAATGTAAATATTACAGTTGGTATCTGTGTGTCTGTGTGTGACATATCGAATACAAACAATGAACAACGTACATCTCCCAAATCGTGATTCAGAGTTTGAACAGTATCTTCACATGGACATCCGGGTTTAAACAGTATCTTAAATATGCATGTTTACATGTACAAACATCTATGTGTGCACTCTGCAATGAATAGTATTGAAAGAGCATTAGGTACAAGGAAAAGACCTGCTCCGCAGAATGTGCAGATCCGGGTTTGTTGTCTGCCATGAAAATTGCTATATAAGGCTTTGAACCAGTAACGAATTCCAAATCCTTTCCTGCAAGGTTTCCATTTAAGTCAAAACAGGCTATCAAAAACACGGAGCCACAAATGTACATGGTATGAATGACTCTTGCATGTATGGTAGCTCTTGCATTGTGTTGTAACCAGATACTTGCCACTGAAAGTTTTGTGGTGAGTAGATCCAGAGATGCAGTACGATAAACTGGTTTCAGTGACTAGATTCCCAAATAAGTTGCAGCCAACTGGTTTGCAAAATTGGTATGAATGGAACTCATTAAAACTTGGAAGTTGATTATGAAGATTGAAAATACGTTAAACATCATACGTGCAAACTCTTCTTATAAAATATGAATAAACAAGTTGGAACTATGAAAGGGTTTTGCCTATTCATAATCGCACGTCGTCCTGTTTCAGTCGAGACAATGTATGCGCCCACCGCCGAAGACCAATTCACCCATTGGCGTTTCCGGGCGGGACTGTGCGGAGTGCTGGACTTGACTCTGAATGCGCTGCCGAAGTCCAATTTCCCCATTTGCGGAGTGCTAGACAACATTTCCCGCAAAGGGGGCAAAGATTATGACTCATAAGACTATCCACGGAGTGCTAGACAACATTTCCCGCAAAGGGGGCAAAGATTATGACTCATAAGACTATCCATGCATTTGACCCGGACAAAATTATGCCGTAATCAACCTCTCAGCCGTTTTTCAAAGCTTCTGGTTTAATTTGTTGGAATTGCAAATCTTGAGTCCACACAATTGGTTGGAATTGCAAATTTTTAGGGTTTTTCTCAATATTGAATCCATATAAACACTTGAAAACCCAATTTAAACGACAAAAATCAAAATTTAACCCAAACAACAAATTTGCCCACCCAAAATGTGTGTAACAATTCGACAAGGCGCAGAATTAATGGTGGCCTTACCGGTGGGAGATTTCATGCGGACTCTGCAAAATGATGGGTAAGATATTCCGTACAAAGATAAGGTTGGGCTCTGCAGATTGCCGATAATATTTTTATTTTTGGTAATGGAATTTGACAGGCATTTTGCTTCCTAACCAAAAGGATCTATGCGTTTTGATTGCACGATTTGATGGTGCTGATTAGGGATGGGATTTGAATTTGACCAGCATTTTTGCCTATTGGTTTTTTATATTTAGAAATTTTAGATATTTTGGGGTTTTTTATATTTAAAAATTTTTAATGCTTATTTCTTCTGACCTGTTATTTTGTGGTTTTTTTTTATGTTTAGAATTTTTTAATGCTTCTTTAATATATTTTCAACTGAAAATGTCATTCATATTCATTCAGAAAAGCGGAAATATATAGTTGTAGATGTCCGGGAAGGGAATAGACTAGAGATTACCAAGTGATTCAGTGAAGATTGACAATGGATTACTACAGGAAATGCATATTGTAGACCAAAGAGATTTAGTTGATTTTGTAGATCTTTTGATGTTTACAGTAATAAATTTTTAGTTGATTTTGTAGATTTTTTTTTATGTTTACAATAATAAACTTTAATAACTAAGTGAACTTCTTGATTCATGTTGTAGACCAAAGATTTAGTTGATTATGTAGATCTTATGAAGAAGAAATTATTTTAATGATGATGAAATTATGAGACAGATTGTTTTTCTACTGGCTCTGATATTCTGCCAAATTTGACAATAAATTCTTTCAGTTTCTCAACAAACCTCTCACTAAATAAATATTTACAATAATAAATTTCAATAACCAACTGAAATTGTAATAAAAAATCTTTTAGTAAAAATCACATCCAAAAATTTTATTTGTATGTGATTTTTACCAAAAGATTTTTTATCACAATTTGGATGTGATTTTTACCGAAAATTTTTTTATCACAATTTATAGATCACAAAAACAATATAACCAACTAAAATGTTTACAATAATAAATTTCAATAACCACCTGAAATCTTGACTCTCTGATTCTTCACGAAGATGTCACACCTGCCAGTCCGTGACAACATTCACTTACTATTCTCATTTTGCACTTATCCAAATTCAAATTAGAATGCTTGATTGTTGATGTGAAACTCTAAATAACTAGATTAAAAATGGTTTCCTCATATGAAAACCAGAAACTCGAAACTCAAATTAGAATGCATGTTTAATTATCAAAATATCACATATCCATGTGACAAGTTTGTTTGAATGGATATGACATGATCAATGCAATCAATAGTAGGGAGGGTTTAATCATTAGCAAGGAGGGCTTGGTCATTCCATAGGTATTGTTTATCATAAAGGAGATCACTGAATTTAAGTGATTGAATAGTAAAAAAATAAAATTTTTAATATATATATACTAGCAATTGCACCACATGTTGCAAAGGAAACGCTGTAAAGCAGTAACATAGGGAAAAAATATATGATATGTTATGTGATTTAATTGAATATTTAACTTATAAATATGAATTATTTTATTTTAAAAAAATTATAGATTTGAGAATTGTTTGGATAAAAAAATTGGTTTCAGAACCTCCTCCAAAAGGATAATATTTGGAGATTTAGTTTCATAAGGGCAATATTGGAGAAGTAATTTGAGTTTTGCCACATCAAAAGCGAAGTTGATAGTTGAATACTTCTCAAGTATTCATAAAAAAGGATCTCGCAAGAACTTTGGGAGTTGTGACTTCAATTCCATCAAAATGTAGTTCAAGGGGAAACCTCATCCAAATAGCGAAGATTTGAAGTCGGTAGTTGATTTCTATGAGAGAAGTATAATTTCCAAATAATAATAATTATGTTTCTATGTAAATAGGGAATGATCAAGACAACGTTTCATCCACAAAAACTATTCGTGAGCAACAACTAATAAACAACAAGGAGTCGACAAGAAGTGAATCAAAGATGAGTCCGTCTGAGGATTCCTGCAGCCAGAAACATGCACGTTTAGTGGAATTTGAGACCGGGATGGTACAGATTATGACAGAAAGGCACTCAGCAAACTTGATTTCAAATAAAACGCTTCAAATAAAACGCTTTACAGCGTAAAAATAAAATAATTTTTTTTGAAAGTTTATCATCAAAGAGATATTGGATAAATTGAGCGAATGGAATTAAATATACGATATAATTCCCTAAATAAATTTATAATTCCCGCATCAATTGACCCTACTGAATATAACCCCCAAAAAAGCGAAATGGTCTGGCTATTTGCAGAATACTCTGTTCTGGAGGCCACTTATATAATCTTTGATGTCACTGCACATACACAAACCGAGAAGAGACACACAGCTTCTCTTCTCTCATGTAAATCCCTACTACACATCATACATACTCGCCCTCAAATCTGAGGCTGCTTTCTCAGCCCCAGAAACAGATTACTTGTCTCTGCACGTTTTACAAAATGATGAATCTCCAACTGCACATCAGTGACAGCAGAAAGTACTTTCGTCTCTGCACGTTTTACAAAATGATTGAATCTCCCACTGCAGTTAAGGGATTTCCATCTACCATCCGAGCTGAGGGAAATTTACATGCAACAACAAAGAAATGATCGCTCATATGATGAAGGGATCTTGATGAGAGCTCAAGTTTAAAGAGGGCGTTTCATGCACACTCTGGTGGAGGCGTGGAAAATCTGACTGCGTACGGCTCCCCCGAAGTGTTCCCCAAAAATTCAAAGTCGAATTCGTCATGCTGTTCGCCTTGGGAAGACATCTGCAATATCACCAAGTATAAATTGAATCGTTGATAAAAAATAATAAAGAAGCCAAGAAATGCAATATAAACTGATCTAATGTATGGCAAATGACAGTTACATAGAATGCAGTAACAGTGCCAGCAGAGTCCCCGGGAATGAGCTTAATCTGCACATTCGCTTTTCCGAAGATGTATGTGCTCTTCGAAGCAAATCCTGCACCTGCAAACACAGCAATCTTAATGAGACTCGACAGATGCAGCAGAAACACAATCACTGGTAAAAGCATAGAATGGGATAAAAATAGAATAGATAAATACCAGAAATGCTATCGAGCTTGAGCTGGAGCAACTCAATACCAGAAATGATATGCTATTGAGCTTGAGCTGGAGAGGAAATTTTCAATCTTCAATCATAAATGATTGATTACATTGAATTTGTCCTCCGGCTTCAATTGCAAGACTATAAGGTCCTTCAGATCCGTCCTTATTCGACATGCGGCTGACCAGTTTCTTCACCCCTCCAATGTTCAGTGATTGTCCGACTAACAGGCTATCGGTTGCATGATCGAAACTCTGCCACACCGATTCCTTTAATTTGTCATAGAGCACCAGGTTGTCGTTTCGGAGTTCGATTCCCACAACGCCCTTGTTGGAAGTGTTTGTGGACCAAACCACGCGCCCATCTACATCTGAAAGGAGGAGGTTTCCGTCGGTGGCGTATTTGAGAATGGCATTCTCTTGGACAAGATCGTTTCTGTTTGCAGTCCACACAATCTTCCTGGTTTCCGCTTGTTCGGAATAGGCGTGCGTGGATGATGACCACTGGAAAAGTCGCAACTGTCCCAACGGCCTCCTAACTGCCAACCGTCAGAATTCGAATCAATGGCTGATTATGCTCCAATTGTCTAACAAAGAATCTAATGGTACAGATTATGACACAAAGGCACTCAGCAAAGTTGATTTCAAATAAAACGCTTTACAGCGTAATTATTCTATTCTTTTTTTCTTTTTCTTTTTTTTTTATCTTTTTTTGAAATCATTGAAAATTAAATCATAATAATGGTTTGTTGTTTTTGTAGTATGTATTGTTAGAATTTTGTGTGTTCTTGTAAAATCTCAAATGTTAAAATTTTTAATACATATAACACACTTTAGTGTTCTTATTTAAAATATTCAATAAGAACAAGAACACAAATAAATCTAGAAATGCAGGCTCTTATTTATATTAATAGTTGAAAACAATATATATATGCTTATATAAATAAGATTGGAGCCTTTGCAAATGGCATGCCCGATTGCTCATTAAAATATTAATCTAAGACATTGAAGCTCAATGGTGGACCCTGGATGGACTGACCAAGCCAAGTTCTCAACACGCACAATAAGATAGACAACTCAGGATGATTTAAATGCCTAGCTCGTATCCCCTGTTATAGGCTTGATGGACTTTTTAGAAACCTTATTTTATTTGTTTCCCTCGAAAAACGAAGGCAAATTCCATGGATAAATTTACAAATCCTCCCATCGAAAGATTTCTTACCCTCAAGCAATCCACTTTTATCCATAGTAAAAGCATTTATACATTGATACCAAGATCCCATACAAATCAGTGTGTTATCCCATGCCTTCATGCTAAATGATCCTGAATGTATCCTTTGATACCTGGATCTCAAACAATCCTTCGCCTAATCTTGTCCTCAATAAATCCACCTAGATCACAATGCCTCCTTAGTCCTAGGACATGTGGGTTATGATAGCATCTCAACCCTCCATCATTGTCTATGCCTAAGAGCCCAAGTTGTAATATGCCCTCGGCTATGTAACAACCCTGGTCAAAATTCCATGTAATAAAGTCAATAAAGGCAAAATAATAACCATGGTCACAGGACACGTATTCTAAGCTGAATGTTGGGAAAAACATCCTAGTGTGGGTGTTCATTTGGTTTATTATAGCTATGGAAATTGGCAAGGCAATGGCAAAGGCTTTGGAAAGGCAAAGCAGCATTTATTAGCATTTATTTATGAAAATAATGGAAATTGGAGAAGAAAATAAATGTGAAAGGTCACGGGTTGCATGTAAGGATGAAAATGAAAAAAAATAATGGAAAATTGATGAAAATAAGGCCTTGTTAATAAAAATGATTCTAAGGATCAGTTCACAGACTTTTGTCAGTTCAGTTTTGGAGCTCTCATTATATTCTCTCTCTCTCATACTCTTGGACACTCAGAGTTTTCTTTGAGCACTCTTGGAGGATTGTGGTGCACTTGGGATTTGGAGCAAGAAGGCAAAGGAAGAGGAGGAAAGCGCAAGAGGACATCGGGATTAGCAACTACAGTGGGTTTTGCTTGTAGGTATCGAGTTGCATGTATGATTCCCTCGCTAGTTTTGGCACGCATGGCACATGCATGTGGTTATTTATTTATGATTTATCGTTGGCATGGAGGATTGGCTAGATTGACAGTGGTTTTGTCTAGCCTTTCCATTTCCTAGATAGCCATGGTGTTGTGGGATTTACCTTTGTTTTTTGGTTGGCTTTCTTGTGCCTTTGGTTTTGGGTTGAGTTATTAGTTCTTGGAAGCCTTCGTTGGAAAAACGCTCTAGAAGCCCTATAACAGCTTGGGTTAAGTTACTAGTCCTAGAAGCCTTGGTTGGACAAACGCTCTGGAAGCCCTTGGTGGGTTGAGTTACTAGTCCTGAAAGTCATGGCTGGAGAAACGCTCTGGAAGCCCGGAGACAGTTGTTGGTTGAGTTACTAGTCCTAGAAGCCCTAGTTGGAACAAACGCTCTAGAGCCCTGGACAACTTGGGGTAGAGACCAATATGGTGATGGTTAGTGATGTCCAACCATGAGGTAGAATCATTGGTTGAGGGTTGAGGTGGTTTGGCCTCTGGAAACTTGGTTTGGTTTTGATTGATGTGTTTTATGAGATCCCACATTCATGCTTGGAATATGGCACAGGGGTGACTGGCTCAAAGAAAGATTTGGTTCAGCCTAGTCTATGGTCGGGTGGTTCGTGGAAGTCCCATACTAGATCGGCCTATTCGATCATCAATAAGAGGTCTTTCACCTTGGTATTTTATGGGTATACTTATTTATATGTGGTTTATATGGTTGCTATATCCTTGATGTTTTTGTTGGTTATATGTTGGTTATGACTGAGTATTATAAGAGTGATAATGTATGGCTCTCATCATGTTTTTGGTTAAATAATGAATGTACAATGAATGTATGGCTTAATAGATGGTAATGTAGTTATTTTGATGATGCATCATTGCTTATTAATGATTTTCAGATAAGTGTGAGACCCCAATCCTTAGATATGTTTTTCGAGCCTGTAGATTGCATATTTGTGACATATTTGATGACATGTATGTCATGGCTAGTAGGGGTCCAATCAAGTCCTTGTTCGTGTATTTACATGTGTATCATTGTTTTGATGTTATTTTTCATTTCTGAAAGTTTCATGGAGTTTTGGGCAGTGGTCTAAGTCCTAGCCCTGAAAAAATGGTACAAAATCTGAAGTCACTTGCACAAGACTACCCAAAAAGTCCTCAGTCGCATGAATGCCTAGCTATGGGAGCGACTAGAGGGTCCTGGTCGCATGCATGCCCATACCAAGGGAGCGACTAAGGCTTTAATAAAACAAACTATCAATTTGTCTCAGGAGTTGGTCACCTAAATGGGTTGGGTGGCTCCTGGAGGTTCTGATGCAGGTGTAGAAGGTCAAGTTGTTTGCATTCCGTCGGTTCCACTTCCTCAACTGATACATAGGGATTTGAACCATATCATAGTAACTCTTCGTCACATGTTCACCCCAATTAGCCAATTACTTGGGTAGATGTGGGAGGAGGGTGTTACAGAGTGGTATCAAAGCATAATTCCATTATGCTTGGGTGATGTCTGGTTTTCGTTCCCCTTGGATGAATATGTTGTCATATGTACATGTCAGTTTCATATAGGTCCTTGTGTTTGCTGTGTATGCATGGCATTGGTCATTATTGCAATGTCGCCATATGAAAGTTGATGGTGTCGTTTTTTAATGTATTTGTTGGAAGTATATGTCGGTCATGCATTGGTAATGTGTTTCAGTGTCTATATGTTGTTATGCATACATTGGTTGGATGATGGTCAGTGTGCATGAAGTCATGGTATGTGGTTATCATGATGTACATTGATAAATTTGGATAATGTGAAAAGATACTTATATGTTGATACGATATATATATATATATATATATATATATATATATATATATATATATATATATATATATATATTGTGCTAATTTGTTTGGTCTTGCAGACGAGATATCCTCCTCGAACTACGCTAGTTTATTTATGATTTGGTTTAGCTGACATATTATACCTTACACGAAGAAGAGATCAAAGATGACTAGCAAGACGGTAGACTACAAACATTATCTCTATGAATCAGATGAGCAGCGTGGTGTTGGGAACTCTTCTGACTTAGCAGACACATTGCAAAGTTTGAAGGAAGAAATAAGGAGTTGCAAAGCAGACGATGATAGAATCATACAGGCACAAGAGAAACAAACTGAAGTCAATGCAATAATTCTTCAGAGTTTGTCAAAATTTCAGAGACAGGGGCCACTTCAGATCAGCTATGGACAGGAAGATAGGACTAATAGGGACTATGGCAGCAAACCCCATACCGATCACAAGTCAGATAGAGATGATATGATTAGGGATGACAGGTTTTTGGATACACCGAACCAAAGAGATGATGGACATAGGTACTATTCTAGTTTTGGTTCTGACAGGTATCATGGTCATCATCGTTATCACCCTTATTGGAGGAGTGATAAGGGATATTTTCCAGATGATTTCAAGAAATAAAATCCACCTACATTTGATGGGAAAATGAAGAAATCACTAGATGCAGAGGCATGGTTGCTTGGAATGAATAAGTTCTTCAGGTTACATGATTCTCAGAGAACATGAAGGCCATAATAGCTACATTCAGTCTTAAAGGTAAAGTAGATATCTGGTGGGAAGATGTAAAGAATGTCATAGATATTTATGAGGAGGATTTGACTTGGATTTAATTCGAGAGACTATTCAGGAAGAAGTACTTATCGGAGAGGTACTATGACGACAGGGAAAAAGAGTTCTATGAGCTAAAGATGGGATCTATGAATGATGAGGAGTACACTAGCCAATTCTCGGAGTTATTGAGGTATGTGCCTTACCTCAATGAGGAGAAGGATAAGATTCAAAGATTCATCAGTGAGTTTCTGATAGCATTCAAAGACAGGATTAAGTTTGATGAGCTTAGATCATTGGAGGAGGTCGTCCGGAAGCTAAAGCATTGTTACAAGAAATCAAAGCACAGATCTGATACTAAGCAGGACTAGAAAGGTAATGATAAGAATAAATGGAAATGGTATAAGAAGCAGGTAAGGCCTCAAGACATAAGTAACAAAGTGAATGCAACACCGCACAAGAATTTCAATGCATCTGACAAAGGGAAAGGATTTCAGTTTAAGGAGCAGAACAAGGGTGCAAGCTAGAAGCATATACAATGTCGAACGTGTGGCAAAGATCATCACAGGAGAGATTTTCCATAACATCAGGGTGTTAGAACGCGGATCTACAGTCCTCAAGAAGCGCATATAGTGGGGGATGTTGGAAAAAGTGTTACTTGGATCTATGCAGCCTTGGATAACAGGTAGGCAGATCACCATGCATCTATTATCAAGATGGACAGTAAGCTTTGTGATAAAGTTGTTTCTATTTTGATTGACCCTGGATCTAATTTTAGTTATTTTAATCATGACCTAGTGGATAAGTGCGGTTTTCATAAACAAGTGCATGCATAGTCTTGGTTAGTGCATTTGGCTATAGGTACAAATAAGCATGTTGATAATTGGGTAAGAGCTTGTGCATTTGAGTTGAATGGTATGTCTACATTAGCACATTTGAATGCATTGTCGTTGGTTTCGTATAGTATGTTGTTGGGTATAGACTGGTTATATCTTCATAGGACCAAAGTGGACTTCCATGAAAAAGCTATTGAATTTTTGGATGATAATGGAGAACAGAGAGTCTTGCAGAGAAAGAAGAAGGCAACATCAGTCAGGATGGTAACAACTATGTAGGCGAAGTGTAGTCGCAGGAAAGGGTGCGTATTATTTGCAGTACATATTTCTAGTGACAAAGGTAAGGAAGCTAAGGATGTGGATGTCTTGAGAAAATACCCAGTTCTACAGTTGTTTCAAGATGTATTCCCTATAGAGATTTCAGAGTTACCGCCTCATTGGGAAGTGGATTTTTCTATTGAGTTGGTACCAGGGGCAGCACCAGCATCAAAAGCACCATACAGGATGAACACTCCATAGTTCGTAGAACTGAAGTTGTAGTTAAAGGAAATGCTTGATAAGGGATGCATTAGGCCAAGTGTATCACCTTGGAGTACAACGGTATTGTTTGTGAAGAAGAAGAATGGTACCCTCGGGTTATGCATTGATTACATGCAGTTGAACAAGCTAGCCATCAAGAACAGATATATGTTTCCGAGGATTGATGATTTGTTCGATCAATTGAAGGGAGTAGCAATGTTCTCAAAGATTGATCTAAGATCATGATATCATCAAGTACGTATTAAAGAAGCGGACATTCACAAGACAAATTTTTGGACCAGGTAAGAACATTATGAGTTTCTTGTAGTTCCTTTCGGTTTGACTAATGCTCCAACTAGTTTTATGTGCTTGATGAATATTATGTTGCGCCCTTATCTAGACAAGTTTGTTATTGTATTCATTGATGATATATTGGTATATTCTAAGAATGAGGAAGAATTTGCTGAACATTTAGCAGTAGTGTTGAGATTGCTAAGAGAGCATCAGTTGTATGCTAAGCTTAGAAAATGCAGTTTCTTTTAGACAAAGGTACATTACTCGAGGCATGTGGTCTCCAAGGAAGGTATAGCAGTGGATCCAAAGAAGATAAGGGCTATGATAGAATGGGAAACTCCTAGGAATGTGGATGAGGTAAGATCATTTATGGGGTTAGCAGGTTACTAAAGGAGGTTCATCAAGATCTTCTCTCGCATTACATATCCTGTCACGTCATTATAGCGAAAAGGTAAGAAGTTCGAATGGACAAAATAATGTGCAACACGTTTTGAGCAGTTGAAAAAGTTGTTGACAAATGCTCCAGTGCTAAAGATTGCAAATTCATACAAAGAGTTTGTGGTATGCACAGATGCTTGCAAGAGAGGACTTGGTGGAGTTCTTATGCAAGAAGGAAAGGTAGTATGCTATGAATCACGGAAACTGAATGAGCACGAACAAAATTATCTGACACATGATCTTGAGTTGGCAGTGATCATCCATGCATTGAATATGCACAGGCACTATATTCTTAGTAGGATATTTTTACTAATGAGTGATCACATCGGATTGAGGTATCTATTTGACCAACCGAATTTGAACACCAGGCAAGCTAGATGGTTGTCCACTATCAAGGAGTTCGACTTTGAGATCAAGTACATTAAAGTTAAAGAGAACAGAGTTGCAATGCTCTTAGTAGGCAAATATAGGTGAACCACATAACAACTATTAGTTCTTATGGTACATATTTATAGGCTTGGATATTACAGGCATATCAGCAGGATAACAGGTACATGGAGCTCAAGAACATGTTACAACAGAGTACAGGTATAGGTATAGGTAAATGTATAGGTGAAAGTACATGTGCACAAGATGTGTATTATCATCTCACAACAGATGGCTTGGCCAGATTTAGGGATAGGATATATGTGCCAGATGACAACAAGCTCAGGAAGCTTATCTTGAGACAGTTTCATGTGAAATTGTATTCAGGTCACCCGGAATACTAGAATACACTGACGACAATAAATAAGTTTTATTATTAGCCGATTTTGAAGAAGGATGTGGTAGAGTTTGTGGCTATATGCTTGGATTTTCAACATGTAAAGGCGAAGTGTAGGCATCTATGTGGACTACTACATCCGATTGTGATTCCAGAGTGGAAATGGGAGGTAATTTCCATGGATTTCATTACAAGGTTGTTGAGGACATCTAGACAACATGATTCCATCATGGTTGTGGTGGACATGTTGACTAAGGAAACACACATCATTCCAGTGAATTCTACTTATTTAACCAATGTTGTAACATAGGTTTTCATCAGAGATGTGGTCAGGTTGCATGGTGTCCCGAATAATATTGTGTGAGACAGGGATTCTAAGTTTACTTTGAGGTTCTGGAAAGAGTTATTTGTAGGTTTGGGTACAAAGTTGGCCTTCAACACAACTTATCATCCACAGATAGATGGACAAGCAAAGAGGGTCAACAGGATATTGGAGGACATGTTGAGGATGTATGTGATGCATCAACACCGAAAGTGGGAGGAGTACCTTTCGTTGGTTGAGCTCTCTTACAACAATGGGTATCAAGAATCTTTGACAATGAGTCTGTTTGAGGAACTCTACATTTCAAGTTGTAATATTCCTATTAGCTATAGTGATCCAGTTAACAGGGTACCGATAGGACCAGATATGTTGGAAAATATGGAACAAGAAATGCATGTTATCAAGTAAAATTTAAAGGCAACACAGGATAGATAGAAAATTTGTGCAGATCGGAACAGGTTGTTTAAGGAGTTTCGGGTTGGGGAACAAGTGTACTTGCGCATCAAGCCCGAGAAGAGCTCCCTGAGGATTGGATCGTGTGCCAAGATGGCACCTCAGTTTTGTGGACCTTTCAAGATTCTTGAAAGGATTGGACCAGTAACCTACCAACTTGCACTGCTTCCGATAGTGAAAGTCCGTGATGCTTTCCACGTGTCATTGCTTAAAAACTATGTTAAAGATGTTGCTCATGTGATTGACTGGTTTGTATTGCACGTGGAGCCAGAAGGAGAATTCCAGTCGAAACCTCAGTGCATTTTGAGAGAAATATGCTCATGCTCTGAAACCGAGCAATCGAATAGGTTAAAGTGCAGTAGAAGCACTTTTGCCCCAATGAAGCTACATGGGAGATGGAAAATAAAATGCGGGCTATGTATCCTTCTCTATTTGCTGGTTGAGCGAACGTTTTGGTATATGTCTTTGGTACATGTTTTGATACATACTTTGGTATGATTTTTTGGTATATGTGCATATGCATATGGATGTAAATACTGCCATGAGCTATGTTATAAATCTCTAATAAGCGATATGGTATTATGTCATGGTTGTCATGTTTTAATGTTGTGATGATGGTTTGCTTCTCAACAGGTTGATCATTTTAAATACTACAACGAGATAAGTTATAAAGCTCCATGGGCAATGTGTTTTTCTTTTAGTAGTCTTGTTCGTTGTATGTGTCATTGAACATCGAGGATGGTGTTCCCCCAAGGAGGAGGATTTTGTAACAACCCTGGTCAAAATTCCATGTAATAAAGTTAATAAAGGAAACATAATAACCATGGTCATGAGACACATATTCAAGCTGAATTTTGGGCAAATTATCTTAGTGTGGGTGTTCATTTGGTTTATTATGGCCATGGAAATTGGAAAAGGCTTTGGAAATGCAAAGTGGCATTTATTGGCATTTATTTATGAAAATAATGGAAATCAGGAGCAAAGGAAGGTGAAAGGTCATAGGTTGCATGTGAGGATGAAAATGAAGGAAAATAATGGAAAATTGAAGAAAATAGAGGCCTCATTAATAAAAAAGCTTTTGAGGATCAGTTCACAGACTTTTGGCAGTTCATTTTTGGAGCTCTCATTCTGTTCTCTCTCTCTCATACTCTTAGAAACTTAGAGTTCTCTTGGAGCACACTTGGAGGAGTGTGGTGCACTTGGGATTTCAAGCACGAAGGAAAATGAAGAGCGGGAAAGTGCAAGAGGACATATAGGTACCAATAAATACAACGAGATTTTCTTGTAGGTACCAAGTTGCATGTATGATTTCCTCACTAGTTTTGGCATGCATGTGGTTATTTTTTTATGATTTTTCACTGGCATGGAGGATTTCCTAGATTGAAAATGGTTTTGCCTAGCCTTGCCATTTCCTAAATAGCCATGGTCATGTTGTGGGTTTTACCTTTGTTTTCTGGTTGGTTTTCTTGTGCCTTTGGTTGTGGATTGAGTTATTAGTTCCTGGAAGCCTTGGTTGGACAAACGCTCTGGAAGCTCTATGACAGCTCGGGTTGAGTTACTAGTCCTGGAAGCCTTGGGTAGACAAACACTCTAGAAACCCTTGGTGGTTTGAGTTACTATTCCTAAAAGCCCTGGTTGGACAAACACTCTAGAAGCCCAACGACAACTGTGGGTTGAGTTACTAGTCCTGGAAGCCCTAGTTGGAACAAACACTCTAGAGGCATGGATAGCTTGGGGTAGAGACCAATCTAGTGATGGTTAGTGATGTTTAACCATGAGGTGTAATCACTGGTTGAGGGTTGAGATGGTTTGGCCTCTAGAAGTTTGATTTGGTTTTGATTGATGTGTTTTATGAGATCCCACATTCATGCTTGGAATATGGCATGTGGGTGACTAGCTGAAAGAAAGATTTGGTTCAGCCTAGTATATGTTCGGGTGGCTCGTGGAAGTACCATACCTGGTCATCCTATGCAATCATCATTAACAACTCTTTCTCCTTGGTATTTTATGCGTAAATATACTTGTTTATATGTGGTTTATATGGTTGTTATGTCCTTGATATTTTTGTTGGTTATATGTTGGTTATGACTGAGTATTATGATAGTGATAATGTATGGCTTGGTTAAATGTTGAATGTACAATGAATGTATGGCTTAATATATAATAATGAAAATATTGTGATGAGGAATCATTGCTTCTTATTGATTCTCAGATAAGTGTGAGACCCCTATGCTCAGATTTGTTGTTCAAACCTGTAGAATGCATATTTATCACATGTTTGACGAAATGTCTATAATGGCTTGTAGGGGTCTAGTCAAGTCCTTTTTCAAGTATTTACATTTGTATCATTGTTTCGATGTTATTTTTCATTTTTGAAAGTTTCAAGGAGTTCTCGGAGGTGGCATGAGTCCTAGCCTTGAAAAAGTGGCACAGAATCCGGGGACACTAGCACAACACTACCCCGAAAATTCTCAAGTCACATGCATGCCTTGTTGTGGGAGTGACTGTAGGTTCCCATTCACATGCATGCCCATGTCAAGGGAGAGAATGGGGTTTTAATGCATCAAACTATCAGTTTGTCTCAGGGGATTGTCACCTGAATGGGTAGGGTGGCTCATGGGGGTTTTGTTGCAGGTGTAAAAGGTTAGTGTTTGGTAATTTAATATCTTATGTGATTTCCCGGAATATTTATAATTAAAAAAATTAATTAATGTTAAATTACTACATAAATTATCGACCAAGACTTGTAAATTGACTTAGTGTATGTGCATTGTATGTGCTAGAAGTCCTTATTATTCAAGTAATTCCTAGATTAAATTGAGATATCGTTATGCACATGTTTTCTTAATAACTATCACTCTTACATGAAAGTAAATATGTCACTCCTTTACAGAAACGAAACTAAGATTATCACACTTGCTTAAAAGAAATATTTGCAAAATGAAACTAAAATTATCATATTTGCTCATAAGAATACAATTATCACACTTGCTCAAAATAAAGATCACATTTGTAGAAATAAATATCACACTTGCTTAAAATAATGAAATTAAATCTAAATCACTCTGACAGAAAAAGAGAAATAAACTCTATGATCACACCAACTGGAAATTGAAATCTTCTTCACTCAAATGTAACTCGAACTATACTACAAATCCAAAATCAACCACACTTGGTTATACTATTTCTCATGTGCATAAGAGATATTGACTTCACTCATTCACCCTACAACAAAATTATAAAACAAACCCGCTTTAAACTCAATCCTAAACATTCATTCAAAATCAAAATTGATCAATTAGATGAACTAGTTAAACACTGTATAAAATACATAATTAAAATGCTAATTAAAAATGATAAAACCTTACAACTCGAGGGGGCCCTCCTGTGAGATGTAGGTAACAACACGACTTATTCACATGATTATATACGCATTGATATAACGCACAACAAGAGCATCAAACAAAACAAATTTTATAATTGCAAAATAGAGTTTTTAAATAATATTCAAGTTTGTGTTTATCATGCCGAGAGGTAGATTTATAACCTCTATGAATAGTCGTTTTAGAGAATTACGAACCTATCCTAATTGAAAATAGCTAAAAATAACATAAAGCGATACTATAACATGATTTTCTATGAGGAACGCAAATCATGAGGCTAAATATTTGCGTTCGTTAATTTTTCGCTCGCCTGGTTTGCCTTCTTCGTTGGTTGACTTCCGCGCTGATTGAGTTGTTATGGTGCTCTTATCACAGATCTAGGTCATGAATATGGGTACAAATAGTTATGCCAGTTGTTTTCCACCTACATATATGTTTCGTTCTTCGGCTAGAGTTCTGGAACCCATCGAACCTTTAACTATTCTGTGGAATCAGCCATTAGTTGGATAATCACTGTAATTTCATAGCTCATGTAAATATCGAGTTAAATAATATATAACAATGACACTTATGAAACAAAATATGCTTGATACATGTTATTTCCATGAACCTTGTAAATTGATGCTCAATTAGATTTATTATAATAAAAAAGGAGGATGGAGTGTAGGAAGGTTGTCAAAAAGAGAGATTTTTGGGGTTCAACATTCCCCTACATAGAAGAAATTGCACGTCCTCATGAAAAATTTCAAAATTTGTGATCCTTCTCTGTCACTGAGCTTCTTCAGAGGACTGAGCAAGAACATCCAAGTTAGTTCTTCTTGCTTTCCTGATATTGACTACCATCCTTGGTTTCTTCATCAAGATCATGTTCTGTAAACTTACGACCTTTCTCTTAAGAAATTTGTTTTTGGCTTTCAATTTCTTATTTTTCTCATACCATAAACCAAGATGTAACGTTTTATCATTATGAGTTTTCTGGATTTCATTTTTCACTTTTGGTTTTTCATGTTCATGTTTCAAATGTTTATTCAATATCTCCAATTCATAGATTTCTTGCTTGAGAGGTTTTAGAATTTGGGATTCTTTAGGAGGATAAAAATGAATGCCTTCATTTAAAATTTCTTCTCGGTTTGAGGATAATTCAACATTTTTTCCAATAGCTCTTCGTTCCAAAGAATCTGTGTAGTCATATATCTCTTTTTGGACAAAATATATTTCTGGAGTTTTTTTTACCTAGACTAGAAAATGGTGATGGAACTCTCGGTTCCTCTTCTTCTTCTAAATTAATGAATCTTGGAGACTGTTGAGACTGTTTATGTGTTGGTTTTTTAAGCCTTTTACTTCTTCTTATAGTTGGTGGTGATTTTTCAGTAGTAATGGAATGCTTTTTAACCTTTTCTTGTTATGTTAAATTTCCCTTTTGATGTACTTTCTCCTTTATTGCTCACTATCTTTCTTCTAACATTTTTTTGTTTAAGAGTCTCCAACACACTTACAAGAGGGGTTTCATCCTCCGAATACTTCTATTGTTGTGTTTCTTGTGCATGTGAGTTTTCATTAGGGTTTGAAGCCATTTTTATTCGACTCTTTCTTGTTTTATCACTAGGTTCTTCACATGCGTCGTAAATTCACTTCGAAACACCTCTGGTAATGAATCTGAAATTATGAAAGATGTGTTCAAATTGCATTTTCGTCGTGAAAATGCATACATCAAGAAAATGCGCTACACAAATGATTTGGTAGATGCTCTGTTTTTGCAGAGGAATGGAGCTTTGATTCGGTCAAGAGGAGATCATTTTGTGTGGTGTTGAGCTTCCAGAGAAGCTAATTGAAAATGATGAGCAATATAACCACTAGTACTTTGGAGCGGGTGCTCCTACAACGCTTGGGTTCCATTTCTTTCTTAGCCTTGTGTTCACATGAATATAAGTGCACCGGGACTAGAGCAAACTTCTCAAGTGTCGCGTTTCCTGGTCCAAATAACTGACAACGTGGTCAACCAAACAAAGACTGCAAATCCTCTCCACATGTATATTTTTTTACTAGCTGGAGGACGACAAAATTGGAATGTTGCTATTGGCTAGGGTGAACAATGTTTGCTCACCCCAAACCCATAGAGAGAACACTTTCGGCGTAATTATTCATTTATCAAATTTCAAATTCAAAGTGCTTGTTTTGATCAAAGAATACCAAAATAGGGAGACCTTTTTTCTCCAAAAAAAAAAAAAAAACATTTTATTAAAGGAAAATTGAAGTTTAAAATTGGTTTTGTAAGAAAAATTATAAAATAATCATTAAAAAATATAAATAAGGGTTACAAACTTATTTTGAAATTCTAACATAATTTTATAATATAAAAATTAGTTTAATTGAGATTGTTTTATGGATTAATCACATAATCACTCTTTTTGGTCGATGTTTGGAACCAACTACTGTAATCACGAGAACAAAGATAATTATAAAAATATATATATTTCATAATTTTATTATAAAATATAGATAGATTTACATTTTTATTGCAACTTTATTAAAATATTTATATAATAAAAAATTTCATTATTAAATTTTATTTATTTATTTATTTTCCAAAACTTTATATATATATATATATATATATATATATATATATATATATTAAAGTTCAATTCTTATCAAAACGTTTTATTGAAATTTAAATTAAAGCATATACTTATATAGATTTGTGTACAATGTTTTATATATGTGTCCTTGCACACGCGTGTTTGAGATTATTTTCTTTTATAGTGGGAATTCTACTATCCACAAATTTGAGTTGATTAGTCATTATTATTTAATTAAAATCACGTGATTGTAAGGGAGTAGGATTTCACTCTTACTAAATGTATTTAGTTTTTTAGGCATTCATATGTTTCCTTATGTCCTTATGTTTAAGGAAGATGAATTCTTACCCAAGCAAAAGCAATTTTTTTTTCCAAAGAAAAAATCGAACCTTCTATTGAGAGAATAAAAAGTTACATAGTATATGCCTATTGCCATTTCGATGACTGCATATCCTTGCCTCCCCTATACAAAGGAAAGACATAAAATATAGAGTTTTCATGTGGTGGTGCGAAAAGTATAGCAAACTGCAGCCACCCCACTGTAGCACTGCTAGTGCATATGCATAGAGCATATGAGAAGAAAACAAAGAAAAAACCAGATTTTAACACTTTTGTCTCGAGCCTCCTCTCTCGAGGAAAACAACCCAAACAGGAGCAAAAAGGATGGTTTAATCATGTCGATTAGTGTTTCCCAGTTTTTGAGTTGGGTATATGAGAATAAACAACATAAACGAAAATGTGAAAAGAGGAGCATAATGCTGACCATACCTCCATTGAAACGAAAAACCGCCCAATCAGTATGATGTTTAAAAAAAAAATTAACTATATAGTTTGAAGTAAACCAGAACTGAAAAAGCTGAAAGAAAACCAACAAACTGATCACTTTCGAAGCGAATAAAAAAAAAGGAGAACTAGAGCATCATCCAGAAAAAACTAGGCTCGTTTGAGTCCCTGCGTCCAATAGATAGTGTTTTGATTGGCTTTACTGGGTTAAGGGTGGCTTATCCAAATGGTGGATCAAATCCCCATCAATTTTTGTTATGGCCCAACCTCCCAGAACTTGTTGTACGCCTTCTTTAGAAAGTGTTTCCGCTTCCATATTGCACTCCCTGTATATATGACATACAGATAAATCGTCAAAGTATCTTTTAAGAGATAAAACTTCTTCTAAAAGAGGCAACAACATAAAGTTTTGACATCTAAATTCTGATTTGAACCATTTGATAACATTAAGAGAATCGCCAAATATTTGAGCATGTCTTAGTCCAAGGTGGATGAGCCAACAAAGGTGATGTTTGAGGGAAAACAGTTCAACATAGTTATTGGAGCCAACCCCCAGGCCAATAGAGGCTGAGAGAGTCTTCCTAGAAGGGAGGTGAATAGAGATTCCAGCTCCGCATAGTTTTTGGGGATCCGAGGCCCCGTCGAAATAAGCACAAGGGATGCCTCCTCTAATGTCTTCGTTCCTTACTTCGCGAGCAGTCCTGGACTGTGTTGTGAGTGGGATGTTCTAAAATATAGAAACCCCTTGTACAACTATGATCTCAGGAAAAGGGGTCTTGTCCCTGAAAGTAACCATGTTACGAGCTATCGAGGTGCCCCATGACACAATCAAAGGGATATTTCTGATTCTCTCATTCGAGTCAACGTTCCACCAAGAAAGCCAAACCTCCTCTAAAGAAGGGCCTCCCCAGATGATGTTGCAACTTAATAGGCGCAGGGTTTCCTTCCAAATCTAGGAATTGAAAGGACAATCTAGAAACAGGTGAAGGATGGTTTCCTAATTCCTCTTGTAAAGTGGACACCATCCTGGACCAATCTTACTTCTTTTATGGAGATAATCCCAGGTTGGCACTTTGTTTTTAAGTATACACCAAAAGAAAAACCTGGATTTTGTTTTCACCTTAAGTTTCCACAAATACTTTGAGCACCAGTCCAGTTCATTCCAACCCTTTTGAGACATCATCCAGTTGTATCCAAATTTTGGAACGTATTTCCCCAGAGGAGAGTGAGCGCAACTCAGTGAGTCAGGACGGTCTTTCATCCTTACATTTGATCTATGAAGTTCTGAAATGAAGCCCCTCCATTCCTCCACCCAATGTTTGTTGAGTTGGAGATCCACTTTTGATTTCCAGACTTGGCCCCAAATTGTAGAGTGACCCTCAAGCCCAACTTGGCTGAGGAAATTTATCCCTTTTGTAGATAGATGCTCTATTAGCCCCATGGAAATAGCAAAAGACCCGTTGCATCCTGCCTAAGGATCTTGGCCAATTCTTATAGATTCACCATTCCCCACCATCCACGTCAGACCTTGTTCAATGACATAGATGGAATCCTAAGTGGATTTCCAAACCACTGATGCTTGCGACTGTTTATTAATTGGTGTTCTAAGCCAATCATCTAATCGGGTTGGATCAATATACTTTCTTTTGACGACCATTGTCCATAGATTTTCCTTTGTGAGTAGTCGCCAACCCAGCTTAGCCGCCAGGGATGATGCACAAGCTTTGAGATCCTTGATGACCCAACCCCCCCATTCCTTTGGTCTAGCCACTTTATCCCATGCCACCCAAGGAAGAACCGACTCCTCCTTAGACCCTGCCTAGAGGAATCTACTACACAGGCGGTTAATTTTTGTAAGGATACCTTTTGGAACCCAAGTTAATGCAGTCCAATAGACAAGGATGGTGAGGAGGACCGATTTTATCAGCACTAGACATCCTGACCGAGACAACCACTTGTAACTCCAATGCTTGATTCTATTTTCAGTATTAGCCACTAGCCAATACCAGTCAATTGTGCGATATGTATCAGGCTTTAGGAAGAACCCCAAATATTTGAAGATTTCAGATAATTCCTTTGTTTCATAGGGGAGTTCTTCTGAGATCCTAGTCATATCCAACTCAGAAAAACCTTCAGTAGTGACCGAGGATTTTTGTACATTGATGCAGAGCCCTGTAGCTTTAAGGAAAGGGTCTAGAATGTCTTAAATCTGCCTAATTCCTCCCAGGTCCCTGATCTAAACAAGAGTATGTCATCCACAAAAAGGAGGTGGGTGATACATAGGTTTAAAACCACCTCGATCCCTTTTATAACCCCTCTTATTCTAGCTTCCGAGATCATCTGGCTAAGGCCCTCCACCGCCAGAAGGAAAAGGAGTAGAGAGAGGGGACATCCTTGCCGCAAAACTCTTTGGCTTTGAAAGAAAGAGGTTGCTGCCCCATTGATCAAAATTTCAAAGCTAACATTGGTGATGCAACCCATCATCCAATTGATGAAGGGGATTTTGAATCCTAGATGAGTTAGGAGCAACCGAATATAGAGCCAGCTTATGCGGTCGCATGCCTTTGAGAGGTCAATCTTGACAATAACACCCTTTTTTTCCACTCCTCTTAAGTCTATGAAGAGTCTCTTGTGCTACTCTGACTGCTTCATGAATCTGTCTTCCATCTAAAAATCCAAACTTCTCTTTAGAGATGTTCCTAGAAAGTATAGGTTTAAGCCGAATGACTATCACTTTTGCTATGATTTTGTAAATACAATTACACAGTGATATCAGACGAAAGTCATCAAAGGATTTTGGATCCTTCTTCTTCGGGATGAGTGCTACAAAGGTTGAATTGAAAGGCTGATGAATCGATCCTTTGAGCCGGGATTCTTCGACCACCTCTGTCAGTTCCTCCCCCAACATCTCGAAAAAATGTTGAAAGAATTCCACTATCCATCCATCAGGCCGCGGGCTTTTATCTTTCTGCATATCCTTGAGGATGCCTTCCACCTCCCCTTTTGAGACCGGCAGCATAGTAGTTTCATTTTAATCCTCTTCTACATAGCGGGGAAAAAATGAGCCACTCAGATCACTTCTGCAATTGATGCTTCTGGCAGAGCTTTGAAGAGGGACCTAAAATGACTGGCCCCCAACTTTGCAAGTTCCTCAAAATATTTTGTGGATTGGCCATCTTCCATCTACATCCCCCATATGGTATTGATGTTTTTCCTTCCTTTTGCATAATTCTGAAATTTTTTTGTATTCTCGTCGCCTGCTAATAGCCAAATGGCTCTACTTTTTAAGCGCCATTGTTCTTCCCTGTCTTTCAAGATTTTCCTATGAGAGGCTTCTAGGGATTTTATTTTGTGCCTTTTTTCAAGGGTTTCATATTCATCATCATCAGGTGACTCCAACTGATCTAATTCCATTCCTATCCGAAGGAGGGATTCATCTTCTTCCTTTTTTTCCTTGTTTGCCCAATCTATTGTTGCCTTCTTCATGCGTTTGAGCTTCCTCATAAAAAAAAAACTTTTATCCCCCTCCAATTCATCCTCGTCCGCCTTCTAGATGGAGTGGAACAGATCGCTACAAGACTCTTCATTCAGCTCGGAGGGATTAAATTTGAAAGGGGCTCCTGGTTTCTTATTCATTCCAGTGAGCTCCAACAAGATGGGAATATTGTCTGAGTCGCCCCCTTCCCCAATCCAGTGCCTAAAGATCGGGATTTTTCCCACCAGGTCCTCTTTAAGAAGGAACCGATCCAATCTCTTTGCAATTCTATCACCCCCCACTCTCCTATTTCTCCATGTCGGTATGGGTTTTATAGGGTCAACATCCACCAAACCCGAGGAGGACAGCTTATGGAGAAATTAGTCGGACAGGGGGTCCACTAGAGCATTTGGTCCCCAGGCTTCTGATAACCCCAAAGAGAAGTTTAGGTCCCCCCTGACCACCAAATTTGAACTCCTCATCAGTGATTAGGAGAATAGAGAATTCTAGAAGGTGACTCTGTCCGTGCAGGGTCCATAAATATTTAGGATAGAGAAAGTCAGACAGAGATCGCTTGAATAAACCTCTAGCCCGATGACATGATCCATTCCCCAAGGGTTCAAAAATTTCAATCTCCTGTCTTTACAGACCACTGCTAAGCCTCTAGATCTCCCTTTTTCATCCAGAGTGGAGAAGGACCATCCCAGGAAAATTTTTCACAGAGCTCTCTTTATATCATCGCCAGGTCCCAATGTTTCTTGGAGCATGAGCACATCAGGAGAGTATGTTTTAACTAACTCTCTCAACGCTAGAATTTTGGAGCTTCTAGCTAGCCCCCGACAATTAAAGGAGAGAAAAATCATTAGGGACCAATGGTGGGGGTTTTCGCTGCTCTAAGCACCCCTGATCTGGAACGTTGTTTGCCATCAGCAATGTCGATCCTGGCTCTCAACTGGGCCTTTGAGAGGTTAGAATTCCTTCCTCTGAATTTCCGGGGACCCACGACAATGGGGAGGGGTCCCAATCCTCCCACCGCACCCCAAGGAGGGGGTTTCTTCTCTCTCGGCCTGAGATTGTAGTGCATTAGACCAGATGGGGGATTAGGGGGGAAGAGATCCGGAGGTGCAAAAGGAAGTGGAACTGATAGGTTAAGATCGGGGATGGCAATAATGAGGTTGTCTATGGCTTTGTCATCGACATAGAAGGTAAAGAAGGTTCATGTATTAGCCTAGAGGGACCAGGATTAGCCACCACACAACATGAAGAAATAAAATCATAAAAAAGGCGGGGGAAGAGACTAGAACCGTACCCTCAGGAATGGGGGTCGGGTTTCCATATTCTAGATTCCATACAGGAGCTGGCCCTTCTCCTTCAGCCCTTGGAGGTGATGAAGTAGCGACTGTTTATTTCAGCATATCATGTGATCCCCCTTGCATCTATTGAGATGTTTCCCCTGCCACCCCTTCCATAACTACTGCTTCCTCCTCGGATAAGTTCTTTTTCTGTTGGGGATCCATTGTAGTTACAACCTACTTATTCTGCCTACTTATGTGCCTAAATCCCAGGGGACATTCTTTGGCTAGATGTCCATATGCGTGGCAGCAGTGGCATATGAAAGGCAAGTGCTCGTAATCGAGCATCTGTGTAAAGGTGAGATCCTTATATGTCAGGTTAATTTCTTCAGCCAAACCTTTTTTAGGGTTCAAGGATACAAGAATCTGGGCCGAGCTTTTATCCATTGTCTGCTGAAAAGAAGAATCCACTTCCAAGAAGTGCCCTAGAGAGTTCCCGATCGCTTGAAAAATAGAGTCCGTCCAAAACGGGAATGGTAACCTCGGAAGCTTAACCCATACAGGTGATTCATCTATCTTTTATCTCTGAGCGTCGAAGAAGGGGTTCCATTTTTTGAACAGAATAGGATGATTTACAAGGCTCCAATTTTGGCTAAGGACCCATTCCAAAGCTTTCTTTTGTTAAATTTAATCATGAACCAGCCACGTGCCAGTGATGTTACTTCAACCTGTTTCTCCGGTCCTCCTACCCAAGAATTTAATGTCCATTATTTGATGTAATTTGCCGAGAACTTCTTACCCTTGATTTTTCCTACTAGGATGGTATCCACTGCTTCCATGACTTCTTCGATTTGTACATCAACCCCAAGAACCAGGTTCTGAGGGGGATCTTTCCTTTTTATTAGCTTAATCTTCTTTCTCTGACCTCATTTAACCCTATTTCCTTCTCCTGCACCGTTACCCTGCGATTCCTGAGGCACATTGAGTCCCTTTGACTAGGGCGGCCTAGACCGACCAGACTCCAAGTCCGGGGAGACCAACCCACTCAGAGATTTGACACCCAGGTCCTCCTTTCCCCTTAAGCTGTGAAGGGGTTCCTATGATCAGCTCCCGCTCTCGTCCTTCCTTTTCCCAGGGACAAATCTCGACTGGACTGTGGTCCCAGTAGTTGTATCACTGTGGTCCACAACAGTCCCATAATCTTGAAGAAAGCTCTGTTCCTGCCCCGGCCTAAGGAACTGAGATTCCCCAACCATAAGTTGAGGGTGAAAACTCTCCTTCCAGACCCTCTCCTTAATCCTTGAAGGGGATAAAACTGTACCAACCGATTCCCCCTCCGGCTCCTTAAGAAACTCTTGGGGTCTTATTGACCCACTCAAGCAAGACTTCAAACCAACATCCCTTGGAAAACCTCAGCTAGCCACAATATCTTCTAAACCTCTAGAGAGACCAAAAAATTTTGAATCACAGGAGGTGAAAGGACTTACATGCAGTGAAAGCGACTCCTTTGCTGCCAAATCCGGGAAAAATGGGGGTTTCTCCAACTGCCCACTCTATCTCTTTTTTGGAAGCCCAAACCCTATGTTCAAAACGTTATGCGGATGGTCATCTTGCAAAACGGTGTGCTTCGCCTTCCTCTGGGCCTCACCCAACCCTCGAGGGTTTACGCCTGCAACCTTCAATGGATGAAAAAACCACTCAATGTTTTTCTTCAAAACATCATACCCCCACACCGTTAAAATGTCACCGGGTTTCGGCTCAAGGTCCATTGTATCCCGTTCCTTGACCATGGTTATTTGCACAGAGAAAGTGAGTAAAACTCAAACGGTGAAAAATTACACAAATGAATGCCGAAATCGTTTGTTGTAAGCTCCGGCAGACAGTGAAGGTAGTGAAAAAGGCCAAGAAAAAGCAATTTTATATCAAACTACAAAACCAATAAAAATAGTTAAATTTTTACTTTGTTTAATACATATTTTCCAATCAATTTTACTTAAAATTTTGGAGTTGTTTCCTCAAATTACATATGACATGTGTAGCCAATATAATGTTAGTGCCTAAAGTAGTTTATTCATGACACTAAATTCATTTTATGCATTCAAAAATGCAATTAAAAAAAATAAAAATCACAACGTCATAGAGAATTGTAATGTATCGAAAAATTAAGTTTGTTTTTTTTTTTTTGTAGGAATTCGTTATACAATTTTTAGTAAAATTGCAATTTTTGTTATCATTTAATATGAAATTTTTAATACATTAACATGTTAAATACTAGTAGAATACTTTAAGGGGGTGGGGTGTGTGGTTGGGGGTGAGAAACAACCTTATCGCAGTTGTCGAGGAGGAGCAGACGAAAATTGAAGGCTCAACATATTAGCAGCGCGACTCAAGCATATACAATAGGCACTCTTGCGCATGTGAGGCAGATGATTGCGGGTTAGGAGGCCGACCTCAATCAATGGGCCAAGCAGGAGATTACGATGGAGGATTGGCGTTTGTTGGTCCTTGATCAAACCACACTCTTGGCAAACTCACTCAGTACAAGCAGACAGTCCATGTTAGGTCCCCATATTACTAGTGTAGTCCCTTATTGCTATTAGTGTAGCCACCTTATTGTTATTGTTGTACCCCTGTAACCCCCATATTGTTATTATTGTTCCCTTACATTATTATTGTTAGGACGACTAGGATTATATTGTGACCCCGTGGACTCATATATATAGAAGGATATTTTGTCATTTATATCATCCAAGAATTGTTCATTTATGTAATGCATTGGAGGTTTCCCCCTTGAAGTGGCTGATTTCTAAGGTGTTTATCTATTTTTTCTTCTATTTTTGGAGCTGGTTTCATAACATTTGGTATCAGAGCTTTGGATTATAGGGCTTTGTTGCTCCAAATAGGTCATCGGGCATTTTCGCTATAAATTTTCATTCTACGAAAGTTCCAAAGCTGAAATTTTTACAAAGTGAAGCCACAATCCTAAGGAACATCATGTACAAATTTTATATCTTGGTTTGCAATATTTTCAGAGATATGATATGTGGAAGTTAGGGTCTTTTCAGGCTCCCGAATTTCACCTAAACAGGTCATCATGGAATTTTCGCTATAAATTTTTTTATACGAAGGCTTAGAAGCTGAATTTTTTATAGAGTGAAAACAAAAGCCTAAGGAAATTCTTGTAAAAATTTCAGATCTTGGTTCGCAAAATTTTCGGAGATATGATCTGTGCAAGTTAGGGTTTTTTTAGGCTCCTGAATTTCATCTCAAAGAGGTGACCTTGGGAGAATCGTCATAACTCTCTCTCTGAGCATCGAATTGGAATTCTGTAAGAAGTGGCTACAACTACATAGACTGTAGTTTCCTGTGTATAAATTTCAGAGCTGAAGGGGGAAACATTGAGACGTGGCATGTCATACAAGTGTGCTCTACTGAACCAATCCATAATTAGGTCATTGTGGAAGATTTGACATAACTTTGTCTTGAAGTATCCAAATCAGGTCAGACCTGTGGCATTCGAAATAAGACTCAGAGGGATAATACAAGACCAAATTTCAGATATTGAATATCCACAATTACAGAGATAATTCAGTTTCAATATCAAGCACCTCAAAAGCAAGAAAAAGTGGTGTATTTTTTTCAAATTGCATAAGTCTTGTTTGAAAATCGGTTTTAAGTGATTCCAAGGGCATATTGAGCATAGATATCAGTATTGGGTTCTAAAATGCCCCCCTAAAAAGAATTAAATACCCATTAAGACCTTATAATACTCTACTATGACTCATGAAAATGAAGAATTGCAACATGATCTATCAAAATTACAAGAGCAAGTGCAGCAAATTTCGCTCTCGCAAAGAGCAACAAAAAATGAAATGGAAGTTTTAAAGAAAGGTGTGGAAGCGAAGATGGATGGTTTGAAGAATAATATGGATGGTTTGAAGAAAGGCATGGAAGCTAAGATGGATGACATGGAAGAAAAAATGAAATACAACATGGAAAACATGAATAATGATCTAAAAACAGACATGGAAGGTTTGAAAAAGTTGATACAAGAAATGTTTCACAAGGGTGAAGAGATCGTAGATGAAACTCATGATGAGAACAAAATAAATGTTAATTGTAATTTAATAAACTCTAATGTTGGATGGAAGAACCACCATATTCCAAAGATGGATATGAGGAAGTTTGATGGCAAGGATCCCATAACATGGATACTACAGATGGGGCAATAGTTTGATCTCAATAATGTGCAAAACACACAAAAGGTATGCATTGCAACTTTACATTTAGAACAAAATACATTTGTATGGTATCGATGGCTTTGCTCCCATAAAAAAATTGTCACTTGGTCAATTTTTACGGAGGAAATGATATCACATTATGAGGATACAAGGAGCAACACCTTCTTTAGCCATTTGATAAATCTCAAAAAAAAGGGTTCAATGGTGGAGCACATTTAGGACTTCAAAAAATTGAATATAAGGGTAACTGATATTCTAGAGGAACACAAGATTGATGTCTTCATAGGGACTTTAAAGGATAGCATCCAACTTGAAGTTCGTGTTTGGGAACCTAATTCATTGGAGAAGGCATTCAGGTTGGCAAGAAAAATTGAATGTAAAATTATGGCGACAAGGAAGCCTACCACTCACATTTATAAAGATGGAAGTGTTGCTACTCCTAGACTTCCACAACCTACAAGGTTGAAACCACAAAAATTGGAAGAAAAAAGAGCAAAAGGGCTTTGCTACAGTTGTGATAACAAATACACTAAAGGTCATAAGTGTGCTAAGAATAAATTATTTTACATAGATTGTGAAGAGGAGGAAGAAAATGAACAAGAAACTTCAAAAGAAGAGGATATACACTAGGAGCCAACCCTAGAATAAGAAGAAATGAGTTCGACCATATCGTGTAATGCATTGGTAGGAATTACCACTCCTCAAACTCTCAAGATAGAACGACATATCAAGAAGAAAAAGGTAATAGTGTTGATTGATTCGGGTAGTACCCATAATTTTATTCGTTGTAAGGTAAGCAAGGAATTTAATTGTTTCTTATACCCATCACCAGAATGTCAAGTGATGGTTGCAAATGGAGGAACTATAAATTTCTCTGGAAAATGCCATAATATCAATCTAACCATGGGGGAATATGTATTGAATAGTCCAATGATTTCCATTCCAATGGGAGGTGTTGATGTTGTATTAGGAGTACAATGGTTACAATCTTTGGGGGCGGTAGCTTTTAATTTTCAAGAAATTTTCTTGAATTTTTTTTTGGAAGGAAATGAAATTGAATTACGGGGTATCGCAGGGAAGCCGAGAAAGATAATAAGCTCTAATGTCATGATAAAGCTTCTCAAGAAAGAACAATGAGGCGTAATTGCACAATGATGCTCACTAGAAGTTCCAACAACAAAATCATCTATTTCTCCAGATCTCCAAAAAGTCTTGGACAAAATTCCAAGGTGTTTGAAACTCCCAAAGGACTCCCACCTATTCGTGATCATGATCATGTTATTCATTTAATTCCAAGAAGTGTTCCTCCAAACATCAGGCCTTACAGATATCCTTATGTCTAAAAGAGCGAAATTGAACGTATGATTGCAGAAATGTTAGAGGCTGGTATAATTCAACCTAGTCAAAGTTATTTCTCTGCTCCAGTTGTATTGGTGCACAAGAAGGATGGATCATGGCGCATGTGTACGTATTATAGGGAGATCAATAAGCTCACTATTAAAGATAAATTTCCCATTCTTGTGATTGATGAACTGTTGGATGAATTACATGGTGCAATTTGTTTTACCAAGTTGGATCTTCGTTCAGGATATCATCAAATTAGAATAAAGACTGAAGATCTTCCGAAAACAACATTTCGAACTCATGAGGGTCATTATGAATTTTTGGTCGTGCCTTTTGGCCTTACCAATGCACCTTCTACATTTCAAGGGTTGATGAATTCCATTTTCAAACCCTTCCTTATAAAATTTCTGCTAGTATTTTTTGATGACATACTAATCTATAACAGGTCTTGGAAGGATCATGTTCAACATGTTGACAGGGTGCTCAAACTATTGGAGGAGAAACAATTATATGCAAAACCATCCAAATGTTTTTTTGGAGTACAAGAGGTGGAATGTCTGGGTCATATTTTATCTCACGAGGGTGTTAAGGTAGACCCTAACAAAATTAAAGCCATTAAGGAATGGAAAGTCTCCACAACAATAAAACAGTTGCGAGGATTTCTCAGGTTAACAAGGTATTATCGCAAGTTTGTTAAGAATTATGGGAGAATAACAACACCTCTAACAAAATTATTGAAGAAAGATGCATTTTCATGGACTCCTGAAGCAACTAAGGTCTTTGAACATCTTAAAGAGGCAATGTGCCTAGCACCTGTCTTAGCTACGCCAAACTTCACAAAAACCTTTATTGTGGAATGTGATGTCTTAGGAAATGGAATAGGTGTTTTTTTAATGCAAGAAGGAAGACCCATTGCTTTTGAAAGTCATCCAATCAAAGGAAAGTATCTACAGAAAGCTATTCATGAGAAGGAAATGTTGGCAATACTACATGCACTAAAGAAATGGCGACCTTACCTAATGGGAAGGCAATTCAAGCTAAAAATTGATCATGATAGTCTTAAACACTTTTTGGAACGAAGACTATCTTCATAAGAGAAGCAAAAATGGGTCACAAAGATGTTGGGTTATGACTTTGAAATCATCTACAAAAAAGGGGAGCTAAATGTTTTTGTAGATGCACTCTCAAGAAAGGATGAAGAGGTGGAAGCATTTCTTTGTGCAATTTATATTATCCAACCAGATTGGATAACCGAAGCAAGGGATGAATGGAAGAAGGACGAAGAAGTGTGGACACTCATTCAAAAGTTGTAGCAAGATCCTAGTACATCTGATACATTTAGTTGGAAAAATGATTCCTTATGGTACAAAGATCACTTATACCTTTGTAAGAATTCCCAACTAAAACAAAATATTCTTTTGGAATTGCACATTTCTCCTTTAGGAGGACAATCAGGATTTTTAAAAACTTACCACAGGGTGAAGAAAGAATTTTTTTGGGATGGCCTTAAATTTGATATTCAAAAGTTTGTGGCAGAGTGTTTGGTTTTTCAGCAAAATAAAGTTGAGACAATTAAGACCCCGGGTCTTCTATAGCCTTTATCCATTCCAAGTCAACGTTGGGAGGAGATTTCAATGGATTTTATCACAGGTTTACCTAAGTCCGAAGGAAAGAGTGTCATCATGGCAGTAGTTGATAGACTTACCAAGTATGCACACTTTTGTGCATTATCTCATCCATTTAAATAAAGTACAATTTCTACTACATTTATGGAAACAATTCAAAAGCTACATGGAAACCCAAAGATTATGGTAAGCGACAGAGTTCCCATTTTTACTGGAAATTTTTGGACGGAATTATTTTCTTGTTTGGGTACTCAACTAGCTCATAGCTCATCTTTTCATCCTCAATCCGATGGTCAAACTGAGATAGTGAACAAATTTTTGGAAGGTTATCTTTGTTGTATTGTATATGATAAACAAACATAATGGGTCAAGTGGTTACCTCTAGATGAATGGTGGTATAACACTTTCTTCCATACTGCAGCAAAACTGACCCCATTTATGGCACTTTATGGATACCATCCATTGTCCATCACATCATCTTTAAGAGAAAATTCTAAGGTGCAAGAAGTGTAAGATCACATTGAGCACCAACAACAATTTCTCCAACTCTTAAAGGATAACCTAAATTTTGCACAAAATCGAATGAAACAATAGGCAGATCAACATCGCAGCGAGAGAAGTTTTGATGTAGGAGACTGAGTATTTTTACGGCTACAACCATCCAAAAAAATGTCCGTCAAGCAAGCTAAGAAGGATAATAAATTATCGCCAAAATACTATGGTCCTTACAAAGTGTTGCAAAATATTGGTACTATGGCATACAAATTGGAGCTTCATGCTTCTTCGCGAGTGCATCCAGTTTCCATGTTTCATGCTTAAAGAAGGTTATAGGTAACAAAATTCCAGTTTAAACAATATTGCTAGAACTTGATGAGGAAGGAAAAATCATATTGGTACCTGAAATATTTATGAAAACAAGAACTCGACAGCGATGAAATCGATCAATTTTAGAGTATCTCATCAAGTGGAAGAACTTACCCACTGAATATTCTACATGGGAAGATGAGAATTTTATACAGAAGCATCAAGAGCTACTCAAGCGTTGAGGACAACACTTTTTTGAAGGAGAGGGGCATGTTAGGTCCCCATATTACAAGTGTAGTCACTTATTGTTATTAGTGTAGTCCCCTTATTGTTATCGTTGTACCCTTGTAACCCCCATATTGTTATTATTGTTCCATTACATTATTATTGTTAGGTCAGTAAGGATTATATTGTGACCCCATGGACTCATGTATATAGAAGGAGGTTTTTTTCATTTGTATCATCCAAGAATTTTTCATTTATGTAATGTATTGGAGGTTGCCCCCTCGAAGTGGATGATTTCTAAGGCGTTGATCTCTCTTTTCTTCTATTTTTGGACTTGGTTTCATAACAATCCATTTCTATTGGATGATGAAAAGCATAATATCCAAAGCTATTATGAACACAATAGGTTCCATTAAATCTGATCTCAGGTTTCAAGAAATTCAGCGGGAATTTCAACTTGTTCAATTTCAAATTCAACAACAGAATGTCCGTTTGGGTCACATTAAGAAGCACGTTTCGTGCCCTCCTGAATCAGAAATACAAGGTTCCAGTGCAAAGGACCTAGCTCCGGTGGAGTCCTTAGATGAATTATATTTAGTTATTTCTGTTTTGTTAAATTTTATTGATATGTATGCCGATTAGCTGTACTTATGTTAGCATGATAAGGGTGAACTAGTTTTTATACATTCATGCATATAAGGTTGAGTATGATAGACATAAGAACCTCATATTTTGGATGGATTATAATGTGTTATGATGGCCAACAAACTTGGTTTCCCAATGGGCATGTTGAGGCCACATAATGTTTTTTATGGATGTAGCCTGCTTTGAAAATGAATGAATGGAAGGACCTACTAAGCTTACAAAAAAAAAGTAGAATACTTTGAAATGTATATACTACATATTTCAAACTTGTGAATTCAACAAATTTCTAATTATGTGAACTACATAACTCTAACTTAACTCCACGAATTTACATTATATTTTAGCTATAACTCCACACATTTATATTATATTTCAATTAAAATCAATGAAATTAGATTTCATTAAATTTGAGTTTTCATTTGAGAGGCAGATGGGATTTCAAAATTTAGGTCTAAATCCTACCTGTGAACCAATAAATGACAATGTAGTAGTCACACAATTATTTTTATTAAAGTTTCAAAACTTCAGTGGTCAAACATGGAGGTTGTTTTACTTTTACATTTAAGGTGGAAATGAAAATGTAAATGAAAGTCAAAACTCGTGTGCTTGAAACAAGATGAAAGTGACAATTAAAATAACAAATTATAGGTAACGCCTCATACATCTGAGCGACAAATTTCATACACTTAGGCAATGCCACCAACTATGCGAAGGAGATAAATAGTGAAGGGAAGGGTGGTGCGTCACTCACGTCAGTTGTTTTTCATATAAATGGGATTTTATACCTCTAACTAGGAGCTACTTTCTAAAATATTGTCTCGCATTAGATGTTTTTCTTATGAATGGGTCTTTTAAACCTCTAATAAGGAGCTACTTTCTGAAATAATATGTCATTATTTGTTCATTTCCATAAAAATATACACAAATTATAAAAATGGTACAATGTGAAGAGCTCTACAACATCACAACATTACAAGAGAAAAACATCCATCATTTATCAACAACATGTAGGATGCTATATCACATTGTATGGAAAATGCCACACCCAGTCGAACCTCTGAACCATATATATATATGGAAAAAGCAATGATCCATGCACTTTCAAATATCTAACATTGATGTATGATGTAAATCATGTGAAAATATTCTGCCCCAACCTTCTTCTATCTCCCAAACATGTAAGACCTCCTTATGTCTCCCTTTAAAATGAAAAATGAAATAAATTAACAGTAGAAACCATATAGATTCATCCTCAAAATCATATGCCAAATATAATAAAAACTAAAGGAATAAAGTTTTGTACAAAAATATGTGCTATGTCACAAATCTGTGAATAGTATAGCAGGAATCAAGGAAGGTGCATAATGCACATACTAAAAAATGTCATATAAAAACTATAAATGTAATGTCACTAAAATCCAAAGCAAGAAACTATTTCCAACCATAAGGAACACAAAAAATTGTCTCTGAAAACCATGTTTGTTGTGACAGGCTACCTTTCCTTTCATTTTAATTTTAGCTTGTTGTTCTCACATTGTTCTGACCTATTATGTTGATTCTGTGAGATAAAAAAGTGTGAGGAGCCGTGGGATGAATCTGAATTGGTTACTTGGGTTCTATGTTTTCCTTTAATAGCAAATGATTGAGGAGACTCACTAACAGGTCAATATGACTGAGCTGTTGGTTGGGAAATATGATTAGCTCGTGAGACAACATATTGTAGATGTTGTGATGGTTGGATCAAAGGAAAAGGAGACTGAGGGGGTAAAGGAATTATAGGCCACCCTTGAACAAGTTGTGATAGTTGGGGTTGCATGGTGTTCAACAAACCATTGTTGATAGGGACAACCATTTGTGTTGAAACGTGCGGGGATACAAGGATACCAATGATAGGATGGTTGTGAATGGACAACTCAAGGACGTACAAAAAAGGATGGCCAATGAGGTTAATAATCACAATGTTTAACAACTTCCTAAACTCATTAGAATCACCATCAAAGTGGATAGATAGCTTTGATTTCCTATTCCTCATTATCCGAAGACCCTTCCGCTATTGCTTTTGCACGATTAAAAAACTCAAAAACTCAATTTGTGAAAAAAAAAATTATGTTATGATCATGTTGAAATAAGAAAAAAACATTAAAATTTAATAAATCTACTATTACAAGAGTTTTTACTTAACAATTAACACACACTTGGGGAAATGTTTTTAGGAGAAGGGACAACTACTTAGTATATAATAAGAGCAAACATAATCTATGATGAATTGAAGAGTGCCATAGTCATATATCTGGGGCTTAGAACATTTATCAAACTTTACACAAGCTTGCTATATTGCCAGTTATAAGTCAACAATGATAAACCAATGATGAGATATGTATCAAATTTATTTCTTGCATAGGAATGACGAGGTGAAAAATGGGAAACAAAAGTCCCTTCAAATAGTCAACACGTGGCATCAAAGGGCCTGCAAAGATTAAGGCATGTGTTTTAAAAGAATTTTCAAAGGATATTGTTGAGTGGTATTTCACAACAATAATAGAACCATTTGAATTTATTAATAGAACCACTTGAATGTAATAAATTCACTTGAATTTGGAAAATAAAAAATAAAAAAAATCTTAGAGTGTAGTATGAGCATAGAGAGTTGTTTACGGACGTGGAGGAATTGCACTGAGGAATTTGGGCAAATTTTTTTTTAAAAATCTTGCATTAGCAGTGTTATTGCCATATTTTCTTAAAATCTTACCAAAATTTCCATGATTGTCAAGTAAAAAAGGCAATCTAGTTAGACTACAACTGAGCGTAGTGGAAAACGGTAAAATATGATTATTCTATTCAAAAAATTTAGTGAGCCAAGGTGAGGAAGAATGGGCTTGCTACCACTAATTGAAACGAGGAACTTGTCACTAGGAACTTGGTTAAAGGCACCCATGGAATTTTTGGATGAAGTTCTTTAGCAACAATGTGATCAAGTCCATATAAATTAAAGGAGTTGTCTACGGAGGTAGAGGAATTTCTCGGACATACAAAAGTGGTCGGAATCTGGGCCAAAAAAAATAAAATAAAAATCCGAGTAGCAGTGTTTGGATCATGTTTTTGATGGTGGAAATAGATTCAACACCATCAAAAACATGTAAGGCACTCAAAATATTGAAGTTTGATAGCTATAACCTGGATTTTCAAAAATCACTTCAGGATTTTCTTAAAATCTTACCAAAATTTTCATGATTTTCAGAGCAAAAAAGCAATCTAATGCTAAATTAAAAGAATATTTCCAAAAATCATTGCTATGATGTAGACCCATTAAGTAATATATGTAATATATAAGATTTATATAAGGTTGGGGTATGGGGTTTGACCATCGATTAGGTGTGTTAAAAATTTCTTTCCAAAATTGATAAAGGTATGGATGGAAACCGAACTTTACTTTGCATCGAAATGAGATGAGGTAGCTTGAAGTTAATTAAAACTGATGCAAACAAAAAATAGACCAAACAACTCCAGTTTCATATAAATCCAAGGCTTGCACATCAAAATTGCAGGGTTTTGAAAGAACATAAGCATGCATACGTATTCACGGGGGGGGGGGGTAATATTGTGCCCAATACTTGGGGCCTTCAATGTCTCATACTAAGAAATACAATGGAAATATGATGGAAGAAATGTAGCCTATATATATATATATATTTTTTTTTTTTTTTTTTTTTTTTTCCATGCCTCATAGAATCCAAACCATAATGAAAGAATGTGATGAATCTGGCCATACGGTGGGTGATGATGTACAGGTCAAGGAGACATATTATTACATTATTAAACATCATTATCCAGCTTCCACTCTTTCTCCCTTTTATCAATCATGGAGTTGGAATATCCCCTCTAAGATTCAGTTATTTGTGTGGCTGTTATGGAAGTGAAAAATATTATCATGGGATTGTCTCCAAAAATGGGGTTTCCAGGGTCCAGGGAGGTGCCATTTCTCTCTTTCCCACGAGGAATCAATATCTCACTTATTCTTCTCATCTTCTTTTGATATCAGTATTTGGTCACTCTTCTATTGTTATTTGATGGATCCAACTTGGCGGCGAGATGACTGTATTAATTCTATCAAGAAATTGGGGGCTACGAAAGGAAAATATAGAGCGCTGCCATTTTTATTATTATGAGAGATATGGCGTGCTGGAAATCGCATTATCTTTGAAGGGATACCTACAAACATATCTCTGACTCATAGCTCCATCATGTCATGGTTGGATGGCCAACTGTCATCTTTCAGTCTCCAACCTGACTTATCCAAGTGTATCAGGCCTCATCCTATTGTCATTCCGGCAATTTATTTTGATGGAGCACAACAAGATGGTGTTTGCAGATGCGGGGCTTGGATTAAGTTTCAGGAGGTAGACAGATATCACATATGTTGGAATGGTGGCCATGGTTCGAACAATAAAGCTGAACTTATGGCACTATGAAGTGGGTTATTAGTTGCACATAACCTTAATTTGCCTAATATTCATGTATACGGGGATTCCAAAATTATCACAAATGGCATCTCTGGGGTATCTGATCTCCGCATTCATGGTTTACAAGGATGGATTGATAGAACTAAATAACTTCGGTCAAAGTTTCAGGAAGTGTATTTGAATCATGTGTACAGAGAAAATAACTCCCTGGCGGATATCTTATCCAAAAAAGACCTCTCTTCCCTATGTTGAGATTCTGATATCCCTTTACAAGGATTCTCTACTGATCAGCTCTTTTCAATTTTCGGTACCATAGTATCTGCAATGTTTTATCTACTGCAAGCAAACCTGTGAAATCAAGCGAGCCGGCTCTGTTCTATTTCAATCTTCTTTTTTGATAATTTTGTGCTACACTCATAGAACCTACAGTTTTATGATGATTTTGTTTTGGTATCCAGCCACTATATATATATATATATATATATATATATATATATATATATATATATATATATATATATGTTTTCTTTGATTTTTGGCTTGGGGATGTCGCGCCATTATAAGTATCCCATGTTGGATATTTCTTATGTATTCCCCTTTATTTTATATTTTGGTCTGGGGAGCTTTACTGATGATATGGATCTATAGCACTGATCTTGTATAGTAGCTATATGATAGACTTGTATGGTTTTTCTTTTCTTACAGTCTCATGTGATTAAATTATACGCTTATCTCTCTCTCCTGTTATAGGATGATGGTTTTGATATGACTTTTGGTTTTCTCCTTGCTATCTTTTGATAGTTGGGATGATTGTATTTGCACATGTATTGTTCTTAATAGAATCAACGTTTTTTCTTTCTGGAAAAAGAAAGAATGTGATGAATCTGGATTCAAACTTTGGAGAATGACACGACTTCGGGAATAACAAAGAGACAATGGAGTTTAAGGAATGATAATTATAGTGGCCTCGCCCCTATTATGGTATTTTTGGGCATAGTTAGTGACTATTATGGTTAGCCAACAAGCCTTTGCTGTTACAGTGGCCACTGTGTTTCAACCTGACAAAAAAAGAAAATATAATAACAAGCTCAAAAACAATTAGAAATACAATTATAATTCAGGCATTCTGTTTCCAGTGGCATTACGAATTACTAATCCACAATTTTTAATTCTATTTTTTTGTAACAACCATTAAAATGACATGAGATTTTTTCACAGTCATGATTAAAATGACATATCTTTTTAGCATTCGCTGGTTTACAGGCATGCATATCAGAATGTTTCATAAATTACAGAGAAGAAAATTAAGTTTAATCCATGAGTTCGGAAATGATGAATTGGTTACAATTTATTAACATAAATAATTGTGAAACGATGTTAACTGCAGAGACAAGGAATACTTGTAACCTTGTGTGTTGTGAAACAGATGCTCTATGCTCCAAGAACTCTCCTCCTCGGCTTCCAACAATAGCTACAGATAGTTTGAGCGACAACCGATTGGGATTAGGGTAAACAAATGTGCCAAATATCCCCAAATTTAGGAAAATAGTTGGCTTAACATCGGGTTGTAATCGAGGCTAGAGTATAGATTAAATGGGAGTAATGGTTAGTGTGAGGATTATTAAAATGGGCAACTAGATTTAGATTATCAGTATAGATTTATTTTCAATAGGGATTTAACATTAATATAGAAATATGTAATTTATTGTGGTGGATATGAGCAAAATTTCAATATTGATGACTGACGGACAAACTTACACATCATACTAAATTATAAAATGAGACTCTCGCTCACTAAAATTAACTGGAGTATGAACGCGAGGTTAGGTTGTCAACATTATCCCCGCAAATAATTTCAAGCATATGTGTGTTATGTGAGCAATGTTCACGTGAACATGGATCCCATTGGCATATTCCGCAGGTGTAAATTAATATTTGAGGGAAGGGCTGCGACCATTCCTCATATTTTTGTTGCTATTATGATGTGGTTGGATGGCTGGTTAGCTTCTCCACCTTCGGACAAGGATCTGTCTCATCGGATTTGTCCTCATCCTATCTCTCTTTCAGCAATCTTTTTTGATGGGGCATATCAAGACGGGATGGTGGGATGCGGCACGTGGATCAAGCTCCCACAATCAGTAAGAATCCATATAAGTTGAAATGGTGGTAAGGGGTCTAATAACAAGGCTAAACTAATTGTGCTATGGAGTGGGCTTTTGGTTGCATATAATATGGGTTTGTCCTCTCTACACGTATATTGTGACTCTAAAATTATTATTGATGGAATCCATAGTCGGTCTTCATTGTTCTTATGTGGGTAGCAGGTTTGGATTGAACGGGTCAAACACCTCATGTCCAAATTGAACTACCCCCCCTTGACTCACATTTTCAGGGAAAACAATACTCATGCAGATGGGCTATCAAAGCATGGATTAAGTTTACCTTTTGGTAAATTACAGGTATCTCATTATATGGATGGCCATCCTATCAAGACTTTTGACATTCCTATTCCATGAGAACAATCTATTAGGAGGTTTCTTCACATCAGCAAGCGAGCGGGGTAGTAAGCGAGCCAAATTTTTTGATTTTTTGTTGGTACTTTTTTGTAGTATATATGTCTGTTTATATATGATGTTGTTTCCTCACTTTGCAAGCGATCCGGAGTACAAGCGAGCCTGCTTCTCATCCTTTAGGATGGTTCCCAATTTGCATGATCAAGCATCTTCTAGTCACTTGTCTGTATTTGGTTTTATTGGCTCTCTCACCTTCGAGCTGGGGGTTCTCACTTGACTTAGTTTTGTCTTAACGCTGCTGGATATCCTATACGATCCTCCCTGGAGCCATTGCATATTATTGGAACTTGAAATATTGGCAACTATATGGCTGGATCTTTGATAAAATATTTTTGTTTATGATGTTTTTGTTTGTATGCGGGACAAGGTCCCTTCTATCATTACATGGGGATGGGACACTATGGTGAATTATTATGTATATACTTCTCTGCATCTCATTCATGGAATTGTCTTTCTAGGAGGACGATTTAAGGAGGATATGACAATGTACTATTTACCTTAATATATAAACAATGTTTTTTCTTTCTGAAAAAAAGAAGAAGTATAAATTAAATCAAGCTTTTAATAACCATTTGCTTGTGACGCTGCCAAAGTACAATAGTGGATTATAGAACATAAAAAGGAAATATCCTATGGATATTTTGTGCCATGTAAGCACCATGAATGACAAATTGGAACAGTTTATGCCATGTGAGCACCATGAATAACAAATTGGAACAGGGCATGTCATCACATATCGACCATGTATTATGCACAAGACTTTAACTGGTTAATTGTCCATGAAAATGACAATATTTAAATCAACTATGTGTTATAAACCGACCAATATAACCTATGCATGGCATAAAATTATCACTTAGTGGCTTATAAATAATTTCCCCACATCCGTTAAATTACATGTGGTTGTCATAAATGTACCTCCAAATCAAAGTATTTAGTGGCATAAGTCTTGCATCAATGTTTTGCAATCAAATATTGAGTTCGTCCCTCAGTCGTGTCTTGTATCATAATTATCACAACTATAATTCTCATGATTCATAAAACAAATAAACCATATCACATAGAATTTGTATGCCCATAAACAATCACAAAGACCTGAACTTTAATACTCCTAATATTTAAGGGCTACAAGGATTTGGCATTATCTAATATATATGTGGCATATATTTTAACCTTTCAACAAACTTCAACCCTTAATCTTAAAGTTTATCATTTTATGTGATTAGAGAGGGTTTGATACAATATAAACCTTTTCAAAATTTGAATATATGTTTAGACTTTTTTTTAACAACTTTTGTCAAATTATATGTAATAAAGTTAATAAAGGAAAAATAATAACCAAAGTCACGGGACACTTATTCCAAGTTGAATATTGGGAAAAAAATCCTAGTGTGGGTGTTCATTTGGTTTATTATGGCTAAGGAAATTGGCAAAGGCAATGACAAAGGCTTTGGAAAGGCAAAGTAGCATTAATTGGCATTTTATTTATGAAAATAATGGAAATTAGGAGAAAATGAAGGTTATAGGTTACAGGTTTCCTGTGAGGAGTAAAATGAAGGAAAATAATGTAAATTGAAGAAAATAGAGGCCTCATTAATAAAAAAGATTTCGAGGATCATTTCACAACCTTTTGTCAGTTCACTTTTGGAGCTCCCTCTCTATTCTCTCTTTTTCATACTCTTGGACACTCGAGTATTCTTGGAGCACTATAGCAGTGGAGGAAGGAAGGAAAAGGAAAGACAAGGAAGCAAAGGGAAGCAAATAATAAGAAATTAATAACAAGAATTAAGCAACTACAGCAGAATTACTTGCAGGTATCGAGTTGCATGTGTGATTTCCTTGCTAGTTTGGGCATGCATGGTACATGCATGTGTGTTTTGGTACATGCACATGTGTCATTGGCATGGGTTTTTCCAAGTGTGATGGTGGTTTTTAGCCTTTTCTTGTAATTTTCGAATAGCCATGGTGTGATGGGGCTCTCTTGTTTTGGTTGAATTGGATTGCCGGATGGATTCAAAGTTGAGCGGGGTAGTCTCAGGATTAATCACAAGATCTAGGAATCCTAAGGTGGGATATATGGTAAATACTGGTTGTGAATACCCTTGATTGGGTCTAAGAATCCCTTAACCGGTAATGGTGGGATACACGGTAAATCCAAGAGGTGGAGACAGACAATTCCTCACAGTTTAGGTGGAGAGATCCAGAGGCATCCATGCTTGTTTAGGGCCTAGTGATCTGGTAGGATTGCGGTAAAGCCTGGTTGTATTGATGAGGGTTTCGAGCCTAGGAATCCATTGGTGGGATATATGGTAAAGCCCAAGGAAGCCTTGATTGGTTGTGTGGTGAGTCCCACATTCATGCTTGGAATATGGAACGAGGGTGATTGGATGAAAGAAAGATTTGGTTCAACCCAATCTATGGTCGGGTAGTTCATGGAAGTCCTGCCTTGGTTGGCTTATGGATACATTAATAAAATCTTTTGCCTTGGATATTTCATATGTAAATGTACTTGTTAATATGTAGTTTTATGGTTGTTCTATCCTTGTTATTTTTTTGTTTATATGCTAGCTATAAGCATGGTTTATGACAGACCTTGGGTATGGATCTCATCATGATTTCATTAGTACATGAAATGTGCATTAATATATGACCTAATAGATGATAATGCAACTATTGTGATCATGCATCAATGATTCTTGACGACTCTCAGATAAGTATGATATCCTATGCACAGATCTGTTGTTATGACTTGTAGATTACATTTTTATGATATGTTCGACGAAATGCCTATCATGGCTAGTGGTAGTTAGGTCAAGTATTTGATAAAATTTCTGCATTAGTAACCTTATTTAATTGTCATTTATCATTTTTGGAAGTTTCATGAAGTTATGGGCAGAGGCCTGAGACCTAGCCCTGAAAAAGTGGCACATAATTTTGGGTCGTTGGCACAAAACTTCCTGGAAAAGGCCACAGTTGCTAGCATTCATTGTTGTGGGAGCGACTGGAGGGCCTCAGTCACATGCATTTTTTTGTCATGGGAGCGATTGGCGGTCTAGCTCAGCAAAATGACAAGTTGTCTCAAGGGTTAGGCACCTGGAAGGGTTGCTTGTCTCCTAAAAGTTCTGTAGCTCCCGGGGAAGCTCAGATTGGTCTTGTCTTGTCGGTTCTACTTCCTGAACTGTACATGGGGAGTTGAACCACATCATAGTAACTATTTGTCACATGTTTACCCCAGTGGACCGGTCAGCTTGGGTAAATGTGGGAGCAGGGTGTTGCACTTGTCCACTTGTGTTTTCATTTGTCATGTTCATAGGAAAACATTTCTTATCGATTCTAAACATAATCAAGACCTAAGCATCCTGTGTAAAATTAATGAATTGCATTGTTGGCTTTAATAAAATCACATACGACAGAATCTCCTTATGACACCATCTTAAGGTAGGGTTAAGGGTCCTACGTACTAGTATATATATGTGTATATATATATTATTTTTTATTTTTTCCATGATTTATTTTGTTTGTTAGGGAGAGAGACTAATTAGGGTAAGGCACCACAATGATTTTCAAAAAAAATTATTGACATATGTCAACAAGTTTATCATAGGCTAATCACCTTGAGATGATATTTTTTCTTAAATAACCATCATTCATAAGGGATAATCATAGATTTAAATTTTTTTTTTGTTTATGTAATTAGGATAAGGGTGGCATAGTTATGATTAATATGGCATTACTTTTAAGTGGATGGATTAAGTTGATTAAGCATTCATGTCTAAGTAATATTATTATGAGTAAAGTTAACATTTTTCATCAATGGAATTGAAGAGGGATTTTTGTGGAAGTTTTGTTTTTTAATAATTTGGACAAGTTGTAACCTTTCACAGTGTCATGACATCTCAAACCAATCATTGTTCCTTCGCTTACTAGTATTACCTATTAAAACCCATGTCATAAAATCCATGCACTAATACAAAGTCCATCAAACATTAAAAAAAAAAAAAAAAAAAAAAAAATTAAAAAATTAAAAAATTGTGTTGTTATTTATGCAATCAAAATACACTAGTTTTGTATGTTAATATTCCTTATCAAGTTCCACTGTAATATGATGAAATATGAGATTTGATTTTTTAATTATGGTTGAAGGGTAAAAGAAAGGATTTAAAGTAAGAGGATGCCCTTGATGATTGTATTTAAATGATAATGTATTTAATGGTTAATGTATCCAATATGTAGGATATTTGGATAATATTGTTGTAAAAAATATGTCTATTATTTTAGAAAATAATAATGTTTATTTTTATTTTTATTTTTAAAAATCTATTTATTATTTAGACAAGGTAGTTGCCATCATAGTCTTCGGGAAGGGTATAAATATTATTATAATTTATTTGATTTGGTTTTGTAAAAAATATGTTCACTCCAAGTTCAGAACAACCATTTATAAAAAAATTGACGAACATGATAAATTTGCTTCCAATCGTCACTACAAGTTTTTTTTATTTTTTTTTGTTCATTTTTAACAAGTTTATCATTACTTTTATTTCTAGCTTAATATTTATTTTTCTAGTAGAATGAAAAAATTTCTAATGCTTAAGAAAAATCCTCCAAAGGAGAGGAAGAACAAATAAGGTATTCTTCGAAAGAGGAGGAATAACAGATAGACGATTCCTCAAAATTGGTAGAGGAGGAAGAAGAAAACTTTGAAGTCGCTCCCCTTGATCTTTTCTCTTGAAGTAGCTCCCTCGAAAGTGATGATTGATGCTATGTGATTCATTTCACAAGTTTCAATCCCACTTCTTCACCGCTGTGAGCTGTTGAGATTTCTTATATTAAATTTGGAGAAAATCTCATGAATATGACAACAATAGGATTTGTTGCTAAATTGACTACATCTAATCCTGATGTGGAGTTATTGCATCCTATTTTGTTGTGATTGAATTTATGATTCAGTTTATACTTCCAGCTATAAAATGTAAGCCCATAGAGGCAAATGAGCATGAGATGTGAGTTGTGTGAAGAGGAAGTGCAGATGAGTAATTATGCTGGTGTATTCTCCTGTTGATCAATAAGATCGTCGATACCTCTGTTTGGTGGACATAGCCCAGATTGGTTGGGTGAACGACGTTAAATATGTTGTCTCATGTTTTATGCTGTGTGTGTGTGTGTTTTATTTGTTTTTCGCTGCTTGACTCTAACAATTGGTATCAGAGCTTGTTAGGATGAAGATTTGCATTTTTTGTTGATCTTTTTTCAGTGGGAAGAGCAGGTAACGGATCAACATTTACGATGGAAGGGACCGACCGTGTGAGCACAGACCAGAACTGCCATCGATGGGCTGGTAAAGCACAGTTTGAGGCTATGAATGCCAAGCCGGGTCTGTGGTGTTGCTTAGCTACTGAGAGCTGTGCGTGAGGCTGTGAATGCCGAGCCGGTGTGAATGCCACGACGTTGAGGAGGTGCAAGTTTCCTCTGCAACGGCCGCCGTTGAGAAGTAATTTTCCGTGGACTCTTCGATGGTATAGGGAGTTCGCCTTTAAAACCATATTTGTGTGGCTGCTGGAGGTAGCCCACATCGCTGTAAGCAGAGACAGGTATTGGTTTTTTCTGATTCTTTTAATTTTTTGTCGTGATGATTGGATAAAAATAAGCCTGAATGAACAGCGTATGGAGACTGATTGCTTGAAGGCATAAATTCTTCTGCGGGTTGAGCCATCCGGTGGTCGTGCAATGTCTTTTATGTTAAGAGAAAGTTGTGAACAATTTTCTGTATTGAATTTGTTCATATTAGGGTTGTTCAAACTTTCCATAGCTGTTGAAAACATGTATGCTAAGTTGCATTGTAGAACTGGTTTGCGGATCTAGTCCTGGTTATTGAAAGAAGATTAAATATCTGAGGTCGATTGTAGTTGACATATGTTTTTTAGACTAACATGTGAACTAACATCGAAAAAATAAGCGTGGGAGGAACACCGTAAGTTGTGGTTTTGAGTTATGGACTGTTGTTTGTGTCCTTTTTTTGCTAGAACAGATCTCAAATATGGATCAGTTTGGAATTTGAGCAGGCCAGTTTTGTGAATTTGATGACTATTATCATCAGAATTTTAAAGAGTGAAATATTTTTTTTTAGCTGTTCCATCGTGGAGAAGAGGTAAAATATCTCGATTTATAGCACTTTTATGGAATCTAATTAATTAATAATTGCATGTTTTGGAAAAAAGGGAATTTTAACAAATTCTTAATTTGATTAAAAAAGGAAATTAAGGATCCATAGAAGATAAACATGGAAAAAACACAAAGTGCTCAGTTTGAGATCGAGAAGTTCAATGGGAAAAACAACTTCGAGATCTGGAAATTTAAGATGCATGATCTACTCGTGCAACAAGGCATGGCGAAGGCACTGTTGGGAAAAGCCAAACAACTTTACGCCATGACAGATGACGAATGGAGTGACATGGATGATAGAGCACTAAGTGGCATACGGTTGTGTTTGGTGGATGATGTGTTATTTAACATCGTGTCAGAGAAAACTGCTGCTGGTTTATGGACAAAGTTAGAAAAGTTGTACATTAAAAAATCCTTAACAAATAGGATTCTTCTGAAAAGACAGTTGTAAAGCTTGCGCGAAGGAAGGTACGACGATAAATGATCATCTGAATACCTTTAATACTCTTATGGTGCAGTTAGATAGTATAGATGTAAAATTTGATTCAGAAGATAAAGCTGTAACTTTATTATGCTCGTTGCCTGAGTCATGGGATCATTTTGTTACTTCTATAAGTCTTAGTTCATCAGAAACCCTTGAATTTGATGATGTTGTTGGAGCTTTTTTATCTGAAAAAACAAGAAAGAGGTCAAATTCAGAAACCTCTACATTAGAAGCAATGATGGTCAGAGGTCGTTCTAAAGAAAGACGCTTCAGTAAGCAGAACAACTCGCGGTCAAAATCGAAAGGGAAGAAGAGTGAGGTAAAGTGTTGGTTTTGTGGAAAATTGGGACATTTGAAGAAGGACTATTGGAAGAGACAACAAACATCCAAAGGAGACTCTTCGACAGAGAAGAAATAAGCAAACACGACAGATACAGGTTCAGCATCCGTTTTAGGTATGAGTGATGAAGTGCTATCAGTTAGTTTGTCTAATCATGATCAACATTGGTTGTTAGATTCTGGAGTACTAGACACAAATGGATATAAAACCCTTATTCAAGGTGGAGTAATGAAAGTTTATAAAGGAATTTTACTAGTAATGAAAGCAAAGAAGATTGGAAATCTTTATCAGTTAGAAGGAAGAACAGAGTCAGATCATGCTTATACTGTATCTGAAAACGACAGTGATTCTATTCGACTGTGGCATCAACGGTTGGGCCATATGAGCGAAAGAGGATTGAAATTTTTATCAGATCGTAAGTTACTTCCTAGTTTAAAATCTTCTAAGTTAGATTTCTGCAAACATTGTATATTTGGGAAACAAAGCAAGCAGAAGTTTAAAACTGGAAAACATACTAGTAAGGGAATCCTTGATTATATCCATTCTGATCTTTGGGGGCCATCTCATACAATCTCATATGGAGGATCATCATATTTTGTATATTTTATTGGTGATTTCTCTAGAAAAGTGTGGGTCTATATGTTAAAAAGAAAGTCTGATGTATTCACAGTTTTCAAGAAGTTTAGAGCATTAGTTGAAAACATCACTGAAAGAACCATTAAATGTTTAAGAACTAACAATGGTGGTGAGTTTACTTCAAAGGAATTTGATAATTATTGCAAGGAAGCTGGGATCGAAAGACATAGAACTACGCTTATACTCCTCAGCAAAATGGAGTTGCTGAATGCATGAACAAGACTCTTTTAGAAAGAGCAGGAAGTATGCTTAGTAACGCCAATTTGCAGAAGGAATTATGGACAGAAGCAATATCTACGGCTTGCTATTTGATAAATCGATCACCATCAACTGCAATAGGATGAAAAATTCCTCAAGAGGTATGGAAAGGTCATCCATGTGATTATTATAAACTGAAAGTTTTTGGTTGTGATGCATATGCTCTAATTCCGAAACATCAGCATTCTAAATTAGATCCTAAATAAAAAAGATATATCTTTGTTGGATATGGTGATGGGACTAAGGGATACAGTTTGTGGGATCCTACTACTCACAAGATCATCATTAACAGAGATGTTAAATTCAATGAATCTTCACTCGATAATCTAGATGTAGATGATAAATTGAAATAGGATAATGTACCTAAGTTTCAAAATATTTAGTTTGAAACCAGTTCAAATATTGATGATAGTTCAGATGAACAAGTTTCAGATGCAGATCATGAAGAAGTTCCTACGGATAATAATCAACAAATTGTGGAAGTACCATAAACATCTTTAAGGAGGTCCATGAGAATCAGACGTCCTCCTAAAAGGTATGATGATTATGTTACTTCAGTTGCTTTAACTGCTAATGATGATGAACCTTTGTGCTATCAGGAAGCTGTAGAAGTTTCTAACAGTTATAAGTGGAAAGAAGCTATGAAGGATGAGATGAAGGCATTAGACAAGAATGTCACATGGGATCTGGTGGAACTTCCTAAAGATAGAAAAACTGTAGGATGTAAATGGGTTTACAAATTGAAAAGGGGTGTTGATGATACAAAAGACAGGTACAATTCAAGGCTGGTCGCAAAAGGTTTTTCTCAAAAGAAGGAATTGACTTTCATGAGATATTTTCACCAGTTGTTAAAATTGTTTCAATTCAGATTGTCTTAGCATTAGTTGCTTTACTTGATTTAGAATTACAAAAACTAGATGTTAAGACTGCATTTTTGCATGGAGATCTAGATGAAGAGATTTATATGGAACAACCTGAAGGGTTTGTTCAAAATCGCAACAAGAAATTTGTCTGCAGGCTCAAGAAATCATTGTATGGTCTCAAGCAGTCGCCTTGACAATGGTACAAGAAATTTGATTCTTTCATGATGAGCCAAAATTATATAAGGAGTGAATATGATCATTGTGTTTACTTTAAGAAATTAAGTAATGGCATATTCATTATCTTAGTGTTGTTATGTTGACGATATGCTTTTAGCAAGCAAAAGCATAACAGAGATCAACAGGTTAAAGGCTCAGATGGCTAGGACGTTTGATATGAAAGATCTAGGAGCAGCAAGACAAATTTTGGGCATGGAGATTTTTAGAGACGGGAGCAATGGTAAGTTGTGGTTATCACAAGAGAAGTATATTGAGAAAATACTCTTAAGGTTTGGTATGAACAATGTGAAGCCAGTTTCAATCCCTTTAGATTCCCATTTTAAGCTTTCTTCAAGTTTATGTCCTAATACAAATGAAGAAAATGAATATATGTCTCGAATACCTTATGCCAATGTAGTAGGTTGTTTGATGTATGCGATGGTTTGTACACGATCAGATATTTCACATGCAGTTGGGGTTGTCAGCAGGTATATGGCAAATCCAGGAAAAGAACATTGTCAGCAGTGAAATGGGTGCTTCGGTATCTGAGAGGCACAAGTGATTACTGTATCACTTATAACAGAAGTAGTGAATTTGTTTGCGGATATGTTGATTCCGATTTTGCAGGTGATTTGGATAAGAGAAGGTCAACTTCAGGATATGTCTTTGCAAGTGGAGCTATAAGATGGATGTCAAAGCTACAAAACATTGTTGCTTTATCCACTACAGAAGTAGAATACATAGCTGCTTCACATGCTTGCAAAGAAGCGGTTTGGTTGAAAGGTTTGTTTGGTGAGTTTGGTAGGTTGAAAGACAACATTAAGTTATTTTGTGATAGTCAAAGTGCAATTCACTTGGCTAAAAATCCAGCCTATCATAGTAAATCAAAGCATATACCTATAAAGTACCATTTTGTAAGACAGGTTATCACTGAACGTGGAGTCTCTCTTGAAAAAGTGCATACAAAGGAAAATTGTGCAGACATGTTCACGAAACCAGTTTTATTAGAGAAGCTACGATGGTGTCTGGCTTCTCTTGGCTTGCAAAGAAAATAAAAATAATAAAGGAACGAGGTATCAGGCTAATTGTTGTCAAGGTGGAGATTGTTGAGATTTCTTATATTAAATTTGGAGAAAATCTCATGAATATGACAACAATAGGATTTGTTGCTAAATTGACCGCATCTAATCCTGATGTGGATTTATTGCATCCTATTTTGTTGTGATTGAATTTATGATTCAATTTCTACTTCCAGCTATAAAATGTAAGCCCGTAGAGGCAAATGATCATGAGATGTGAGGTGTGTGAAGAGGAAGTGCAAATGAGTAATTCTGTTGGTGTATTCTCCTGTTGATGAATAAGATCGTCGATACCTCTGTTTGGTGGACGTAGCCCAGATTGGTTGGATGAACCACGTTAAATCTGTTGTCTCATGTTTTATGTTGTGTGTGTGTTTTATTTGTTTTTCACTGCTTGATTCTAACATGAGCATCACTCGATGCAATGAGTGCTAAGTGGACTATTCAAAAATCATGAGAAATTAGTCAGTTACGACTACCTCTCATGGAAATGGTCATAGATGAATGACTTACTTAACGAAGTTAAATCCCAAAAAACGATATCTAATACTTTTATCAATACATAAAATTGTAAAATTGATTAAATTTTATTTTTATAACCAAGATGATCAGTAAATAAATTTACAATTTCTCTTATAAATTATTTATTGGCAAATTATAATGGAGAGAATTTTAATTTAAAAAATTTCACCTATTTTAAAATAATCTGAATAATGACTTTTTGAAAATATTGATAGATTATTAAGATGTATTTTATCTCACCAAAAAAACTCATTAAAAAATTTAAATTTATCTAATATATTATAAATAATTTAAATTAAATTTTCAATGTATATATTATAGAAATTTGAAACATTAAATTTTCAATGTATATATTATGGAAATTTGAAACATTCTCTTGTTTAATAAAAAATTGAAGCATTCTCTTGTTTCACGGGAGAGTGATAGTCTAACCTTGTGCTAATATAACCCTCACCCAAGGGATCCACGTTTGGCGGTGTAAATTGACCCTTGTTGGTGTGAATTGACCCTTTGCTTGTACATGGGGTTAGCATGTTGTTCGAGAAAATTTTAATGTGTCATATTGACCTCAACTACGTAGCTGATAAATATTATTTATGCACAGTGAAAAGTTTAGCAATGAATTATAAAATAATCACCTTAATTATTATTTACGCACAGTGAAGACTTTAACAATAAATTATAAAATAATCACCTTTGTCTTGTATAAGTAAATCTTTTAAGACTATTAATTATAAAACAAGACTTGTACTGCAAAGGATCTGACGGCAGCGACATCATTACCAAATAAGACCCTTGACTAATTATAATTAAAAAAATTAAAAATTGTAAAATTAATATTTTAAAAAAGATATTAAAAAATATAAAATTAATATGTTTAAAAAAATAAATTAAATTGCTTTATAAAGTTAACATTATAAATTTGGTTTATTTTTTATCAACAAAAAATTATTTCATCTTCAACGCATTATGGAATGGGTAAGAGCTGCCTTTCTCGAGGGATAATAAGGTTCATAATGAGTAAGCACAAACTTTCCAAGTTGAATAGTTTAACCCTATAATGAAGATTGGTTATGTATTTTAGAAAAACTAGCCAAAATTGTCTTACTTTATTAGAATGCCCAAGCTTCATTTCTTGGCCAGTTTGAGATTCAAATTGGAGAATATGCATTTTATAATTATATATAGTTATAAATTTTAATATTTTAAGTTTGATTTTTATTATTTTAAGTTTTAAAGTTGAAAATTTTATTTTGGCATACATTTTTGATGAAGTTTTATATTAGTGAGAAAAATAGAATATGTAGATATTTTGGTATACTTGATAGAAGGTACATAGGGTTAGTATATGTAATTAAGCCATAAGGCGGCACTATTTGAAAACAACTCTCTTAACTGTTAGTGTGTCCATGTTTGAGCTATTGGATTAAATGTTAGACCATTGAAATGTTTTAGGCCATTAGATCAAGTAAATATTTTTATATGTGTTTTTTATAATGTTAGGTTTTTTCTTTTTAATAAGTTAGATGGAATTTAGGTTTTGGTGACTTTTAAGTTAAAATGTTGTTATTAAAAATTTGTTAGATTTTAACCTCAATTTTTTTAATAAAATTTAAATTAATAACTTAATAAAACTAGATTTAACATAAATTAGTTTAATGAATAAAAAAATTTGTAAAACACATAAACATTAATTTTTTGGGTACATAAGCAAAAATTTTCTATTTATAATAAAAATTATATCATAAAATTAAACTCCACACAAACCAATTAATTTATATTACATGGATAAAAAACAATATAAAAAAAAGGAAAATAACTATTTATATATTTAAATATTACATTTTTGTGCTACTATGCTCTCCAACAAAATATGATAGAAAGGTTGTAATGTCATGTTTAACATTTTGACTATGTCAAATTACACGAAATTAAAAATAAAAGTAAATTAAATAAAAAAATTGACATAATGTATTGAACATTTTAACTAGGTCAAAATACAATAAAAATAATAAAAATAATAAAATAAAATAAAGATAAACCATAAATACAGCCCATGGTATTCATGTACTATGTAGTTTCTTTATAGGGGGAACTAAGATGGCCTAAAACAATCTTAACTCTGGATCTAAACTAATTATTTAATATAATTATTTTTAAATGTTTATAACCATTATTCTTTTAAAATTTTACTTAATAAAATGTATCTAGATTTTCATACATCCAAATATACATAGTTTTTCTTCTTCTATATTATTTTTGTTACAACTATTTTATTATTCCAAAAATACATGGTTTTTTTTTTGTTATATATTATTTATGTTACAACTGTTTTATAATTGATGAGTATTGTTTCTTAATAGATAAAAATTAAATTAATAATGCTTTTTTTTTTTTTTTTTTTTTTTTTAATTTTTTATTTTTAAATTTTTATTTATTTTATAAATATGTGATCTTTTTTAAATTTCCAAATTATTTCAGAGGACGAGCTTTCACTTTAGCAATAATGATGAATGTTTATAATTCTCATTTCTTAAATAACACTAAATTTACCTTTAAAGGGGTCGGTAACAATTGTTTGTATCAAAGTTAAGGATACAGAAGAAAGGAGACATGGTGAAGAGAAGCTTCCAACCTTACAACAAGCCCTAAAAAGGCATAACGTTGAATGTATGGAATCCATTTTCCCTGATACACATGATAAGTGCAATGAAAAATCTTGGAATTTGGAAAATGTCACGAAGCTTATCTAATGTTCCATTCATTTAGATATGAAGTATATGGAAGAAGAAAAGTAGGACAATGGATACCTATCAAGAATGTATGATTCTTTAGAAGGAAGCGACGTTGACAAGGCTATGGAGGACCAAATAGCATAATTAAAAACAAAAGAGGACTCTTCAGAAAATGGGTTACTCAAGGATTTTGGAATCCAGATGAGCTACATTATCTGACTGATTCAAGAAAGCGCTCAAAAAGAGACATACAATAGTGATATAGAGACAATTTATTCATAAACAAGAGAAAGCTAGAATTATAACTCGAGATACAGTTATGGGAAGAGAAACATTCCAATTGTAAGGAGGAGTCAAAGTTACATGACTGGTAATTCACTCAACATAATTCTCCACCACTTATTCTGGAGGAGAAAGTTCCTACTACCTCATCAATTGAAGAAGGCCCACATGAGAAAATCATAAGAGATTCCTCAATGTTATTTTCATTTGACATTCAGTCACTCTGCTCTTTTTTGTCTAGTAGTCTCTTTACCTCTACCCTTAAATTCAATGACTCAGAAAATACTAGACAAAAGACACTTACCTATTGCAATCAGTTCAAAAAAAAGGTATCTCTAAAGGGTCACTTGGGAAGGAATCTATTATTTAAAAGACCAAAAAAATAATTTCATTTCAAAACAAAAATGTACTATCACTAGGGAAGGGAGTTATTAAATTTAAAATTTGTTCCCATTCTTGTCACTACAAAATTTGATTGTTGCTTTTTATTTGATGGGAAAATAAATGATCTTTCAAAGGCACTAAAGTCTTCAATTATGATCCTTAAAGAAGTCGCTATATTCCTTGATTATGAGTTGATTTTTTCTTCTTACTTTTGGGTCTTCATGATGTTTCTTATACCGACTGAGGTGAAAAGTTACAAAGAAGTGGAATATTGGTCGTTCAAAGAGGAATTATGGAAATATGATTGTAGATAATTTATTAATATAAATTATCTGAACTGAGATTAATTAATCATCCCCAAGGGTTAAAAAGGGCCCAAATGTATGTTATCCATAAAATTGACGATTAAGATAACTCTATGCTCTATTTCAAATGACAGGTGAAGGTGGATTTACCATACTGAAGCTTCTTAGTAGTCTCTTATGAAGTACAACATGTCATAGTGATAAGTTTTTATTCCATTAAATAATTCTAGTTGTAGAGCAGAGTCAGAGTTCTAGGAGTAGTATCAGAGGAATTCAACATTGCGAATGTCATAGAAGCAAAAAATTTCGTGGTAGGATGAAGTCTGCCCAACTTGGTCATAAAAACCAAGTGAATCCTTCATGCAGAAAAAAAATAAAAAATGCATATTTCGTCATATAGAGGTCTTGAGTACTTTGGCCAAAATGTCTCATCCATTATGAAAAACACATCTTACATGCAATTAATAACAAAGAATTTGTTCCACATCAATTACCCAATATGAATATTTTGATTTGAGGTCTAGTAAACATAATTCTCCACCCCTTATTCTGGAGGATCAGTTGGAGCCGAGAAAGTTCCTACTACCTCTTCTTTCTTATATGCTATTCTTTCCTATACCACAACCTTACGACGTTTCCTTTGCAACATGTGGTGTAATTGCTAGTTATATTTCAATGCAAATTTCATACCCGAAGTGTATATGGTTTGGCCTTTTGATTGCAGTTTTAGGATTGAGACGTTTTTTTTTATGAGATTGGGTGGGAAAACACTGTTCACCCCACCCATTCATAAAGTTTCCTTATCGACCTTCTAGCCAATTATATGTTGACATATGCGACAAAATATTGAGTAAGTTTAAATCATCTTGTTTGTATTCGATATCTCCACCTTCCCAGGGATTCTTGTTTTTACTCTTTGGAACTCCCGCGTGTTTCATTGTTGTACCCGTGGTTCGATGTATAAAGTGATAAGTACTTGTCAATACTCCATTTATACATTTTACAATTTGTCATTACGATTTTGAATTGGGTGAGGAGGTATCTCAACTCGAGTGCGACAACCTCTACCACAGAACTTGTGTTTTAAGATGGTTTAATATGGTTGGGGTTTCGCCATACCTATCTAGTGTGTCAGTACAAAATTCACGCATGAATTTATTTCGAAGGATGGTTGGTTAGTTTGTTTTCTGAATCATCATTGCATAGGTGTAAATAAGTATATAATTTTTTTTTGGTATTAATAGAGAAAAAAAGAAGATAAATCCAATATTTAAAAAAAATTATAAAATGACAAATTTTAGTTGTAAATCTATTACTTTTATACAAAATAATAGAAAAAATATAACTTCTATATTACAAATAATTATAAAATGGCCAATTTCAGTTTCAAAAAAAAAGAAAATGAAAAAAAAGAAAAGAAAGATAAATCCAATATTAGAAAAAATTATAATTTAACTCTAGCTTTGTGTTTTGTGACTCATATTATTAGATTTTACTTTTACATGTTTTACTAATTTACAATAATAATAAATTTGATGGATTTTGATCTTCATTATTTCTAAACCATTTTAGAGAAAAAAGGTCTATAAAGAAATTAATGTTGAAAAAAAATAATAATAAATTTTCATTAAAATTTTGAATATAATGACTGTTTATTAAAAAAAATAAAAATTATAAATATAAATAAAGAGTTTAAATATTTGTAAGATGTATAATATCTTAATTTTATAGTATAGAATATAATTAAAATTAAAATTCGAATTCGAATTAGGCTATGCTGTAAACACTTGAAAAACAAACAAAGAAGTGTTGGGCATGCTCGTTGTAAACAACGACAAGGAGACTTCTTTTTGCAAAAGAAACAACAACAAATGAATTTTTTGACTAGAATATCGAGAGTTTGGTCGTCATGCATATTTTGTTGGGATTTGATTTACACGGTAAATGGAGGATTTTACGATAGAGAGGAATGATGAGATTGGGGAACTTATTGATTACAATAAGAAATCGATAAATACCCAAAGGAAAAATGAGGACTGGGATTAACAAACTCATGAAAATTTCAAACTATTAAAACTGAGAAAAAAAAAAATTACATCTAGATTTGAAGTATACCTTGTAAGCTTGTGTGTTGTGAAACAGATGCTCTATGCTCCAAGAACTCTCCTCCTCGGCTACCAACAGTAGCTACAGATAGGTCGAGTGGCAACCGATTGGGATTAGGGTAAACAAATGTGCCAAATATCTCCAAACTTAGGAAAATAGTTGGCTTAACACCAGGTGGTAATTGAGGCTAGAGTATAGATTAGATGGGAGTAATGGTTAGTGCGAGGAGAGGATTATTAACGTGGACAACTAGATCACGAGTATAGATTCATTTTAAATATGGATTTAACATGAGTCTAGAGAGATTTAATTTATTGTGGCGGACATGAGCAAAATTTCAATATTGATGACTCATAGACAAAATTACACATCATACTAAATTATAAAATGAGACTCTAGCTCAATAAAATTAATTGGAGTATGAACGCGAGGTTATATTGGCAACACTATCCCTGCAAATAATTTCAAGCATCTGTGTGTTACGTGAGCAATGTTCACGTGAACATGGATCCCATTGGCATATTCCGTAGGTGTAGATTAAATCAAGAATTTAATAACCATTTGCTTGCAACATTGCCAAAGTACAATAATGGATTAGGGGAGGGACGCCATAACCTGTGCACCCTCCCTTCAACCTCGACATTCAACGTGGAGCTTTCCACGTAACTTGTATGACACATGTTGAGTGTATGCTGCCACCTGTCGTGGTTGGTGATAGTTATTAATAGGTGGATTTATGGAGGGTTTAGGGTTTCATACAAACAGTTTTGTGCGATGTACATTCTTTCTTGAGTTATGTTGTCTGGGCTCGGAGTGTGGGCATTTCGCTCTGCTCATGATGGTCGCGGCCCATTCCATTTCTTGTTCTGTTGGTCCGCCATTGTTCTTATGATGGTCCGCCATTGTTGTCCGCTAGGGTTTGTATGGGGTTTATGCCAACCGAAATTGTTGTTTGCAGAGGGTAAATTATGGTTTATGGGTCCACATTTGTTGCGTTGCTTTGTCAGAATTCTTGTTTGCAGATGTCGCTTAGGGGTTTATGGGTCTGTCATTGTTGTGCTGCTCACCCATAATGTATGTTTGCAAAGGTTGGTTTGGTCGACAGGCAGGTCGGTGGTCGATTGGTCTATTCTTCATTTTTTTGCAAATTTCTTGTTAGGTTTTTTTTTTAAAATGTAATTTTTATTTGTTTTTCGCAGGTATTTTCCATGGATGGCATTGAAGAGCTCTAGCGAGGTTTGGGGCGATGTTGTGGTGGCTTCTGCGGTTCTCTGGTAGGATTCAAAATCCTACCAACCACTACTTTATGTTTTTTAACACTTCTACTATGTGTTTTTTAACACTTAACTCGCTGTTGGGAACAATTTAGCTCTCGTTGCTGTTCTATGACATGTTTTTTAACTGTTGTTGGTAATTTTGAGTGAGTTGTGCGTTTGTTGTTATGGGTATCTATCATTCGTTTATGGTTGAGTCATTGTGCATCTGCAGACATATTGGTATTGAGTTTTCTTTTATAATTTTGTTGTATAATTTTTTAACATGTCGTTGGGAAGAATTTAGCTCTTGTTGTGTTATGTGGCATGTTTTTTAACTGTTGTTGGTAATTTTGAGTGAGTTGTGAGTCCTGTTGTTATGGGTATCTGCCATTCATTTATGCTTGAGTCATTATGCTTCTGAAAACATATTGGTATTGAGTTTTATTATATAATTCTGTTGAATAATTGTTTAACTCGTTGTTGGGAAGAATTTAGCTCTCATTGCTCTATTCTATGACATGTTTTTAAACTGCTGTTGCTAATTTTGAGCAAGTTGTGAGTTTTGTTGTTATGGGTATCTGCTATTCGTTTATGGTTGAGCCATTGTGCATCTGCAAACATATTGGTATCGATTTCAACTCGATATTGGGAAGAATTAGGTCTCGTTTCTGTTGGGAATAATTTAGCTCTCGATGTTTCAGTAGTTAAATTATCTCATTAGTTCCGAAGTTCAATTTTCAGCCACGTTTAATTTTTTGTTTTATCTTTTTAAAGTTTTTCAATGTAATTCTAAATTGTGAACCATTTTTCAGGAAAACGAAAATGGCTTAGCCAACGTTAGTATGAATTGATATGATATGATTTTAAATAACAAATTTTATTGTAGGGTTATATGTTGGCATTTTGGATCCTGGCCCTCGGTCCCTCGTTCTTATGCAACCAAGCTAGTGTGAAAGGCCTGATCTCCAGTTCTCATTCGTGAAAAGGAGGTTCTCTCCCTATGCATGCCCTCACCACCAGTTTCCATTATGGACTTAAAATTCTGCCATTCGTTTATGGTTGAGTCATTGTGCATCTGCAAACATATTGGTATCGAGTTTAACTCGCTATTGGGAAGAATTAGCTCTCGTTGTTGTTGGGAATAATTTAGCTCTTGATGTTTCATTAATTAAATTATCTCATTAGTTCTGAAGTTCAATTTTCAGCCATGTTTATTTTTTTGTTTCATGTTTTTAAGATGTTCAAGTTCCTCTTGGGGTAAGTAAAAGTTTGCATTGCAGTTTACTTTGTTTTATGAGTTTGGGGTTTTATGATATTTTGGAGGATAAATTTTCTGGTTGGTTATGAAGTTCAATTTTCTACCATGTTGTTTTCTCTTTTTGTTTTAGCCTTTTGAGATGTTCATGTTGTAGTAATTTAAAAGTTGATTGTTAAAGAGAATTTGGAATAGGTTTCATTCCTGTAGGTGTCTAGGCTTTGAATTTTGAGTTCATTTTTCTATTGGTGCACTGATCTTCAAGGTCATGCTATTTATTTGTTCGTAGCCTTCAATTTTAAAGTTTTTCAACGTAATTCTAAACTGCGAACCATTTTTCAGGAAAATGAAAATTGCTTAGCTAGCGTTAGTCTGAATTGCTATGATACGATTTTAGCAGAGAATGGAGTGGACAATGTGATAGAGTATGGAATATTTTAATTAACAAAGTTTATTGTAGGGTTACATGTTGGCATTTTGTATGTTGATGTTAGTATGAATCTTAATCACAAGTGTACGAAAAAATACCACTTTAGATGTGCATAAAAAATAACCCTAACAACAAATATGGTTGCCAATATCTTTAGATCTGCAATTAGTTGACCAAGATAAATGCTGCAAAAATCTAGATATATGCATTAAAAGACATTAAGCAGTAAATAAAAACAAGAGTTGCTCCATGCATCCAATAGACAAGACACGAATATGTTGAATGAATTTTGTATTAATGGCACTTGGGAGGAAAACATAGAAGGATGCTACCAGTTCTCCTCAATGGGATGGATTCTTGTAAGCCCTCAACACTTCAGATCTAAAATTCCTCTCTCTTGATGGTGTAGAAAACCCAGAAAAAAATGGAACTCAAAGGGAGCTCACAAGCAAAAAGATAGAAAAATATGACAATGATGGTGGATCAAAGTCAGACCAAAAGTATAGATCCAGAGTGATCTTTAGGCAACAAAAGGTAGTGAGTGAATGGAAAATCCCTTCTATTTATAACAAAATATTGAGTTAGTCTAGATATTGGTGCATAATTAAATATTAGTAACCAAATCAAGATCCAACTTTTATGGAATATTTTATTATATTTGTTGGAGGGAAAAAGAATTTGACTTCGGTCAAATCCCTTTATTTGTAAATAATAAATAAATAAATAATTTATTTATATTTTAAGGATGTGGTTGAGTAATAACCAAATAAATAATGATTTATTTAATTATTTATAAATGATTTAGTCAAATTTAACAAGGAATATTATTTAAATAAGGTTTAAATAATTATTCCTAGAAAATAATAAGATAAATAATGATTTATCTAATTAATTTTCCTGTTTTGGGTTAAATATGATCAGGAATATTAATTAAACTGCTGTTTAACTAATTATTCCTTGAGGAAAATCAAACAAATGTGGATTTATTAGTTATTTCCTCATGGGGTTTCCTGTTTAGACCATATACAACTTAACAAAGGTGGTTTACTAAGTTATTTTTCATAGTGAAAACAATTTTACTTAGGGTAAAATTGGTCTTACATGGTGTACTTAGGTCCATCTAATAGTAATAGGTTATATGACCAAAAAATGGTGTAACAACTGACATTATTTTTCTTACAAAGAAGTTTGGAATAGTGTTACATGTAACAAAGAGCTATATACATACTTTGCATTTTATATTGAAGCTTTGTAATTTTAAGTGACTTTTGTTGTTGTGGGTATCTTCGATTCGTTTATGGTTGATTCATTGTGTTAGAGATCCTTGACGCCATCTTGAACATATTGGTATCGAGTTTTATTTTATAATTATGTTGTATAATTGTTTAACTCGATGTTGGGAAGAATTTAGATCTCGTTGCTGTTGGGAATAATTTAACTCTCGATGTTTCAGTAGTTAAGTTCTCTCATTAGTTCTGAAGTTCAATTTTCAACCATGTTTATTTTTTTGTTTCAACTTTTAAAGATGTTCAAGTTCTTGTTGAGGTAATTAAAACTATTCACTTTTTGTTTTGTGTTGTTAGCTGAGTTATGTAGTGTGTAGTGATGTCATCCTATGTGTTCAGGAAAAACTAACATCATACAATATCAAATAACTAACAGAACCAGTATAAAGAGGTATTCTTTGCAACATGTTGTGTGTGGATAGATATGTGAGATATGGTTTGTGAAGTATGATGAAAACATTTAAATTCTACTTAGTGTAGTTGACAGCAAATATGGGATCTATTAAGATAAAAAAGTCCAAACATATAGAAAAACTTCATACATCATACAATATAAAAAAACTAAGAAAAATAACAACATTTTCATGCCATTCTCTCAGAGTGTTCCATTATAATAGACTATAGATGTTCCTTCTAAGATCGATTTTGGTTACAATGCCGCATATAGTATGGAATAAATCAACCTTCATGTGACAAGAAAAAATAGACAATCCATCCAAAATCCACATCATAATGTGGTTACAACCAAAAACATATAACACCCCTATTCTTTATGGCCTTGAGAATCTTCAGTGCCAAACCCTAAGTTTCCTGATTGAGCCAAGTAGGTTGGCCTTCCTAAGAAGGGTTGATTAGGTTGTGCTTGATTGCTGCCATATTATTGAGACCAGTTTGTCCCTTCCAACTGTTAGGGTCCTATAATAATAGGGATCATAATTTTGAATTGGCTATGTTAAGTCTTGTAATATTGTACATACCTTTGGATTTCTGCAAACGTTTTCCCATATTAAAAAATTAAAAGAGGTATGTCCTAAAATGAATAGTCAAAGGACCAAAAGAAAAAAGATTATGAACCCCATAAAAAGAAGAAAAAATAAATTATGAAAGTGTTGCACATTCAAATGCCACTACTCTTAGTTTAGTTTACTTCTGCAAATAAATTGTGTGCAACTTGTTCAAAATGCCACAATTCATGTTGATCATGCAATCTAATCTTGATCATTCATGCCTTTAAATTTTATGTTATGTTAGTTAGTGAATAAAGATCTGACCAAACCATTTAATTTTGGCAGTTTAGTATTTAGGTAGAAAATAAAAATGAGCTCATAAGTTTAATCTGAGCCATTGGAAGATATAAGGTTAGAAATAAGTTAGTTTGCTTACAAAAGAAAATAAAAGGGACAACAAGCTCTCAAATGCACCTAATAAAGGAAATGAAAAATGTTAGCATAAATAAAAGTGTAGGTAGAATACTTTTCAAAAGTTCTATAAGCATCATTATGCTTATCCCTTAAAAGAGAACTGCTAAGTCTCTAGAAAACAAGGAGAGACAAAGATTGAGAACTACTAAAGATGAAGACTTATGAAATGTTCTTAGTTAAATCAATGAAGAGAAACTCATTAATTAACCCTTTGTTCCCTTCTCCCTCTTCATTCCCCCTTATCCTAACCCTTTTCCCCTTTTGGAAACCAATTACCCCTTCCCCTTGCTAAAATCCCTTTTTCATCTTTGAAAACCCCCTTCCCCTTGCTAAAATCCCTTTTTCCCCTTTGAAAACCCCCTTACCCCTTCAAAAAAATTCTATGTTTTCATAAAAAACACAAAAAACCCACTTTTCAAAGTTTGAAGCGCAAAAATATTAAATGGGCCCCACTTTGATTTGACACCTCTGTTGCTTTATAAACCCAACCCCACCATTCAAAGCGATTTCGTAAAATATCCCCACCTTCCCTCACGATCTCATCACAATCATTCAATCTGAAGGCCCATGTGGCTTTTCGGCCCCCCTTTGCCATCCGAAGATTATCACCAAGGGGGGGGGGGGGTGTTGGGTGGTGGTGCGAAAAGGACTGTTTTACAAAACCATTATGGACATACGTTCCAGCCTCACAGGAGTTTGGACCCCCCCAAGCGCAAAATCGTAAACTACCATACCCCCCCCCCCACCCAAAAAAAAAAAAACCATTTTCTAAATCCGCTGTTTGAAATGATCGTTACGCCGTGCACATGCCACTGCCCGTTTTCCAATTAAAATCCATCCCTCCATAATTCCGTTGCAAAATTAATTTTCTACTCATTAAATTCGCGCCCTCGAACGATAATACAATTTTTCCCATTATTAAGCCCGCTTGCCTCCCTACAAACCCTTTTTATCATTATAGGTTGTTTAATTTGTTGAAACCTTAGTTAAACTAAGAGAGGGGGGGTGAATCAGTTTAGTGCATTCAGGGTCTTGTAAAACTTTCTTTTACACTTATTTACATCTTCATTTTGTGATCAACTTAATATACAATGGAACAAAAATCTTAATAAGTGAACAACAGGTATTAAGCAGATTAAATACAGAATATCAACACATAATCATCATGCAAAGGCAAGCTCCAACTCCCTCTCACCACTGATTTTCTGTAGGCTACAACCTACAGGAGGCTACTACCTCAATTCTGTAAGCTACAACTTGCAAGGAAGCTCCAACTCCCATCTATTTTCTGCAGGTTGCAACGTACAAGAGGCTCCTACCTTAGCCAGCTACAACTGGACATCGATCAAGCTACAACTTGATATGGAAGCACCAACTTCCTTACACTACAATGAAAACACATGTTGATTTACCTGGATATCAGCTCTGTTCTGTTCCTTCTTCACTGATGTCCTCCAGCCTTCATATCTGCCTTATATCATCTTTGAATCTTTACAACTTCTCTATCTGCTCCTTCTTCTTCTTACACTCTCTAACCTCCTGCAGCTCTCTTACATTCTTCTTCCTTTCTCATCCATTCTGCAGTTCTCTAACTTCTCTCTTTCCACTGATATTACATCTCTTATACAGATAACTCCTGACTGATTGCATTCTACAAGGAATATGAAGTGAACAGGCACGACTCTTTGCCTTCCACCATCTCATTTTATCGCTAATCATTTTAGGAGGTTACAACACTATCTACTCATTTCAGAATTAAATTGGAGTTTTGCTTTGCCTACGGAGACTTGCCTTTGCATCACATATAATAAAATAATTAAATCATTTACATTTATAGTTTCAACAGATAAATCTCACTCAACCCTTTCAGCTCTTGGGTCGCCGTATGTTTGTCCTCTTTTTTTTTTTGCTGATGTCACTGTCTTTTCAGTTTCTGCTGGTATATTCTAGCTTTGCTGCATAACTGTTCTATTTTTTCCATTATCTGTGTCTTTTGTGTTGCGTTCACATGCATATCAACCTTTCATCAATCGGACGGCCATCGGACTCCGCCTTTTCTTAATTTTCCAATCTGACGAAATTCACACAGAAAGTTGCATGTTATTTAATTGTTCCCAACCTACGCAAAATAGGTGGTTTTAGAATGCCATGCGTTGCCCTCTTAACGCTATCGCGTTCGTTTCACCTTTTACCACTTATCCTCCAAAAGCGGTGCGAAACAACAACTTACCAGTTTTCTAATCCTGCCTTCACTATTCCGCGGATTTCAAAATATATTCCACTATCTTTTTTCTATCGCATTTAGGCATTCCACCGTTTTGTGTTATAATCCTCCTTTGTCCTACGATGTGATTTAACAAAGGAAGACCACATACTTCTGGACTTGAAAAGACCTTTAGGTTTCGGCTTTGATCTTCATCGCGTCTGCTCTCTTTATCGCACTTCGGCGATTCCAGTCATCCCATGTGCCTTCGTCCATCTGATCTCCCGATATGCGATATGCGAGGGGTCCCACTAGGCTGTATCTCGGCGTTTCGACTATTTCTCTTTTTCTTCGTTTCTCTGTTGTTCTTTCATCCTCCCGATGCGATTTCTCAAAGGGAAACCTTATACCTTCGGATTTGAAATCCTGTAGACTTTGTCTTTGAAATATATCGCATCCGAGACTCTTTTCGCATTTTGCACTTCGTCCTGAGCTTGTGATGAGCGATATGCGATCGGGTCCCACTTGACTTTATCGCTACTTCACATCGCAACTCTCATGACTTCTAAGATTGTGCGATATCTCTCCTGCCCCGATTGCGATATGCGATCGCATCCATCGCATCTTCTCATCGCCACTTCGTCGTATGTGATGAACTTCGCATCGCCAATGTGCGATATTGCACTGTGTTTCCACGTGTCCCTTCGCATTGCCACATCGCATCGCAAATTAAAACAATTACCTTGTGACTTGCGATTTCAATCTCCGCCGATGTGATCGTCACCATTGATCTACCCAGATCTACAGTCCTTGCTACTGCTGGCACTTCCGATTGGTTTCTATCCTGCTTGTCTTGCGATGAATCTTATCCATTCATTTCTTGCCTTTGCTGTTGCGATCTAATTGTGACCGTCCGTTCACCTCACTTGGAATTCTTCTGCCTTAGTCTATTTTCCATTTGTTTACGCTGTCCCGCTCTGTGACATCGGTCCCTCCACGCTACTCCTCCTGAGCTTGTTCTTTATTCTAAGTGCGCTGATCTCTCCTAAGCTTGTTCTTTATTCTAAGTGCGCTGATCTCTCCTGAGCTTGATCTTCTATTCGCTATTCACTCCGACTTGGGATTCTTTCGCTTGCTGCACGCCTTTGCTTCCTTTGCTGCTTTGTTAGCTGCATTCTCTCTGCTTTAGGCTATGCTTCTATCGATGCTCTTTTTCCTCTATGGTGATACTCCTTTCTGCTCCTTTGCCATCAATGAAAATATTTCCAACAGTCTCCCCCTTTGGCATTGATGGCAACAAATCCACTAATACTCCGAGACTTCCTTCAAGACTTCCTCCCCCTTTCATTCTGAGAAGTATCTTGTCTTTCTTCCTCTGTCTGCTTTATAGAAGAGCCTTTCTTATTTTTCTTGCTTTTCCTCCCCCTTTGACATCAATGGAAAAGGGTTGCACTTTTCCTAGTGTGGTTTCTATCTTTTCATAATACTCTGATCTTGAGGACCTGTTCCATGCACTGCTCCATTGCTATAGCTCTTTTGTGACAATTTTTATTGACTGCTCTCCCCCTAGAATGATGCTTTCTTGTCTGATATTGACTATCACTTGTCTTCTGCACTGATCCCGTTTCTTGTATGCAGCCCCCTTTTTTTTCATGTTAGAGAGTAATATCTGCAGACACTACCCCTAGCTTGTCTCTTAGATATTCGAATGGTTCTTTAGCAAGAGGTTTTGTGAATATGTCTGTTGCTTGTTCCTTAGTTGGTACATATTCCAACTTCACTAATTTCCGTGCTACTTTTTCTCTGAGGAAGTGGTACTTTATTAGGATGTGCTTTGTTTTTGAATGAAGTACAATATTTTTTGATATAATTATTGCAATTGTATTGTCACATTTGATAGAAATTGGTTCATCAATGCTTACCTTCATGTCTTGGAGATTTTGTTTCATCCACATTACTTGTGTGCAACATGCAGCTGCTGCTATGTATTCTGCTTCTGCTGTAGATAGAGAGATAGAAGTTTGATTCTTGCTTAGCCATGCCACCAGAATTTTTCCCAAATAAAATTCACCTCCACTTGTGCTTTTCTTGTCATCCACACAGCTGGCCCAATCTACATCTGTGTATGCTATCAATGTGAAGCTTTTTCCTTTTGGATACCATAGGCCATAATGTGAAGTTCCTTGTAGATATCTAAATATTCTCTTGATTGCAAGTAAATGATTTTGTTTTGGTGCTGCTTGATATCTTGCCACAAGTCCTACTGCAAACATAATGTCTAGTCTAGAAGCAGTTAGGTATAGCAGACTTCCTATCATGGACCTGTAAAGTTTTTGATCTACATCTGTTGATCCATCATTAGCACATAGTTTGCATCCAGTGATCATGGGAGTTGACACAGGTTTTCTGTCTTCCATTTGAAACCTTTTTAACATTTCTCTTAAGTATTTTTCTTACGAAATGAATATTCCTGTGTTCTTTTGTTGAATTTGAAGTCCTAAATAGAAGGTGAGCTCTCCAATAATTGACATCTCAAAATCTGATTTCATTTCTTCAGCAAATCCTTTTGCTAACTCATCTTTGTTGCTTCCAAACATGATGCCATCTACATACACTAATACAATTAAGAGTTCATTTTCATTAGCCTTTATGTACAAATTGCTATCTACTCCTCCTTTCTTGAACCCTTGTTTTTGCAAGTATTTGTCCAGCCTTGAATACCATGCACGAGGAGCTTGTTTCAGACCATATAAGGCTTTCTTTAATCTGCACACATAGTCATGTTTATCTGTTAATGAGAATCCTTCAGGTTGTTCCATGTAAACTTCTTCCTCTAGATCTCCATTCAGGAAGACAGACTTTACATCCATTTGATATACCTTGAAATCATGATAGCATGAAAAGGCAAAAAACATTCTGATTTCTTCCATTATGGCTACAGGGGCAAAGGTTTCATCATAATCAAGACCTTCAATTTGTGAATATCCTTTGCATACAAGTCTGGCTTTATTTCTAATTACCTGTGCTTGTTCATTCATCTTATTCTTGAATATCCATTTTGTGCCAATGACATTTTTCCCAGTGGGTCTTGGAATTAATTCCCGGGTATTTTTCTTCTCAATTTGGTCTAGTTCTTCATTCATAGCATTTACCCAGTTTTTTGTCTTTGTTGGCTTCTTCGAACTTCTTTGGCTCTATTTGAGATAGCATGGCTAGGTATACTTCTTCTGTCTGTTCAGCAAGTTGTCTTCTTGTTTGGACTCCCACACTCTTGTCTCCAATGATTTGATCTTTTGGATGGTTCTTTTGAGTGTGTCTTGAGGGACCTTTTGAGTTTAATTTAATATCTTCTGTTGTCTTGCTATGTTCATCATTATCTTGGTTCTTAGCTTCATGATCATCTAGAGGATTGGCGCAAATTGTGCTTCTTTTTCTGTTTGGTAGATTTTCATCAAATATTACATCAATGCTTTCCAAAAATTTGTGCAGTATTTTGTTGTAGCACCTGTAACCCTTACTCTTGGATGCATATCCTAAAAATATTCCTTCATCAGCTCTTGCATCAAACTTCCCCAATTTTTCATCATTAAATTTTATGAAACACTTACTTCCAAAGACTCTAAAGTGCTTGATTGATGTTGATTTACCATGCCATAATTCGTAAGGAGTCTTATCACAATTTGGTCTTAGATGAGCTTTGTTGAGAATGTGAATAGTTGTATGTACTACTTCTGCTCAATAGGTTTGGGGAATGTTACTTTCTTGCATCATGGCTCTGGAAATCTGTTGTACTGACCTATTTTATCTTTCTGCCACTCCATTCTGTTGAAGTGTACCTGCAATTGTAAACTATTGTTTTATCCCATGTTCATTGCATAGGTCTGCAAAATCATAATTACTGTGAGTCACCCTCCTGCAATACGTCGATGCATTTAGCTTGCATCTACATTTGGATTATACGCCAATGCCTTGAATATCTTGAATTTCCAATTGCTTCAAATTTATATTTGAGAAATGCCACCATGTCAACTGCAAAATCATCTATTATTAGCATGAAATAAGATTCTCCATCTCTGTGCATTAGTTCTTAGTCCACACGTGTCCATGTGTGCATAAGTCATGGCTCATTTGTAGACAAGTTCATCTTTATTCTTGAAACATGTGAGGGTTTGTTTTCCCAATTGGCAGGATTTACATATAGTATTTGGAGGCTTCTTTATTGTAGGCATATTTCTGACTACTTTCTTCTTTCTCAGACTGATGATGTGGTCAAAGTTTAAGTGTCCCAATCTTCTATGCCATAACCATGATTCATCAAGTTTGCTTATGTGGCATGTTTCATTCTCTTCTTCCAATATATAGACATTACTTTCTGTTCTAACACCTTTGATCAAGGTCTTTCCTGTGGTGCTTGATCTTACTTCACAATATTGGGCTCTGAAAAGGACCTCACAGCCTTTATCACACATTTGACTGACGCTTAGCAGATTGGCTTTCAGCCCATCCACAAATAGTACATCTTGAGCCTCTCCTCTTCCATTATTCAGACTGACTGACCCTTTTCCTTTGATTTTCCCTGCTTTATCATTTTCGAATGTTACATTTCCAAATTTCTTTTCATCAAAGGTTACAAAATTGGTTCGATCTCCAGTCATATGCTTTGAGCATCCACTGTCCATATACCATTGGATTTTCTAATCTTGAGCTATTAGAGCCAGGTCACACTTATTCAACTTATTTTTCCACTGCAGGCAGCTATTTTTTTGGCACCTTTTCTGAGAAGATGGACCACATTATTTGAGAGGACATTTGGAAGACATGTGTCCGATTTGATGGCATACAAAGAATTTGATTATATTTTTAAATGGATTATGTGTACGAGTGAACTCTCCATTGTTCATAAATCTCCTTGGGGTTTTAAACATCAGTCTTTGTCCATACGTTTTGCACTCCATGGCTTTACGGCTGAAACCCTTACAACAAAAACAATACCCATGGAAATGATTAGTGTATCTGGTGAAGGGTTGTCTTCTCCATTTGGTTGCTTGAGGTAGTCTTTTCATTTTCTACATCCTTTGCTGGTTGAAATCAATTATTTTCGTCTGACAGTATGCAGCAATATGTCCCAGTTTGTGACAGGAAAAACAAGTGACATTTCTCATAGGAGGAAAGAATCTCCTTTGAGATCTTCCAAACTTGTTCAATTGATCTTCAGGAACAATTGAAATTTTTGAAATTGCGTGCTTCTTCCTCTCATTCTTTGTCTCTTGATGTTGCTACTTGTTTTTGTTTGTTTCATCACACATCAAGTTCTTGCTGGCTTCTGCTTATGTGGTTCCCTTTTGAGCTGCTTCATCATTCCTTTCAATGTCTACCTTCTCCGAGGTCTCCATGGAGGCAATCTCATCTCCGAGTTGCTTACACCCCCTTCTCCTTTCTTCTATCAGTCTTCTAGCTGCAATAATCTCAGATTGCTGAGAGTTAATTTTTATTTTACAGCTTTCACAAAAATGATATTCTGGTTATCCTCTACCTTGGATTTGCTGGTTTCTCCTTCGTAACCTATCCCAGTCTTTATGAGAGGAGATCTTTGAGCATTTAGTATTTTATTCAACTGTTCAGTTCTTGTCATTCGAGGAGTGTTCATTGTCAATTCCCTTTGGGTGTGTTCTAATTTCTTTCTCAAGCATACTACTTCTTCTTCCAATTTTTCTTGCTTCTGAATTTTATCCTTAATTTGCTTTAGTAACGCGTCTTCCACCTTCTTAGCTTCTTCAAATTCTACTTTCAATTGAATGAGGTCTTCTGAATTTTGTACCTCTTTTACATATTTGAGAAGAATGTCTTTCTGTTTTCTTCACTTGAGTTTAAGTCTGTCTATTTCCTCCAGGGCACTTCTTAGCTCCCCCTCAAGATCTACCTCACCTTCTTCCTCATCTTCTAGAGGGAATCCTTCAGACTCTTCCTTGGCCATCAACACAAATTCAGAGGTTCCTTCTTCATTTGAGGATTCATCTGAGATTTCAGATGCATTGCTATCTTGCTGAGCATAAAGTGATTTTCTATTGAATCTCTTCCCTTTCTGCCAGTTATTTGTTTTGGTTTTCTCTGTCTCTTGAGTCTGATTCTTTGTTTTCTTGTAAGGACACTTCAATGCATAGTGCCCAACTCTTCTACAGTCAAAGCATTTAAATGGAAGCTTACATTTATACTTACCTGAGCCTCTATCCAATCTTCTGACAAATTTTGCCTCTTCTTCATCAGAGCAGGAGCATGTATCTTCCTTTTCTTATTTTCTCTTCTTAGCCTTAAAGGTTGCCTTCCTCACATTTGACTTCCTCTGTGGAAGTCTCATCTCATAGGTTGTTAAGTTTCCAAGTAATAGGTTCATGGTCAAAGTTTCCCAATCAATTGTTTCTTCTATGGCAGAAACCTTGGGATTAAAACTGGATGGTAAAGATCTCAATATCTTTTGAACAATTACACATTCTCTAATGGTTTTTCCTAGAGCTTTCATATTATTCACAATTTCTGTAACCTTTAAGAAGAAGCTGGAAACATCCTCTTCTTCATTCATTTTTATATTTTCAAATTGGGCTCGATAGACTTGTAGTTTGGCCATCTTCACCTTTTTATCTCCCTCATGGATACTTTCTAATGTATCCCATATTTCTTTGGCAGTCTTGTTGTGCATTACTTTGATAAATTATGCCTCACACAAACCACTTAAGAGAGCATTCATGGCTTTGGCATTAGCTATAAAATCTTTTTTGGCTTCTTTATCTGTGTCAGAATCCTTTGGGGCATATCCCAAAACCGCAACAGCTCAAACTTCTATTCTTAGAGACATTATGTACGTCCTCATTCTTATTTTCCAGAAGGCGTAATTTGTACCAGTAAACAAAGGGGCTTTATTTGTTGAGCATCCTTCTAGACTAGCCATCTTGGGGACCTAGGATCTCCTTCCAGTTGTTAAATTGATACAGAGGGAACCTGCTCTGATAGCAATTGTTGAACCCTTAGTTAAACTAAGAGGGGGGGGGTGTGAATCAGTTTAGTGCATTCAGGGTCTTGTAAAACTTTCTTTTACACTTATTTACATCTTTATTTTGTGATCAAATTAATGTACAATGGAACAACAATATTAATAAGTGAGCAGTAGGTATTAAGCAGATTAAATACAGAATATAAACACATAATCATCATGCACATAGACAACAGATATAAGTGGAAACCCATAAGGGAGAAAACCACATATTATTATTGTTGTGATGAAAAGGCATGCTCCAACTCCCTCTCACCACTGATTTTCTATAGGCTCCAACCTACAGGAGGCTACTACCACAATTCTGCAAGCTACAACTTGCAAGGAAGCTCCAACTCCCATCTATTTTCTGCAGGCTGCAACCTACCGGAGGCTCCTACCTCAACCAGCTACAACTGGACATCGATCAAGCTACAACTTGATATGGAAGCACCAACTTCCTTACACTATGTTGTGAAACCAACTCCAAAAATATAAGAAAAGAGATATCAACGCCTTAGAAATAAGCCACTTCGAGGGGGAAACCTCCAATACATTACATAAATGAACAATTATTGGATGCTACAAATGACCAAAACCTCCTTCTATATATAGGAGTCCATGGGGCCACAATTTAATCCTAGTGGGGTCACAATGTAATCCTAGCCGACCTAACAATAATAATTTAAGGGCACAATAATAAAAATATTGGGGTTACAGGGGTATAACAATAACAATAAGGGGGGCTACACTAACATAATAAGGGACTACACTATTAATATAGGGTCCTAACATGCCCCTCTCCTTAAAAAAAGTGTTTTCCTCAATGCTTCAGTAGCTTCGGGTGCTTTTGTATAAAATTCTCATCCTCCCATGTAGAATCTTCAGTGGGTAAGTTCTTCCATTTGATGAGATACTCTGAAATTGATCGATTTCTTAGTTGTCGAGTTCTTGTTTCCGTGATTGCTTTAGGTTTGAATATGGTTTTTCCTTCCTCATCAAGTTCTGGCAATATTGTTTGAACTGGAAGTTTGTCCCCTCTAACCTTTTTTAAGCATGAAACATGGAAAACTAGATGCACTCGCGAAGAAGAAGGAAGCTCCAATTTGTATGCCATAGTACCAATCTTTTGCAAAACCTTGTAAGGACCATAGTATTTTGGTGATAATTTATTATCCTTCTTAGCTTGCTTGAGGGACATTTGTTTGTATGGTTGTAGCCGTAAAAATACCTAGTCTCCCACATCAAAACTTCTCTCACTGTGATGTTGATCTGCCTATTGTTTCATTCGATTTTGTGCCAAATTTAGGTTATCCTTTAAGAGTTGGAGAACTTCTTGTTGATGCTCGATGTGATCCTCCACTGCTTGAACCCTAGAATTTTCCCTTAAATAATATGTGATGGATGGTGGATGATATCCATAAAGTGCCATAAATGGGGTCATTTTTGCTGCAGTATGGAAGGAAGTGTTATACCACCATTCAGTGAGAGGTAACCACTTGACCCATTGTGCTTGCTTATCAAATACAAAACAATGAAGATATCCTTCCAAACATTTATTCACTATCTCTGTTTGACCATCGGATTGAGGATGATAAGATGAGCTATGAGCTAGTTGAGTACCCAAACAAGAAAATAATTTCGTCCAAAAATTTCTTGTAAAAATGGGATCTCTGTCACTTACAATAATCTTCGGGTTTCCATGTAGCTTTTGAATTGTTTCCATAAATGCGGTAGCAACTGTACTCGCTTTAAATGGATGAGATAATGCACAAAAGTGTGCATACTTGGTAAGTCTATCAACTACCATCATGATGACGCTCCTTCCTTCAGACTTAGGTAAACTTGTGATAAAATCCCTTGAAATCTCCTCCCAACGTTGACTTGGAATGGATAAAGGTTGTAGAAGACCCGGGGTCTTAATTGTCTCAACTTTATTTTGCTGGAAAACCAAACATTTTGCCACAAAATTTCGAATATCATATTTAAGGCCATCCCAAAAAAATTCTTTCTTCACCCTGTGGTAAGTTTTTAAAAATCCTGATTGTCCTCCTAAAGGAGAAGTGTGCAATTACAAAAGAATCTTTTGTTTTAGTTTGGTATTCTTGCAAATATATAAGCGATCTTTGCACCATAAGGAATCATTTTTCCAACTAAATGTATCAGATGTACTAGGATCTTGCTGCAACTTTTGAATGAGAGTCCACACTTCTTCATCCTTCTTCCATTCATCCCTTGCTTCGGTTATCCAATCTGGTTGGATAATTGAAATGACACAAAGCAATGCTCCCACCTCTTCATCCTTTCTTGAGAGTGCATCTGCAACAACATTTAGCTTCCCTTTTTTGTAGACAATTTCAAGTCATAACCCAACATCTTTGTGACCCATTTTTGCTGCTCTTCTGAAGATAGTCTTTGTTCCAAAAAGTGTTTAAGACTATCATGATCAGTTTTTACCTTGAAGTGTCTTCCCATTAGGTAAGTTCTCCATTTCTTTAGTGCATGCCGTATTGCTAACATTTCCTTCTCATAGATAGGTTTCTGTAAATACTTTCCTTTGATTGGACGACTTTCAAAAGCAATGGGTCTTCCTTCTTGCATTAAAACAACGCCAATTCCATTTCCTGAGGCATCACATTCCACAATAAAGGTTTTTGTGAAGTCTAGCATAGCTAAGACTGGTGCTAGGCACATTGCCTCTTTAAGATGTTCAAAGGCCTTAGTTGCTTCAGGAGTCCATGAAAATGCATCTTTCTTCAATAATGTTGTTAGAGTTGCTGCTATTCTCCCATAATTCTTAACAAACTTGCGATAATACCCTGTTAACCCGAGAAATCCTCGCAACTGCTTTATGGTTGTGGGGACTTTCCATTCCTTAATGGCTTTAATTTTGTTAAGATCTACCTTAACACCCTCGTGAGATACAATATGACCCAGATATTCCACCTCTTGTACTCCAAAGAAACATTTGGATGTTTTTGCATATAATTGTTTCTCTTGCAATAGTTTGAGCACCCTGTCAAAATGTTGAACATGATCCTTCCAAGACCTGCTGTAGATTAGTATATCATCAAAAAATACTAGCACAAATTTTCTAAGGAAGGGTTTGAAAATGAATTCATCAACCCTTGAAATGTAGAAGGTGCATTGGTAAGGCCAAAAGGCATGACCAAAAATTCATAATGACCCTCATGAGTTTGAAATGCTGTTTTTGGAATATCTTCAGTCTTCATTGTAATTTGATGATATCCTGAACGAAGATCCAACTTGGTAAAATAAATTGCTCCATGTAATTCATCCAATAATTCATCAATCACAGGAATGGGAAATTTATCTTTAATAGTGAGCTTATTGAGCTCCCTATAATCCGGACACATGTGCCATGATCCATATTTTTTGTGCACCAATACTACTGGAGCAGAGAAAGAACTTTGACTAGGTTGAATTATACCAGCCTCTAACATTTATGCAATCATGCGTTCAATTTCGCTCTTTTGGACATAAGGATATCTGTAAGGCCTAATGTTTGGAGGAACACTTCTTGGAATCAAATGAATAACATGATCATGATCACGAATAGGTGGGAGTCCTTTGGGAGTATCAAACACCTTGGAATGATTGTCCAAGACTTTCTAGAGATCTGGAGAAATAGATGATTTTGATGTTGGAACTTCTAGTGAGCATAATTGTGCAATTACGCCCCAGTAAACCCTTTTGTTTGAGATTTATCAATTGGCTAAAGAAGGTGTTGCTCTTTGTATCCTCATAATGTGCTATCATTTCCTCCTTTAAAATTGACCAAGTGATATTTTTTTTGTGGGAGCAAATCCATCGATACCATACAAATGTATTTTGTTCTAAATGTAAAGTTGTAATGCGTACCTTTTGTGTGTTTTGCACATTATGGAGATCAAAATATTGCTCCATCTGTAGTATCCATGTTACAGGATCCTTTCCATCAAATTTTCTCATATCCATTTTTGGAATATGGTGGTTCTTCCTGCCAGCATTAGAGTTTATGAAATCACAATTAAAATTTATTTTGTTCTCATCATGAGTTTCCTCTACTATCTTTTCACCATTAGGAAACATTTCTTGTATCAACTTTGTCAAACCTTCCATGTTTGCTTTTAGATCATTCTTCATGTTTTCCATTTTTTCATCGATCTTAGCTTCCATGTCATCCATATTAGATTCCATGCCAGCTTCCATGCCATCTATCTTAGATTCCACGCCTTTCTTCAAACCATCCATCTTCGCTTCCATGCCTTTCTTCAAAATTTCCATTTCATTTTTTGCTGCTCTTTGCGAGAGCGAAATTTGGTGCACTTGATCTTGTAATTTTGATACATCATGTTGCAATTCTTCATCTTCATGAGTCATAGTAGAGCCTTTTGAAGGCTTAATGGGTGTTGAATTATTTTTATGGGGAATTTCTTAGAACCCAATACTAATATCTATTCTATAATACGTCCTTGTAATCAATTCAAATTGATTCTTCAAACAAGACATATGCAATTCAGAAAAACAATGTACACCTTTTTCTTGCTTTTGAGGAGCTCGATATTGAAATTGGATTATCTCTATGACTGCGACTCTTCAATATCTGATATTTGGCAATGAGGTAGCCCTCTGAATTCTCTTTTGAATGCCACAGGTCTGGCCTGATTTGGATTCTGTAGAAATTATATGCACTAAGCATGCACATGTCCAAGATCCACCTGATCTCACACTATTTAACTTTATGCAAGATACTGAATCTATTCCGCTTGTTAATCTTTTGCGGAAAATTTAATTGCACACACATGTGAAGCATAAACAAAAATATTCAATCGCACATAACACAGTTTTTAACTGGGAAAGACTGAAGCTGAAAACCCCAACTATATATTATGTAACATGGAGATCATATGACAATCTCATAGAAACATACAAAGCTTATCGCAAGCCCTCAGTACAATACAATTGTCATACACTATACATGACTAATCTTGAAAATCCATGCACCGATCTATGCCACCTACTAGCCTGTCTCCACTGCGCAATCTCTGCTGAAGAATAGCTCTGAATGAATTTGAATTAATCTTGGATTGACTACGCAATCCTCATTGGAATCTCCACTGTGTGTTGGATGCAATCAATGCATCACTAATAGTCACAAAAAATATTCTATCTTTCCCTTTCACCTATCTCTCCACTGGTCTCCACTGAAACTGCCATGCATTGTAGTTAAATGATGTATTGTTCAGTTGATTAATGAGTTATTATTTGTGAATTAATTAACTAATTAATTCACTTCACTCTCACTAGTGTATCAATCAGTTAGACTAGATACAACTAGTTAAACTGAGTCTAACTGAGTTAAACTAAATACAACTCCATAACTACTTCTTCTAATTGTGTCATAACTCTGCCACTTGAGTTCTAACTGAGTCCTCCATGCATTAGCTCCAGCAAACCCTCAGGAATAGCATAATTCCTTCTGTCAGCTGCTGTGCCACATCTATGCACTGAACTGAAGTGCTCCAAGAGAATAAGTTGTTGTTTAGGAGTCTCGATTATTATTAAGAGCTAATAATAATCGACATGCATCTATTTTTAGATTGACGCATCCGTAAATAGACTTCGCCCTCATTATTCAAAAATAATTTACTCTATTTTTCCAACTTGATCAACCATCCACAAATAGCATCCTGCAACTTCTGAAATATGATCGACATGTCTAAAAATAGACATAGTCTAAAAATAGACTTGCGCCAAAAATAGCTTGCGGGCCCACTTAGTGAAGGCAACTCTTTTCACAAATCTCATCATCTTGTTGAATCTCAACACTCCCTCTCAACAAGATAGGGATTATCCTTCACCCCGATCCTACCTCTATGGTATTCGAATTTGCTCCTGGTGAGCGCCTTCGTCAGAATATCTGCATCCTGATCCTCCGTGGGAATGTACTGAGGCAACATGATCTTCTGCTGCACACAATCTCTGATATGATGATACTGGATATCAATATGTTTATATCTATCATGAAACATAGGATTAATTTGGAGTTTAATGCAACTCTGATTATCACAATGAATCACCGTGGGATCTAAATGTGAACCGAAAAAACCAACCAGAATCTTCCTCATCCAGATAGCCTCACATGCAGCTAAACTTGCTGCCATGTATTATGCTTCCACTGAACTAAGTGCCACATATCTTTGTTTCCTGCTGTACCAAGAAACTGCCGTAGATCTGATACTGAAAATCCCTCCTGATGTGCTCTTTCTGTTTGTTGGGCTTCCTGCCCAATCTGCATCCGTGAAGACATGCAAATTCGCCTTATCCATCTGTATGTACCATAAACCATACTCAGATGTGCCCCTGAGATATCTCAGGACATGCTTTCCTGCCTTCCAAAAGAGCTTGGTAGGCTTAACCATCACTTGTGAAAGCTGGTTCACCGCATAGCATATGTCTGGTCTTGTATTGACTAAATACATGAGCGAACCCACCAATTGTCGATAAACAGAGGCATCCACTACCTCTGCTGATATAGCATCCTCTTTCTTCCAATTTCCTGGAAGAGGAGTGTCGATAGGCTTGCAGCCTTGCATGTGAAACTTCTCCAGTATCTTCCGAGCATACTTGCCTTGAGACACAAACAGTTCACCTTCCCGCTGCCATATTTCCAATCCAAGGAAATAATGAAGGAGGCCTAAATCCTTCATCTCAAATTCCTTTGCAAGATCAGAATTGCATGAGTGTATCGACTGCTCATCACCTGTTAGTATAAAATCATCAACATAAAGTACAATTATCAAAAGCTTACCCTCAACCACAATCTGGTACAGGTTTGCATCCGCCTCACCCTTGGTGAAGCCAAGTCCAGTGAAATAGATGTTGATCCAAGTGTACCAAGCACGGGGTGCTTGTTTTAGCCCATACAATGCTCTTTTGAGCCTGCACACATGCGACTCACTGCTGAAGATCTCAAATCCTTCAGGCTGCTCAATGTACACCTCTTTCTCAATGATCCCATTAAGGAACACAGTCTTCACATCCATCTGATGAATGTCCAACCCATCTGCGCTGAGAGAGCAAGGATGGTCTGTATGGATTAATACCGTGCGACAGGTGCAAAGGTTTCTTCATAGTCAATCCCCTCAATATGTGAGAAGCCCCGGGAAAAAAATCTTGCCTTATACTTCTCGACGCTCCCATTAGCAGCTTGCTTTACCTTGTAGATCCATCTTGATCCTACAACTGATATTCCCACCAGCCTTGGAACAATCTCCCAAGCACTGTTTCTGACAATGGAGTCATACTCCTCCACCATGGCATCTACCCATGTGGGCTCCTGCGTTGCTTCTTCAAAAGAAGATGTCTCTGTCACAATACACTTGCTCATAATAGCCATGTATCTAGTATATCGGTCAGGTGACTGTCTCTATCTGCGCTGTGATGTAGGGGCTCCTACATTCTGTGCCGCATCCACCTTCAGTCTCTCAACTTCTGTGGTACGCTTCCTACCTTGTCTGATGTTTGGTTCTGCATGAGTGGACTCCTCCACTCCATGAATCTCCTCTTGTGGCTGATCCACATCTAGAGGCTCATCTTTGGGAACAAGAAGTTCCTCCTCCGCATGCCAGTGTAGCTCCCTCTGAAGCAACAACTTCATGGATTTCACCTCATTGAATTTTATATCCCGTCGCATAACAATCATCCGACTGTTTGGAAAATACACACGATAGTTATGGGGTGTTTCTGTGTACCCCAAAAATATCCCAACTTCTGCAGTCGGCTCCAACTTCTTCCTGGCATTCTTCGTCACATGAATGTAAATAGGTGAGCCAAAAATATTCAAAAGAGAAATATCAGGCTTCTTACTAGTAAAAGCTTCCTTGGGTGTACTCATGCCAAGTAGTCTATGAGGACAACGGTTTTGCACATAAACCTCAGTGTTGCATGCTTCCGCCCATAAGTGCATCGGTAGGCCTTGAACATGCAGCATCGCTCATGCAGCACCCACGATCGTTCTGTTCTTTCTCTCCACGACCCCATTCTGCTATGGGTTATGAGGCGCTATGAGTTCTCTTCGAATTCCTTCTTTTCTACAGAAGTCTTTGAATTCGCCAGAGATGTGTTCACCACCATTATCACTCCATAGAGATTTCACCTGCTTCCCCGACTCCTTCTCCACCAATGCCTTGAACTCGCAAAACTTTGAGAATGTTTCACTCTTCTTTTGCATGAAGAAGATCTAGCATCTACGAGAAAATTCATCAAAAAATATCACATAATACCTGTGTTTCGTTGTTGAAGCAACCGAGAATGGTCCACACACGTCTGTGTGAATTCTCTCCAGGATCACCGAAGCACGATTCTCCTTCTCATGAAGGGTGGTCTTCACAAACTTACCCATTGTACACCCTTTGCACTGATATGACTGCGCAAGAGTACCCTTGGGAACTCCAGTAGAAATTTGCTGCAAAATTTTCAAAGCGCCATGGTGAAGATGGCCCAATCTCCTGTGCCATAATTCGCCCTCATCCTGACTCACCACTTCTTCTGCTTTTCCCACCATTGCAGCGTAGCCATCTACCTCCAGCTTGTAGAGATTCTTAATTTGAACCCCTATCTTCTTTGTTTGACCTGTTGTTTTATGTCGAAGGAAAGCTTTTCCCTCACTGAAAACAACATCATAACCTCTGTCTTCCAGCATTGCGACTGAGACCAAGTTCTTCTTCAGACCTGGAACATGCATGACATTCTTCAACAAGAATGGAATACCAGACTCCCTCTCAAAGGTAATGGTCCCAATGCCAGTCACACTGTACCGACCATCGTCGCCCATCTCTATATGCATCTGAAGGTCCTTCTCCTCCAAGTCACTAAACAACTCTTTGTATCCCGTCATATCGAAAGACGCACCACTGTCAAGATACCACACCGATCCCATGTAGCTTGAAACCAAGAATGCGATCAAGGAAAAATCTAGCTCAAATTGCGAGGCTAAGGCCTCTCCAGCTGCAGATCCAGCAGCCTGCTTATTCTTCTTCTTCTGTGGACAGTTAGAGGCGAAATGTCCATGCTCGTGACAGTGAAAACACTTCACTTTGGACAAATCTTGCTTCTTTCCTTTCACACCGGATTTAGAAGGATTTTTCTTCCCCTTCCCTTTCCTTGCTTTGGTAGCCAAAGCACAATTCTCTTCATCTTCATTCTTAGATGAAGATCCATCCCTGGCACCTCGCCTTATCTCCTCCTGCACAAGATCCAACCAAAGTCGCTCCCATCCTGGCATTTTCTCCCGTCCATTGACAGAGTCTTCGTAGCTATGCCAACTCTTTGGAAGCCCAAGGAGAGCCAAGCTCACCAAGTATTATTCATCAACAGTAACCCCCACACTTCCCAGCTCATCCTTATAGTGGACAAACTTCGTGAGGTATTTTGGAATACTGTCACCTTTCTCCATTTTTATTTTTCTGAGCTTGTCTTTAAGCGCCAACTTCCTCTGGTCACTTCTGCGTTGGAACAAGTCTGTCAAAGCCTTCCACATTAAGAATGGAGTGGATTTATCGTGAAGGCTGGACACAATGTGGTCCTTCACACCTTCCAACAGAATCCTCCTCGTCTTTGCAGTCTTCTTTTTCCATGCATCAAGTAATGCAGCATCGCTAGATCCCGGCTTAGGAACATCGCTATCGATGAACTCCTTCAACCCATTATCCTCTAGCACCGCCTCCATCCTATCCTTCCAGGCTATGTAATTCGAGCTCCCATCAAGGGCATACTCCAATATCAACCCATTGAAAGACATTTCAATGTATACTCGATTTGCACCAAGAATCTTCTGTAGCAAATTCGAATTGTCCACCAACACAAACTCACTTCACAATTGCAATCTTCAATCAACAACACTTTGATACCATGTAGAAATTATATGCACTAAGCATTGATATGTCCAAGATCCACCTGATCTCACACTATTTAACTTTATGCAAGATATTGAATCTATTCCACTTGTTAATCTTTTGCGGAAAATTTAATTGCACACACATGTGAAGCATAAACAAAAATATTCAATCGCACATAACACAGTTTTTAACTGGGAAAGACTGAAGCTGAAAAATCCAACTATATATTATGTAACATGGAGATCATATGAAAATCTCATACAAACATACAAAGCTTATCACAAGCCCTCAGTACAATACAATTGTCATACACTATACAGGCCCAATCTTGCAAATCCATGCACCGATCTATGCCACCTGCTAGCTTGCCTCCACTGCACAATATCTGCCTAATAATAGCTCTGAATGAATTCAAATTACTCTTGGATTGACTGAGAAATCCTCATTGGCATCTCCACTGTGTGTTGGATGCAATCAATGCATCACTAATAGTCACAACAGATAGTCTATCTTGCCCTTTCACCTATCTCTCCACTGGTCTCCACTGAAACTGCCATGCACTATAGTTAACTGATGTATTTTTCAGTTGATTAATGAGTTATTATTTTTGAATTAATTAACTAATTAATTCACTTCACTCTCACTAGTGTATCAATCAATTAGACTAGATACAACTAGCTCAACTGAGTCTAACTGAGTTAAACTAAATACAACTCTATAACTACTTCTTCCAACTGTGTCATAACTCTGCCACTTGAGTTCTAATTGAGTCCTCCATGCATTAGCTACAGTAAACCCTCAAGAATAACATAATTCCTTATGTCAGCTGCTGTGCCACATGTGTGCACTGAACTGAAGTGCTCCAAGAGAATAAGTTGTTGTTTAGAGTCTGATTATTATTAAGAGATAAGAATAATCGACATGCATCTATTTTTTGATTGACGATCTATAAATAGACTTCGCCCAATATTCTAAAAATAGAATTTCATCTATTTTTCCAACTTGATCAACCATCCACAAATAGCATCCTGCAACTTCTGAAATATGATCGACATGTATAAAAATAGACTTGCACCAAAAATAGCCTACGGGCCCACTTAGTGAAGGCGACTCTTTTCACTAAGCTCATCATCTTGTTGAATCTCAACAGATTCTCCAAGGAAAAGTTATGTCCAATCTCCCACAATGACCTAATTATGGACTAGTTCAGTAGAGCTAACTTGTATGACTTGACACATGTCACTGTTTCGTCCTTCGGCTCTGAAATTGATAGCAAAGAACCTGCAGTCCGTGTACTTATGATCACTTTTTACTGCACTCCAATCCGATGCTCAGAGGGAGATTTATGAATCTTTTCCCACGATCACCTCTTTGAGATGCAATTAGGGAGCCTGATAAAGCACTACCTTCCACAGATCATATCTCCAAAAATATTGCGAACCAAGTTCTGAAATTTTGTGACGAGTTTCCTCAGGATTTCGGCTTCGCGCCCTAAAAATTTCAGATTCTGAACCTTTGTAGCAAAAACTTTATAGCGTAAATTGCACGATGACCTGTTTAGGTTAAATTCAGGAGCCTGCAAAATGACCTAATTTCCACATATCATATCTCCAAAAATATTGCGAACCAAGCTCTAAAATTTTGCGAGGATGTTTCTCACGATTTTGGCTTTGCACTATAAAAATTTCAGCTTCTGAACCTTCGTAGAAAAAACGTTATAGTGAAAATTCCACGATGACCTGTTTGGAGTAGCGAACCCTAGAATCCAAGGCTCTAATACCAAATGTTGTGAAACCAGCTCCAAAAATAGAAGAAAAGAGATATCAACACCTTAGAAATAAGCCATTGCGAGGGGGAAACGTCCAATACATTACATAAATGAACAATTCTTGGATGCTACAAATGACCAAAACCTCCTTCTATATATAGGAGTCCATGGGGCCATAATGTAATCCTAGTGAGGCCACAATGTATTCCTAGCTGACCTAACAATAATAATTTAAGGGCACAATAATAACGATATTGGGGTTACAGGGGTACAACAATAACAATAAGGGGGGCTACACTAACATAATAAGGGACTACACTATTAACATAGGGACCTAACACACTACAATGAAAACATATGCTGATTTACCTGGATATCAGCTCTGTTCTGTTCCTTCTTCACTGCTGTCCTCCAGCCTTCATATCTGCCTTATATCATCTTTGAATCTTCACAGCTTCTCTATCTGGTCCTTCTTCTTCTTACACTCTCTATCCTCCTGTAGCTCTCTTACATTCTTCTTCTTCTCTCATCCATTCTGCAGTGTTCTAACTTTTCTCTTTCCACTGATATTACATCTCTTATATAGATAACTCATGACTGATTTCATTCTACAAGGAATATGAAGTGAACAGGCATGACTCTTTGCCTTCCACCATCTCATTTTCTCGCTCATGATTTTAGGAGGTTACAACACTGTCTACTCATTTCAGAATTAAATTGGAGTTTTTCTTTGCCTACGGAGACTTGCCTTTGCATCACATACAATAAAATAATTAAATCATTTACATTTACAGTTGCAACAGATAAATCTCACTCAACCCTTTCAGTTCTTGGTTCGTCGTATATTTTTCCTCTTTTTTTTGCTGTTGTCATTGTCTTTTCAGTTTTTGCTGTTATATTCTAGCTTTGCTGCATAATTGTTCTGTTTCTTCCATTACCTATGTCTTTTTTGCTGCGTTCACATGCATATCAACCTTTCATCAATCAGACGGTCATCAGACTCCGCCTTTCTTAACTTTCAAATCCGACGGAATTTGCACAGAAAGTTGCATGTAATTTAATTGTTCCCAACCTACGAAAAATAGGTGGTTTTAGAATGCCACACGTCGCCCTCTTAACGCTATCGCGTTCGTTTCACCTTTTACTACTTATCCTCCAAAAGCGGTGTGAAACAATAACTTACCAATTTTCTAATCCTGCCTTCACTATTCCGTGGATTTCAAAATATATTCCACTATCTTTTTCTATCGCATTTAGGCATTCCACCGTTCTATGTTATAATCCTCCTTTCTCCTACAATGCGATTTAACAAAGGAAGACCACATACTTTCGGACTTGAAAATACCTTTAGGTTTCGGCTTTGATCTTCATCGTGTCTGCTCTCTTTATCGCACTTTGGCGATTCCAGTTATCCCATGTGCCTTCGTCCATCTGATCTCCTGATATGCGATATGCGAGGGGTCCCACCAGGCTGTATCTCGGCATTTTGGTTATTTCTCTTTTTCTTCGTTTTTCTATTGCTCTTTCATCCTCCCGATGTGATTTCTCAAAGGGAAACCTTATACCTTCGGATTTGAAATCCTGTAGAATTTATCTTTGAAATATATCGCATCCGAGACTCTTTTCGCATTTCGCACTTCGTCCTGAGCTTGCGATGAGTGATATGCGATCAGGTCCCACTTGACTTTATCGCTACTTCACATCGCAACTCTCATGACTTCTAAGATTGTGCGATATATCTCATGCCTCGATTGCGATATGCGATCACATTGCATCGCATCCATCGCATCTTCTCATCACATCACATTTCCACTTCACGGTATGTGATGAACTTCACATCGCCGATGTGCGATATTGCGCTGTGCCGCCACGTGTCCCTTCGCATCACCATATCGCATCGCAAATTAAAACAATTTCCTTGTGACTTGCGATTTTGATCTCCGCCAATGTGATCGTCACCATTGATCTGTCTAGATCTATGATCCTTGCTGCTATTGGCACTTCTGATTGATTTCTATCCTGCTTATCTTGCGATGATTATTATCCATTCATTTCTTGCATTTGCTGTTGCGATCTAATCGTGACCGTTTGTTCACCTCACCTGGAATTCTTTTGCCTTAGTCTATTTTCCGTTTGTTTATGCTATCCCTCTCTGTGACACTGGTTCCTCCACGCTACTCCTCCTGAGCTTGTTCTTTATTCTAAGTGCGCTGATCTCTCTTGAGATTGATCTTCTATTCGCTATTCACTCCGACTTGGGATTCTTTCACTTGCTGCACGCCTTTGCTTCTTCTCTGTTGCATTTGCTGCTTTGTTAGCTGCATTCTCTCTACTTTAGGTTATGCTTCTATCGATTCTCTTTTGCCTCTATGGTGATACTCCTTTCTCCTCCTTTGTCATCAATGACAATATTTCCAACATAATTTCGTTGTTGTAGGCGATTAATGGAACCAGAAGCACGGTAATTATTCGAAACTATGCTCGACTCCACCGTTCTTCATTCTTCTTGCTCCCTACATCTTTTCTCCCCTTTGCCCACTATCAACCGCAACCAGTATGCCTCCAAAGGCAAATATTATGAATAAAATGTCAATCTCATGATTTTTCCTCCTCAAGACCTCCATCATATCCATATGGCTGATAAAGACTATCAAATTTATGAGACACACTCTGATATCGATATATTTGAGATGTATTTTTCGGTGTAAGACCAATGGATAGATAAAAATGATGAAATTCACCTCTGGGATTCCAATCTTCTGTGTTATATTTTCCCTCCAACCTAATGTGACCCTGATTTCATACGAAAATGCCATGCCTTTTATCTACCTAACCAGAGAGCCATAATAAATGCTCATGGCCAAATTCTATTTACTATAACTCCCCAATCCATCGAACAGATGATGTTAGCCCCTGCAGTTGAAAACAATACCCCATTCTCACACAAAGCTCTGGTTGAAATATATCATAAGTTAGACCTTGCTAAGAGAACCCGAACTTTAGAAATTTTCCTAGCACAAGACGCTGACTTCCCCAAAATAAATCCTCCCTATCCTGTATCTTTTTTTCCTGGTAGAACCAAGCAAATAACCACTATACTATCCTACCTGCTTGGTCACTATACTGACTAGTACATAAATGAAGCCATTATAGGATTTCTATGTATCTTATTTAATGAGGCCAAGCCTTCTATTATGTTCAATTTCAGTCAATTTCTTTGTAGAATCCATCCATCAACAATTTTTGGACTTCAAGACAGAAGAAATCTTCAAATATTCCTCTATTCTAATTTATATGTTCATTTATTTTCAAGGAGACAATATGAAATTGTCACTGCAAACGCTGAATGAAAAAGGAGACCAACAATCAGTTATTTTCTGGACCGCCTTGTTCATGAAGCAGCGAAATGATCTCACCTACAATTAGTTCGTTGAAATGTTTTTTCATCCGGCTATCAATCTTCTTAATAGCAGAGAAGAAGCCAGAATCAATGAACAAATTTAGAAAATATTGCAAATGACAGAATAGGTACAGACCGGAGATTGGTATCTTTATGAAAATTACACTGAGATAAGAGTTTTTGGATGTGAATTACAACCATACAAATTGCCCAAATTCCTCCCAATGAGGATTTTTTCTCTGGAATTTATCAGACAAATGATCAACATGGATCAGGTGCATTTCATAGCTGCTAAAAAGAAATCTCAATTTAAACTAAAGACTCAAATTGGCCCATTCATTTTTAACACCAGAAAAGCAGCTGAAGAGGCATAAAATATTTTGAAGGAGATGCAATTTGAATTAAGTTTCTCCCGGTCTTATGATCCGTTAGGCATTGTTTCTAAATTAAGGGTAGAAGCCAAATCTACTCCTTACTTTCATAAAACAAGACCAGAGATAGAAAAGTACAAGAACAAGTTGGAATGGATAGAGAATACATTGCACGAAGCAGAGGAACTTCGAGTATCATCATCAACACTGCAGACTCCAGCAAATCAAGAAAAGATAACTAAAAGGAATAGAGAAGAAGGGTATCCTTCAGAGTCAGACATATTCAGTGAAGGATTTAAAAGTGTGTACAGGAAGGAGGTTAATTTTAGTTATATACTAAGTATTAGCAAGGATTCAGAGTAACAGACCACTGTCAACATACAAAAGCCTATTGTATCTGCATTAGAAGGAGAGCAACCCATACAATCTCCTACTACTTCAGTAAATACTTCAGACCAACAACAGAGTGTACAAGCAGGTACCTCAACTTCAAGTGAGCCAGAAAAGAGCACCATGGACATCTTCAAGGAAATCAAATCAAAAAATGAAACCTTGAAAATTAATACATATAATCAGTTGTGGAAATAGACTTCAGGTGCCCAAAATAGGCTATTACAGCCTCTGATGCAGAGAAAGGAAAAATGTTGATGGCATTTCTTCAAGCACAAGTTCCTCAGCCTAAAGGGGAAGCATACTATAAGAAGACAACCTTTGAGTTTGATGCCAAAAATATTAATCCCATTGATCAAATGGAGATGCATAAACAAACTGGAGAGATGATTTTTTCGACTGTAACTAACACTGCCATGTCTTTATCTAAAATGCAGGTTACATTAGCAAATATCAAGTCACAACTCAACATGGAAAAGGTCTCAAATTTTGCCGAAGACACCCGGATTAAAAACTTGGAAGATTTGGTAATCAGGATGGGTCATGACCCTGCAATTATCAATCCTACAGAAGAATTGATCAAGAAAAATAATTTTAATATCACAACATTAAGAAAGCAGTTGAAGTTGCCACCTACAGAAGATCCTCTGGCCAAAGAAATTTCAGAAATAGAAGCAGAAAAGGAAGATATGTTGAAACTCATCTTTGAACAGAGTACACAGCTAAAAAACATGGAGGCAGATATGGAGAAACTCATCAAGGATAAATACAAAGCTGTCAAAAAGATTGAAACACCCATGGATGTATTCCTCATTGCTACAGTCCCCATTGTTGCTGTTCCCATTGCCACTACTTCCACTACATCTACAACAGAAGGAGTTGAGCAACTTACTCAAGTTGTTCAAAATTTATCTATTCAGACAAAGGAAATCAAAAAGTTGCAAGATTAGTGAAAAACACTGCAACATCAGAAAATAGTTGGAGAAAGTGCACATGCATCAAAGCTACAAAGAGAAAAAGTACAGATTGAAAGATTGCAGAAAGAAGTTAAAGATTTTTTTTTATCTTGGAAACACATTAGGATTAGTTAAAGAGAACATATGGGGAGAAATCACTGAATATGTAAAAGAAATCAGGCCCAGAATCAAAATTATCTTTGATCAGAAAGAGTTATTGGAGAAAGCCCAAGAAACTATCAAAACTGTTACAGAGGAACTTGAAGAAAAGCCTACTACATCTACTGAGTTAATTAAGTTTCTGAATTCTAAGGACAATAGTGAACTTGAAGATTTGGGTATAGAAGACAAGACAACCACAATTTTGGAAGTAAAGAAAATTATTACAAAGAAGAAATTGACTCTTCAGTTGGAAGAAAAATGCAGCAATGTTAACGTTATAGTCCAGCATTTTTTCAACAGACTAGAACCTTTGACCAAAAAAGGTTTGACTTCAATGCTAGTAATTAATGATAAGTTAATTCCTCTAGAAGACTAAATCTGTAGGCTTAAAGAGGTTGCTACTAATGCAACTAAAGTTTTAAACATTCACGGTATAGCAACAACAAAACTTATACAAAGTGTTCTCCAGGATTCATTTTTTATTTTGCATGAAGTTAAACATGTCTTTTTAGTAAAACCCAATTTTACTAAATACATAGAAATGGATGAAATCTACCGCATGGTGATTAAAATATCCATCCCAGATGAAGAGCGATGGGAACAGTTGACTGATTTACTGTATTAAAACAGTAAATTGACAAAGGAAAAGATATGCCAGATCATCGGCCAACACATCAGCAAAAGGTGGTCCACGTCGCACTACATCAACATTTCAGTTGCACAACACAACCCACCAATCCATAATTCAGCGACAATTAGAATTTTTAATTTCACAATTTTGTTAAGAAACTATATTATTGTAATGATATTTTATTTTCCTAGAATAAATCCTAGTCGGTTGACAAGATATTTTTGTAATATGTTGTATAAATACTTCATCATTTGAAGTATCAAGGTGGATTTCTGAATATTTCAATAGCTGACTGATATTTTTCCTGAGGGTTATTGTACCAATCTCCAGTCTACAGAGAGAACAAGTTATAAAGAGACTTCTTTACAGGATTCATGTGTTGAGCTATCTCAGTGAAGTATAAGATTTCAATTGTTCATGTTTTCTTTCTAAGTATTCCATAAACTTATATGTGTTCTAAATCTGAATGTTATAATAGGAGTATTATTGCAGAATTTGCTTAAATATTACATTATGCTTTTAACTGTTATACGTTTCTATGTTTTCTTCTGATATCTGGTTTAGAGATTTCTTAATTGCCCTCTGATCCCGATTGACTTCTTCACCCTTATTCATTATCTGGTTTAAGGAATTCTTAATTTCTCCTTGATCTCGATTGAAATATCACTTCACCTTTCAACCTTGAGATCTAATATTTCTCACCTATCTTGCCCTGTAACACTTTCTTCATAATTTGATTTTGTTCTGTTTCAAAGCATATTTACTCCATAGCCCAATGTAAAGTGGAAAATCACCTATTCATATAATTCATTAATCACACAACCAATCAAAACCAATCTGATTAAGCATACATAACTAGCCTAATATCCATTAAATAAACAAAGTTAAATCATATAGAGAGAGCGCTTTTTGAGTTTAGCAAGGCTAGATCTTAAGTTCCAAACTAGGTTTGTAGTTACCTCTGATATTTCTCTTTTAACGCTAAAAAAAACCTTTGGAAATTTCAGAGTGATAACACCAACCATGGAGGAACCCATACCTCACACTTGCGCTAAGTGGTGGTGTGTGATGAGCATACATTGAATTCACACTTTCTGTGGTAGGAATAAGGCAAGTGGGTAAACCTCCATTTTGATAGTGAGGCACTTGGATGTTTATGTGATATTGGAATAATGGTGTATTATTTGCAATATTTCCCAATGTGTTGGAAATTTCCTTGGTTTCATCAACTATGCTTGCATTTATGTCAACCATATCAGTCATCCCTTGTTCCTTTTCAAGCATTTGTTAAGCTTTTCTTGCTTCCTTTTCCTGTCTTGCCATTTGTTTTTATTGCTCCTTCTCTTGCCTTGCTCTCTATCTTTCAAGCCTTTCATATGCTCGACGTTGTGCTGCAACAACCCTTGCTGCCTTTTTCTCCTTGGCTTGAGTAACTGTGAACTTCGGCCCAAACAAAGATAATCGGGTGTTCCTTGCTTCTTTTTCATTGGCACTCTTACTTTAAGAACCGCCCAAGTAACTTATCCATCCCCCCGCCCCCCTACATGTCATTGCTTGGCACTTTCCTTTCAGTATCCGTGAAAATTGATTGAACTATATTGTTATCTTCATCTGGTGCCTCATTATGTGCTTCATCTTCTTCCATTGATCTATTGTCCACAAAAAAATGAACAATTTCACTGTTCAATTTAGCCAGTTGTGAAGACATGTTTCATTTTCAACTACATCTGCATTAACAATATCAACGATTTCATTTTCAACTACATCTGAATTGTCAACTACATGTTCAACAATATCATTAACGATATCAACAACAAAAGTTCCATGTGCTTGAGTTGGTAGAACAACCTCCATGTTGATATCAATTTGTTCATGAATATACTGTGTTTCACATACTCGCTCATCATCATCAGCATATAATTGTCCTTGAGAGAGGGAAATTATATTACCATCTGCAACCACATCGACATGTTCATGTACTTCTTCTTGCACTTCAACATCTAGTTGGACATGCTCTTCTTCCTGATCATCCACATGAAACACTTGGCTACAACCAAAATCATGCATAAGAGAATCATAATTCGGTGACCACATTCCTGTCCCCCTAAAGCCAACCTTGATATTTGATGGTGTTAGAGCCTTTTTAAAAGCTTTACTTGCAATCTCTACAAGCTCAAACCTTTTCACCTCAACCCCTGCATTATTTTCCATCCATGCAACACGCTCTAACCTGAAATAGTTCTTGAAAGGGCCAAACACACTAACATCAAGGGTTTTCAATCTATGAGCGGTATGAGCGGGCAATGTTAAAAGGTCAATGCCCAAATTGTTTGCTTCCTCAATTGTTTGTACAACCATGTGGCTTCCATGGCCATCTAATATCAATAGGTGTATGTTATTAGGTGAGACACCACCTGGCACATATGAAGCAAAGTGGAAAAGCTAATTTAAAAAAATTTCTTTAGTCATCCATGCATGGGGATGTGCAACCATACATGCACCTGGTTCACAGTTTTGTATGTAGTTTTTCAACTGATTTGTACCTTTGAATAGATAAAATGCTAGGATTGAAGCACCAATTTCATTGACACAACATAAAATGGTTATCCACTCCCTACTCTTAGGCAAAATCCTTGGCACATTTCAACTCCCTCTCTTGGCAATTACCTACACGCCACAATTCCTTCCCGCCTGTAAACCTGTTTCATCACAGTTCCATGTATGGTCTGCACCATAAGAATGTTTATCGTGTGCAATAGAAAGAGTGTCATAGAACTTACATACAACTGCAGGGAGAAACTTTAATGCTCTGTCTCTTTTAAGGCCCTCAACTGTACGCAATACAAGGTTTGGATTCCTTTTTTTAAACCAAAACCACCATGATTTACCAAGAAACCCATCTTTGAATGGGTTTGGCCTCCCTTTACAGATTTTAGCAACTGTGGGTTTGAGTTGTATCAACTCTAGCCCATGTCCCAATTGGGCCATTTCTTTACACCACTCAACCACCTCGGCCTCCTCCTCTTCAGTCATAACTATAAGAGACCCTCTACGTTTGGTATGAGTGAGCCCATTTATCCAATAATGTATTGATAAGGGAGGAATACCATGTTTCTTTGCAGATGCCCGAACTGAATATCCATTAAACTCTATGTCGTCAATTGTAGCTAACATTTCTTCTTTTTTTCCAACCTCTTATAACGCTGATATTTTTAGTTGAACTTTCCCCTTGGACTGTGGTTGACGATAGCTTTGTGAGTGATGGTGTGACAACACCAACTTCAGCCACATGGTCATCTTCAACAACATTTCTTGGAGCATTGTTGACATTCACATCACTTGTCCTTTCCTCACCTGATGAAGTGCATCGTAGTTGGGCACCCCTGGTCACTCTTCTACCACTTCTCCTTGTATGAGCTACATAACTAACTCTAGCCATAGATGCAACTACCTACAGAATTATTGCATGCATTTAGTTAAGAATAATTGAAAAGTATGCTTTCATACAAGCCAAACATATCTCTACTTTATTACAAGAATTATCAACATGTATGTTAGTAGCACCTCAAGAGATTTTCATACATATGGCTTTTTAACAGTATCCTTAAAAAAACAAATCTACAGATGGAATTAGTTGTACAATGACTGTTTTGATAACTTGTTTTTACACTTAAAATACAATGATTGTTTTGATAACTTGTTTATAAAAACTAGTATTGTTTCCCAATGTTTGGCTTTACAAATCAAAAGGGACATGTTTCATTTTCAGTTGACTACATGCCAAACCAGTTATACTACTTTCAGGTTCAAGTTCGTCCAAGATGCATATTAGATAAATATATGACTATTTTAGTGATTTATCAATAATTACTGTTAGTGAATGGAAGTTGGTCATAATGATTTTAATTCTGGTATCTTGAGTGCTTACTTTTGACAAAATATGATCATCTTTATGTCTGTCGAGGATTCCAGGAATAGCCAGGCCTGTCAATACCCCATGACCTGCTATAGGCACTATTACAGTCCCAATTTGAACCTTCATGGGCTTTCATCAAACACTTTGGGACTAGATAGAAATATATAAATGGCACTTTAAATCTTGCAATAATAATTTCCAAAATAGTAATATTTCTTAAGTGCACAGGTCTTAAAAGGTTCCTGCGTATTCAAAAAGATAAATTAGTGCAATATACGTTGTTTGAGGATGTTATGAGGTATATAGTGCAATTTAAGATAGCCTCACGACACCTTTTGATTATTTGAATAGTTTCTCTGATTTAGAATTCTTTCTTTTCAACTTTCTAAGATTGAAAATAATGTTCATTTTGGTATGTACTTTGGTTTGAGAATTTCGAATGTTAATGATTTTTCCCTGCAACTTAACCACGACTCTCAGCTATTTGTCTTGGAATTGAAGATTTCTTCAGTGTATATTCATATTAAACTAAAGCATGCTATGTAATTATCTAAGAGATATACAAAATCCTATAATAATAATAATACAGAGCATGATTTTATAGATAATGGTCACAAGTTCCATGAGTGCATTTCTTCCCTTCCCATTTATAACATTTACAGTGTATGAATCTCATCATCTCTTCATCCTTTTCCATATAAAAAAGCCTATCATAATAATAATACAGAGCTTGATTTTATTTATATCCTCTTGTTTACAAGAAGCCAAAGGAGCACTATTGAACTTTTTTGAGGCACTTAGGGTTGAGCTTATCAGTAAATCTGTAACAGTTACTATTGTGTCTCCTGGTATTATACAGTCTGAATTAACATCCACAGAATGTTCGGTAAGAGAAATATTACACCACTAATCTCTAATATCTCATACAAATCAGTCTCATGATTTATAGTGCTTTGGGAAAACAAAAATTTATGGACCAATAAAAGGTCTTACGTCCGAACATAGCTGAAGGTGTTAAGAGGTCTTACTTAGGCACAAATAAGGTCTTAGGTCTTGGGAGGTCTAACCTGAAGCTATAATGAAGGCCCTATATGTTTTGCTAGCTCTTGGAAGGTCTTACCTGAAGCAATAGTCATGGTCCTGTAAGTTTTGTTAGTTGAGCCTCCTCAAATCCTCCTTTAAAGTAAGGCTTAAGGTCCTCATTAGTCTTCTAGAAGCCTAAAAGGTAAATGTCTTCTTCACTTAATCGAAGGACTCATTTTTTAAGTCTAGTAGGCTTCTAACAAATTCAATATTATATTTTGTATTGTTCAATCTGTGCCATCAGGTTCTTGGGCTTACCTTTGGTAGAATCCTAGAAGGTAAAGGTCTCAGGCTTATCTTGGATGGATGCCTAGAAGGTAAAGGTCTTGGTCGTGTAGTTGGATGACGTGTTTGTTCAGTTTAGCATGCCTCCAACAAATTCAATGTTATGTTGTAAATTGTTCAATCTTCCATCTTTAATCTTCCATCTTTAGGCCTCCAACAAATTCAATGTTATGTTCCCCATGGTGACAACAGAGGATGCCACATGAGAAATTGTTGAAGATGCATTGAGGAAAAAGCGAGATGTGATAACTCCTAGGTGGTATTCATACTTGTTGTGGTTTAGAATTATGCCATGAAATTTTGGAAGGCCACCCAAAGTATTAATCCAAGGAAAAGCCCCTACAAGAGGAGTAGAGATTATTTGCAATTCTGTCTTGGGGAAATTTACCATATACACTCCCTTTAAAACATTGAAACTTTCCTAGGCATTGGGATGAATCCATGTTCAACTATAAACCTCTTCTAGAGATTGTTTGCAATTCTGTTTTGGGGAAATTTAACATACACACTCTCTTTAAAACATTGAAACTTGCCTAAGCATTGGGATGAATCTGTGTTCAACTATAAACGAGTTATTTTCTTTGTTTTGTTCTCTTTCATCTGTAGCTAGCCATACTAGCCAATACTCTGCATTATGGTTGTGTCCTATTTCATTCAGAACATAGGAAAATAGAAAAAAACATATATTTTCATGAAAATTAAACTATAAGAAAACTGAAATAAAGGCTCATAAATGAAAATAAAAGTGTAAGAAAACTGAAATAAAGACTCAGAAATTAAAATAAAACTGTAAGAAAATCATGCTATAATTGAAAAAACTAACCGGAATATACTTTGAAATGTTTTGGGGTGTGTTTTGTGTTGGTTTGTCTCCAATGCTGGTGAATAGTTTGAATGTGAAACATGCAAATTCATCAGTGGTTGAACTTATTTTATAGTTTTTTGCAGTTGAATTTAATTGGTGACAATGATGGACATGGATTGCAATGGCTTCATTTTGCATGTGTGATCAAGATTGAATTTGATGCGATCCAATGGCTAGGAATTTGTTTTTTCTAATCCATGTGCTTTGATCTGTTTTAATGGGAAATAGAATCGGTTGAATGTCATTTATTGAAATTATTGGGTGGGTGCCATTTATTGTACACAGTGGGTTTAAATGTTGTTATTAGGTGGGTGTCATTTATTGAACACAATAGGTTTAAATGTTGAATAGCACAACAGTTATGGCTGACATACATTAACTTTTATTATGTGTAGGTATGGATATTTAGTTGGGATATACAACATCAATTATGATCAGTGGGGTTGAAGTGACTGCTAGTTTTTACTTCTGGAATAGACCATTTTGGAAGGATAAATGATTTAATGAGTTTTCTAGTTGAGACAATAGGATTTCTACTCTGAATACTTATTAAACTATTTATGGACAGTTGTGGGCCCAATCAATGACTTGGGAAATTTTGGACATAATTTAGAATATATTTGGACTTAAAGTTATTTGTTTTTGTTTAATTATTGGTTGCATATATGTCAATTTTTGGTGGGTTGGTGGGACCAGTACTATAACAATTACTGGTCCCTGCACAACATTAGACATCGCTCCCCTATAGAGCATAAAAAGGAAATCTCCTATGGAGGTTTTGTGCCATGTGAGCACCATGAATGAAAAATTGGAACATTTTGTGCCATGTGAGCACCATGAATGACATATTGGAACAAGGCATGTCATCACATGTTGACCATGTATTATGCACAAGACATTAACTAGTTAATTGTCCATGAAAATGGAAATATTTAAATCAAGCATGTGTTATAAACCGCCAATATAGCCTTTGCATGGCATACAATTATCACTTAGTGGCTTATAAATAATTTCCCCACATCCATTAAATTACATGCGGTTGTCATAAACATACCTCTAAATCAAAGTATTTAGTGGCACAAGTCTTGCATCAATGTTTTGCAATCAAATATTGAGTTCGTCCCTCAGTCGTGTCATTGTATCATAATTATCACAACTATATTGCTCATGATTCATAAAACAAATACACCATATCACATAGAATTTGTATGCCCATAAACAGTCACAGAAGATAGGCTCGAACTTTAATACTCCTTCAAATATTTAAGGGCTGCAAGGATTTGGCATTATATAATATATGTGGCATATATTTTATCCTTTCAACAAACTTCAACCCTTAATCTTAAAGTTTATCATTTTATGTGATTAAATAGGGTTTGATACAATATAATTTTTTTCAAAATTTGAATATATGCTTAGAATTTTTTTTGTAACAACCCTTGTCAAATTTCATGTAATAAAGTTATTAAAGGAAAAATAATAACCAAGGTCATAGGACATTTATTACAAGTTGAGGAAAAACATCCTAGTGTGGGTGTTCATTTGGTTTATTATGGCTAAGGAAATTGACAAAGGCAATGACAAAGGATTTGGAAAGGCAAAGTGACATTAATTGGAATATTATTTATGAAAATAATGGAAATTAGGAGAAAATGAAGGTGAAAGGTCACATGTTTCCCGTGAGGAGGAAAATGAAGGAAAATAATGGAAATTGAAGAAAAGAAAGACTTCATTAATAAAAAGGATTCTGAGGATCAGTTCACAACCATTTGTCAGTTCAATTTTGGAGCTTCCTCTCTATTCTCTCTCTTTCATACTCTTGGACACTTGAGTATTCTTGGAGCACTCTAGCATTGGAGGAAGGAAGGCAAAGGAAAGACAAGGAAGAAAAGAATAAGCAAGGAAGCACAAGAATCAAATGACTACAACGGAATTACTTGCAGGTATCGAGTTGCATGTATGATTTCCTTGATAGTTTGGGCATGCTTGTGTGTTTTGTTACATGCATGTGTGCCATTGGCATGGGTTTTTATAGGTGTGACGGTGGTTTTCAACCTTGTCTTGTCATTTTCATATAGCCATGGTGTGATGGAGCTCTCTTTTTTTAGTTGAGTTGGATTGCCGAATGGATTCAAAGTTGAGCGGGGTAGTCTCAGGATTAATCACAAGACCTAGGAATCCTAGGGTGGGATATATGGTAAATCCTGGTTGTGAATACCTTTGATTGGGTCTAGAAATCCCTTGACCAGTAATGGCGAGATACACGGTAAATCCAAGAGGTGGAGACAGACAATTCCTCACGATTTAGGTGGAGATATCTGGAGGCATCCATGCTTGTTTAGGGCCTAGTGATCCGGTGGGACTGCGGTAAAGCCTGGTTTTATTGATGATGGTTTCAAGCCTAGGAATCCCTTGGTGGGATATATTGTAAAGCCTGAGGAAGCCTTGATTGGTTTTGTGGTGAGTGCCACATTCATGCTTGGAATATGGAACAGGGGTGATTGGATGAAAGAAATATTTGGTTAAGCCCAATATATGGTCAGGTAGTTTGTGGAAGTCCTAACTTGGTTGGCTTATGCATACATTAATAATAACTCCTTTTCCCTGGGTATTTCATATGTAAATGTACTTGTTAGTATGTGGCTTTATGGTTGTTCTATCCTTGTTATTTATTTGTTTATATGTTGGTTATAAGCATGGTTTATGACAACTTTGGGTATCGATCTCATCATGATTTCATTAGTACATGAAATGTGCATGAATATATGACCTAATAGATGATAATGCAACTATTGTGATAAGGCATCAATTCTTCTTGATGATTCTTAGATAAGTATGACACCGCTATGCCCAAATCTATCGTTATGACTTGTAGATTACATGTTTATGATATGTTTGATGAAATGCCTATCATGGCTAGTGGGATTTAGGTCAAGTATTTGATCAAGTGTTTACATTATTAGCCTTATTTCTTGTCATTTATCATTTCTACAAGTTTCATGAAGTTCCGGGCAGAGGCCTAAGACCTAGCCATGAAAAAGTGGCACCAAATTTGGGGTCGCTGGCACAAAACTTCTTAGAAAAGGCCGCAGTTGCTAGCATTCCTTCTTGTGGGAGCGACTAGAGGGCCTTAATTGCATGCATGTCTTATCATGGGAGCAATTCTCAGTCTAGCTCATCAAAATGACAAGTTGTCTCAGGGGTTAGGCACCTGGAAGGGTTGGTTGTCTCCTGAAGGTTTTGTAGCTCCCAAGGAAAGTCAGATTGGTCTTGTCTTGTCTTGTCGGTTCCACTTCCTTAACTGTACATGGGGAGTTGAACCACATCACAGTAACTATTCGTCACATGTTTACCCCAATGGACCAGTTAGCTTGGGTAAATGTGGGAGAAGGGTGTTACACTTTTCCACTTATGTTTTCATTTGTCATATTCATAAGAAAACATTTTTTTATTGATTCTAAAAATAATCAATACCTAAGGACATTGTGTAAAATTGATGAATTGCATCGTTGGCTTTAATAAAATCACATGTGACAAAATATCTTTATGACACCATCTTAAGGTAAGGTCCTACCTGCTAATATATATATATATTATTTTTTGTTTTTTTCCTTGATTTATTTTGTTTGTTAAGGAGAGAGACTTAATTAGGGTAAGGCACCACAATGATTTGCAAAAAAATTTATTAACATATGTCAACAAGTTTATCATAGGCTAATCAGCTTGAGATGAAAATTTTTCTTAAATAACCATCATTCATAACTTTCTTAAAAGGGATAATCATAGAATTAAATTTATTTTTATTCTAGTTAATTAAGACAATGATGGCATAGTTATGATTAATATGGCATTAGATTTGAGTGGATGGATTAAGTTGACCCAACATCCATGTCTAAGTAGTATTTCTATAAGTAAATTTAACATTTTTTATTAATAAATTTGTATAAATATTTTTGTTTTTTAATAATTTAAACCAGTTGTAACTTTTGAGAGTGTCATGACATCTCAAACCAATCATTGTTCCCTCTCTTACTAGTATTACCTCCTAAAACCCACCTCATAGAATCCATGCACTAATACCAAGTCCATCAAATATAAAAAATTGTGTTGTTATGTATGAAATAAAAGTACACGGTGATAGGCCTTGTGTGTTGATATTCCTTATCAACTCCCATTGTAATAAGATGAATTAAGATTTTTTTTTTTTTTTTGGGTTGAAGGCTGAAAGAAAGGATTTAAAATAGAACACGCCCTTGATGTTATTTAAATGATAATTTATTGAATGGTTAATGTATCCAATATGTAGGATATTTGGATAATATAGCTGTGAAAAACATGAAGAAAATGATAATGTTTATTTTTAGGAAAATAATAATGTTTATTTTTATTTTATTTTTAAATGTCTAGACAAGGTAGTTGCCATCATAGTCTTCGGGAAGGTATAAATATTATCTGTTATTTGATTTGGTTTAGTAAACAATATGTTCACTCCGAGTTCAGAACAAATATTTATAAAAAAATTGACTGAACATGATTCGTTGCGATAATGTGTATTCATTTTGTTCCATTTTGGGATAACCTTTAGAATTTTTTCCACTTTTAATTTTGTTTCAATCGTCACTACAAGTTTTCTTTATTTTATTTTGTTCATTTTTTGCAAGTTTATCACAATTGTGTTATTTCCAGCATAATATTTATTTTTCTAGTAAAATGAACTAATTTTCTAGTGCTTAATAAAAATCCTCCAAAGGAGAGGCAAAACAAATAAGGTATTCCTCCAGAAAAGTGGAATAACAAATAGAAGATTCCAAAATGGTAATGGAGGAAGAAGAAAACTTTGAAGTCACTCTCCTCATCTATTTCTCTTGATTCTTTCTCTTTAAAAAACTTGTCTCCTAATTTAGTTAAAAAATGAATAAAATTATAGACCTACATAGAGATGAATTTCATTCAAGTAAAAAATAAGAGGATGAGGATTAGGATTATTAAGACTCTCCTAATTTACTCATAGTATATATTACTTAATGTGATTGTTTTCTATTAAGTAATCATTACAATCTTATTCCAAAGAATTGATTTTGTAAGATGTTCACAAGGCAATTGTGGTGTCACTATCCCGCAAAGAGGCAGACTTGCGCCCTAATCAAGGTTGAAACATCAACCTTCGGTGTGGGTTTAGTAGAAAACATGTAACATCAAATTTCCCTTTCAAGTATTTATGATCACTCTGTAGTGTTGAAAGCACATATTCTTTAGGCAGGAATGGATATCTGATCACCAAAATTTCCCTTGAACAGACCGCCCTCTGTTTCCTTTTTGGCCCTCAAAAGAGCCTTGTTGGTACACGTAGTGAATATAAAGGACGTAATATTTGGAAGGGTAAAACATAATATGTGAATTATTTTTAAAATATTTGGAATTAAGTTGAAAATCAAAAAGGATATTTTACAAATATGTGTTATTTATTTACAACTTTGTTGAGATTTTTTAAAAATTTGGCAAAATGCCATTTAGAATAATGAGTTTGAATGGTGTAATATTAGATTTTGATATTTTTTTCTTCAGATTTTTCAGAAGTTGGAATTTAAAAATTTATTTTAACTAATAAGAAATAAATAATGATTAGTGTAGTTTATTTTTAATTGATTAGTTAAATTATGATAATATACAATGAAATAATTTTTTTCAAAATCTAGATATTTAAGTTAAAATAATTTAATATAAGATCAAAAATTTTCTTTTTTTATTGTGAGATGCTATCATTTAAATGGTGTAAAATTGTCTCTAAATATTATATAAAGCTTTATTTATCTTTGTAATTGACTCTCACTTTCTATTATTTTTATAAACTTTAAATCAATTAATTTTTTTTTTATAAATATTAATTAATTTATATTTTATAAAGAATATTTTATAATATATATATTATAAGATGTATTATGTATATCTAGTATGTTTTAAAATTGTTTTTGTTTGGCTAAGAGCTGCCCAAAACTTAGGGGCAGGACACATGTGGTTTTTTTTAATAATAGTAATGAGCCAACTTGCATTCCCCGATAACAGTGATTGATAGACGGAAACTTTGTCAGGACTTCCAAACATGATCGAAATTTGACATTGATAGTGTTTAAATCCAACAATTGACTTTTTATCTCAATAAGTAGATGTGCAACTTAGATGGATCATCTTGCTCCAACTAGATGGGAGATTCGATTGTTCCGCTGATCCGCTGATCAACCTTTTTAATATAATAGCCGATGACGAACCTGCCAAAGATGATAGCGAATGACCTTTCTTATACTAATGGATGACCAAAAGACTCTTGAACAAAATGCTTTTAAGGCAATGACATAAATACCATATTAGGTTGCAGAAGTGGATCATATGAAGTAGTTGGTTGAGCTCTATAATTAGGGTTTCAGTCTATATTCAGAAATCCTCTCGAGTGTCGTTGAAATAGGGTTTACAAATTAATAAACCAAAACTCGGGGTCCCTCTTGTCTATGCCCCAGTGCAGCCCACCGGAATGATTCATCCAACACTTAGGAGAGTCGCTACACTTCCTCATTCTCCTGCCAAAGCCCTCTCTGCAACACAACCAACTTGCTGGAGAAATAGAGGTGTTAACCATTGCTTGATAAATTGTTTTTACACAATGAAAAAATATACTTTAATTTCAATGGAATTTCACATAGAGTAGCCAAATTTTGCAAGAGATGCTTCTAAGCCTAGTAGCCAAATTTGGCAAGAGATGATTTTGAGCCTAGTGTTATATTCAAATGAGCATCTCTTTCTCAAGTTTTTTTTTTTTTTTTTTTCCAAATTTATTTTCTTTCTCATTATTGACAAAGAGCTCCATGATTTTTTTATTTGATCCAATGTATGAGGGAGTTCATGAATCTATTTTATATGCTTCTTGAGTGCAAAGGGTAATTATTGTTTTCCATGTTCCCCACTCCCCGACATTACTTTGCACCTCTCGATGCAAATGTTAATTATAACCTTTAATGGAAACTTGGTCAATAGAAACTTGTTCATATACTTTAAAAAAAAAAATATTTCTATAATGTTTTTTCAAGAAATAACTTTCTTTGTATATTACTATTAAAAATTAATATAATATATATTGTTTCATTGGCTCTACAATAACCTAAAACTCATAAATATCATTGCATCTTCACAAATAGGCACACCCACTCTTGTTTATGGAAAACATTACATTTATTTAAAACAATCAACGATGACTTTTACCCTATGAAAAAAAACATGAAGTACTTTTGCATGGCATACCTTTTTTTTTTTTGTCAAATTATAAATTATGGAATTATAATAAGGTTCATAATGATTAAGCACAAAATTTTCAAGTTGAATAGTTCAATTTAATCTTATAATGGTTGGTTATGTGTTTTAGAAAAGCTAGCTAAAATTGTCTTACTTTACTAGAATGTCCAAGTTTCATTTCTTGGCCAGTTTGAGTGATTCAAATTGGAGAGTATGCATTTTATAATTATAAACAATTATAAATTTTAACATTTTAATTTTGATGTTTATTATTTTATGTTTCAAAGCAAAATTTTTTACTTTGGCCCACATTTTGTCAAAGTTATATATTAGTGGGAAAAATAGGATATGTAGGCATTTTGGTAGACTTGATAGAAGGGTACATAAGTTTAATATATGTAATTATATCTCAATCCAAATTTCATACCTAAAGTGTGTATGGTTTGGTCCTTGATTGCATTTTCATACTTGCTATGAAATTATCCAATATTATGTTGGTAGACTTGACTTTCCCTGTAGATGATTTATTTTAGAAAAATAACTATGATATATTATATAAAACTTAGATAGCACTAATTTTGAATGTTTATGATTCCAATTACTATTAACTATAGGTCCTAGTGCGCATCTCTTTAAGGAATTCAATTATGACTTTTACTTATGAAAAAAATAAAATTTGGCGTAACATGTCAAATTGAAACTATTGAATTGTAGTAAGAATTTTAATGAATAAAGACACACTCTCCAAGTTTATTCATTCAACTTGGCCTTCTAATGCACTCCCCAACTTTATTTTTTGGCCAATTTGAGTAATTCAAATTAAGTGTATATTTTATAATTATCCACACTTATACAATTTAATATTTTTAATTTGAGACCTAAAAGTTTCTTCTTTAGCTTTCCTTGTGCATGCAATATTTTGATTTGTGAATTTTTCTAAGTTGTGTATAAATAGGAAAAATAGGTATATATGCATTTTGACAGAGCTAACCCAAGGGGGTGTAGGTTCATTATTCTATAATTATGTATGAATCTAAATTCCATACTCTCATATTCTTGGTTTAGCCCTAAATTGATATTGTATACTAATAGTTAGCAATTTATAGCACATATGTTGTCATTGATGTTAACTGTAGTGTCATTGACGCAAAATTCAAGTAGCATGGGATATTGTTGATTATGTTTTCATTGATGTCAAAGTCTAGCAACATGAAAAATTGTTGAATGTGTGTTGTATGATATTATAATCAAGAAGCATTATGAATAGAATTTTCTCAAAGCTGTAGTGTTGGTAGCATAACTTTGAAGGATTTTATTCCCTAGCTACCTAGTTGAAATGTGAATGAAATATATATAGTTGAATAGCTTGTTTTGAGAACTTTCCAATAATATATGGAACTTTTCTTAACTCCTAAGGAATGAGGAGAAAAATATGTTTTAATTGAAGCAGTTTAGGAAAGACTCCAACCTAGTCAAGGTTTCAGAATTCAAGCCATTTGTGGATGCACCAAGGCATCTAAGCATCCAAGTATCTAAGGGTGTAGTAAATAAAAACTTATTTAAAAAATTGTATTTTGGGAATTTCGACCATGTTTGCACGTGGACCCAAGATAACATGGTGGTACAAGTTGAATGACAGGTGGCAGAGGTTATTGACATGGTAGCCAAAGGTGACGACAGATATCACCCATTTTCGACATTTTTGGGTGGCCAATTATATAGGTGGAAGGAGAAACGTGGCAGTAGAAAATACTGACATGTGGTAGTGTGTTGACTTAACAGTGACATGTCACAAATGACTTGAAAAAGAGGACCACATAGCAGGTTTTGATTGGTTCTCGAGGTTTTGACATGGAAGTCTCTAAGGATTCAAGATTCACACTAGGGGACTAGATTGGTGGATTTTTCCTTTGTATTTCAGTTTTCCCGAAGTGGCCAACAAACTTTGTTTTGTGCTAAATGGAAATTTTAGAAGGGAGGAACCACCGTGGGCCATTACATTTGGGGTTGTGAAACTTATCTAGACATCCGCCCCTCTGGGGTTTGAACAAACATGCATTTTTAATTTAGGCCTGGAGCCAAATTTGGTTCAGGTTCTGTTGTAGCCTCTACAACACCCTCCAAAATATTCAGCATCTAATATTTTATGAGCCCATGAGCATAAAAAATGCTAAGTCAAAATCTAAGTTTCAAGTCTTTTACAGGAAAATCCTTAAGTCGTTGAGTCGCAGTTAGGTATTTTTCTTCAAATTTGCGACCTCGCGACCTTGCGACCTATCATGTCGCCAGGTCGCCAGGTCACAACTCTCACTCGAGTCTCACAATCGCGACCTAGCGACCTTACAACCCTGCGACCCTCCCAGGTCGCAAGGTCAGATATCTCACAAGCACAAGATATTTGCGACCATGTGACCTCATTTATTGCTTGCACGCGCGACCCCTTTATAAATAGAAGGGTCTCTAGGTCGCATTTCACCCACACGAAGGAGAGCAAAAAAACGCTTCTGACAGGCCAACTGGAGCGCGATTTTCTCGAGTAAGTTGCCTATTCCTCCTGATGTTTCTGCTTTTTTCTTTGTTTCCCTTGTCCTCTAATCAAAGTCCTTTAAAGACACCTAACATCTCCCATTTTGAGATCCTTTTGAAGCCTGATCCCTTTTAAATGATCCAAACCCTCCCACTCCTAACTTAGACTTGTAGATGGAGCCAACCAGCCACTCATGTGTTTTTATTTTTCCCTCATGACCTCTTCATATTCATTTTGGGTTTTCCTCACCTAGTCCTGGTGTTGTTTATGTTAAAATGGAACAAAAGGGCTGCGCCGCTGACGAATCTTCCACTCAGCCCTAGCGCGACTTTCGACCCAGCGACCCAGTCGCAAGTCACTAGGTCGCAAGGTCGCACTCTTCGAGAAGTTTGAGCCTCTGTGACTCAGTGACCCAATGACCCAGTCGTAAGTCGCTTGGTCACAATATTGCACCCTTCGAGAAGTTTGAGTCTCTGTGACTCAGCAACCCAGCGACCCGGTTGCAAGTCGCTAGTTCGCCCTTTCCTAGGTCTAAGTTGGGAAAAGTTTAAAAAGAAGTACCTAGGCTTTTATTATTATGGCATTTGTCTTATCCTGGGAATTTTTTATGAACATGCCAGGTGATTTTGAAGCAGAGTTAGAGTGCGTCTCCATCTCTTCAGACTTAAGCGACATGGGACCTCCGGCAGTTCGCAAGAAAAACAAAAGCCCAGAGATAGAAGACACAGAAATGGAAATACCAATGTCTCCTCCCCTGATCTATGGGGACACCACATGTACATTTTCCAAAGGAGACAACATGAGTTGGTATCAAGTATACCAAGAATTCGCACGACCAGAATTTCCAGAGGACCTCCCCGACCGGAAAATATATGTACAAGTTAAAAGGTCGAAGCTTCACTATGCAGGTGCCCACCCTGCTATATTCCCATGTGCAGAGGTCATTGAATGGATCATACAGAATATCGACCCCAAGAAGTGGGTAATTCGAGACTACGAGGGAAAAGCTTTTGCAACTCTAAAGGGCTCGGATGCTGAGTTTTATTACGCGTTTCTAGAACGAGAACAGACTTTCACAGAAGAATGGGTCACCACCCATGCAGTCGCCATAGCAGACACCCTAAGAGGATGGTGGGAGGAACCCGAAAAGTTCAAGATCAAGAAGGATCATGAGTATCCAGTGGCGGGCCTCATAAAGGTATACAAGCTGGTGGCAACTATGATTTGTAGGATATATGGTCGTCCCGATGCCACCACTTTCAGTGGCACTTGGGTATCCCTGATGAACTATGTCACTGTATATGGCACTCGTTTCAATTGGGCCAACATGTTAGTGGTGTCTCACAAAACAAACATATCCGTGGCAATGGCACCAGAGGAGAGATACTCGTCCGAATTTTACATGGCCTCCTACCTATTAGATGTAGTTTGTTCCAGCTTCCACTTTGAGGGATGGGTGCACAACTGGGATCTGGAGCAGGCACGCCTAGCTCACATAGAAGTGCAGGTATTATGGGACTTTAAGTACAAGTAGGATATAGAGTAAATCTCACAAATTTTCATCCCTGCGCTCTACAGGAAATTGTTCGGTTAGGATACCCCATGCATGTCCTGGCGAGCCATGGAAACGTTAGTCAAGGTGGCACATTCGTTTCCATTCACAGATTATACCTTTATTCGAGTATTTGGTTCATTCAAGACTCCTCATGCTCTACCCCGATTTGTTACGAACAAGATGCTTCTTCAGGAAGTATGTTATCAGATGACTTCTGGTTTCTCAAAGGTCCTGACTAAAGGGAAGAAAAAGCCATGGCCTACACTGCCACTCACCATTGGTGCCTACACGGTCAAGGATTTCAGGGAGGTAGAGGTGAAAGCAGAACAAATCAAAGGTTTCTACCTGGGGCCTTTAGATCACTGGACATAGGATCCTGAGAGGATAATCCCTGACCACTGCAAACGGGCCAAGTTCAAATGGAGCTACCAGTATACTGAATGCCCATATGAGGACGAGAAAAGAAACTGGTATAACATCGATAGGGAACTTGCCCCGGGAGCATGGTCCGATCAGGAAGATCCAGATAATCATACTTTGGAGGAAAGAATCCGCGAGTTGGGAGGCGCCTCTTCTTCCGAGGCCAAGAAGCCTCGAACCAGCACGGGCCACAACTCTACCACCCAACAGAAAGAACAAGAAGCAGAAGCTTAGCTAGAAGCTGAAAAGAAGGCAAAATAAGATGAAGATAAGCATAGAAAAAACCTGAAGGTAGAACAGAGAAAGAAACAAGTGGAGGATGCCCGAAAGAGGAAGGAAGATCAAGAAGCGGAAGCAGAAGCGGAACGACAGCTCAAGAAAGAACTGGATCAGGTGGAGGCTGAACACAAGAGGAAGGAAGAGCAGGAAACGAAAGCAGAATCAGAACGACAGCTCAAGAAAGAATTGGATTAGGTGGTGGCCGAACGTAGGAGGAAGGAAGAGCAGGAAGCCAAAGCAAAACAAGACAAGGCAGAGGTAGAGCAGCTTCCGAAAGAGAAAGAAGAACAAAAGATAAAAGAAGAGGAGGATCAAAGGTCAAAAGACACCGAGACACCTCCTCTAGTAACAAGAGTACAAACTGAGCTGCAGCCCATCGGAGTACTTGTAATTAATACACGTTTTGCACTCTCCAAGCTAGGCTCCTCTGAAGGACAAGAAGAGGAGGTGTTCAACCTAACAAGACTCACTTATGATTAGTTCACCTTCAAAATCCGATAGGAAAAAAGGATATGTCTAACACGGAACCCTTCCGCCCCACTCACAGCCATGGCAGAAAAATATATAGTCTTAGACACTAGGACCAACCCAGTGATGATAGCATCGGTCGACACTACTTTTGCCGCAACCACAGAAGAAAATGTGAGCCAGATGAGTAGAGAAATCCTTTCCCTACAAAATAGACTATAAGACTCTAAACAAAGGGAAGCAAGGGAAGAGCAAGAAAAGAGAGCATTAAGGGAAGAAATCCAACAACTCCAGGACAAAAATACTCTTATTAACGAAGTACCTCTCACCGTCCAAAGAGAGTTGGTGACACTGGAGGTCACCATGAGGCAGGTTTACGGGGAGATGTTCACTATAAAACAAATAGTCCCACCCCTACTAAGAGCCCAAGTAGAGACAAAACAGAGAAACGAATAACAGAAAGAGGCCTCCGCCGCTTTGGACAGAATGATAGAATGGACAGGCAGGTACCCACAGGCTCCGAAAAACTTGCCCAAGAAAGACTAGAGTCACACCTAGGATGACAAGGTCCAAATCTATATCAAGATGCAATCCAAGGAGAAGTTATTTAAAGATCTAGAAAAGGTAATGACCGCATATGAGCATTTTATCAGTGGCATCGACTCAATTCATGAACTACACCACATTCCATATCTAGGTGCACTGAGCGAGGAGAAGACATGGGGACAGATAGATCAAGAGATTTAATCATTTATACAACTTATCAGACAAGTCGCCACTACACCTGATCTTGCCGCATCACAAGAGAACTTGGTTAAGTTCGTCATAACACCAGTTTGGATCTACACTAAACTGGCTTCTTTAGCCAACCGGGTCACACTCAAGAGAGAAACTCTGATTCCGAATGCCTTAGAATGCCTGCACCGGTTAAGGGAAGAAGCCCCTCTAATCTCCCCAATCGCTGCAGATTATCACGCATGGCAGAATTTCCTCAAGGAGCAACAAGTTGATGTCCCCGACCTCGCAATCACGCGCACACTCCCATGATCATATTGCAAGGCGCAAACCCACAAAAGAGCTCGCAGGTCACACTACCCAGCCAAGTCGCAGGTCGCGCTCTCCAACTAGGTCGCAGGTCGCAATGTCCAACTGGGTCGCAGGTCGCATCCTCCATTCAAGTCGCAAGGCAACCCAACGGTTAGGAAGGCGGAAAGTCAGGAAGCCCAAAGGGCAAGTTTTGGCCTGTAAAAACTTCCTTCGGGAAAATTGTAAGGACCTTTTGTTTGGGACTCAAAAGAGATATAGAAAATTGTATAGAAGGACTACAGATTTTTGAGTATGAATACAAGCATTTGTTAAACTCCATTTTTGGATCTGATGTTGGTAAATGGGTGAACACTATGAGTATTCTGTTTTCAGTTTCTAACATCTTCTGATTAATGAAACTGTATCTCCAATTTCATCATTTATGCATTATGGTTTTCTAAAGATGTGTTAATGGTGCTAAGTTTATTTCGCTTTCTCCATGAATGTTAATAACTTTGTTTACTGACATTTATATTATCACCAAAAACATTTAAGGAAGTGAAGGGTGCTCTGCCATAAAGAATTGTTTCTTCTGTGGTTAGAACAACATACAAGCATGACCCTAATGATATGTTGTTGACAACATTTCCTTTGGTCCCATGCTTTTTAATTCAGCTTGCTATGCATAGTGTTGTATGCTCATTTAATTCATCAATCATGTGTCTTGTATCGTCCGAATAAGCGCGTGCCCACAGGTTTATAGATTCCTACTGAGACCCAAGGAAAGGCAGATTAAGTGGTAGCTGGACCCACACCCCGGATAGGATCCCTATTCCAAATGATTTAGAGTCTAGTCGAGACTTTTTACTGGAGAGATCCCCTGCTGTTGGCTGGTTAGATTTTCCCATCAACAGAATTGGCGGTAGAAGGAGGGCCTGAATGGCAGGCTCCCAGCACACGAATAATATTCCGTTACAAACTCCCCAAAGGGAGGCCATACATGATGACACCGGTCCTCCCCCTTTAGAAGATGCCCAGGGGGAGGAAGCTCCTTATTATGAGGTTACCAGGGATCAGTTAAGAGTTCTGCGCCTGATTTCCCGCAACCTCATTAGAGATTTGCAAATCACTCTAGTCATGATTTTTCTAACCCATACTAGGACCCCTGAAGCTAACCTCACTGGCAACGGTGCCCTCGTAAATTCCCTGCCCCAGTTGATAAATCTGATGGTTGTAGACCTCACAATGGTAATTGAGAATAATGAACCTATTACTGGGCCCCAAGGAGCAGAAGAGGAAGTTCCTGACATGAATGGACCCCATGATGTCCCTCAACCTGACCGGGCCCAAAATGAAAACACCCAAGTCCACATTCCACCAGGGGGGGCGAAAAAAATAGAGGCCAAGGGAATAAAGGTCGGGGAAACAGAGGCCGTGGCCAAGGTCACCATACCGCCCACCACCATCAAAACCAAAACAGAGGCCCCATCTACAATCAGAGAAACATTATAAATATGGCAAACTGCGGGGGACATCAAGATGAGCACTCCCACCATGAAGGAGAAGCATCCACGTCAGGGGCGGGAAGTGAATCTGAGTTAGAATTAGGGCACGAGAATGCCAGGTGGGTACAATTGCTTGCTTGGATGGCCTAGTATCCATTAGATCTCCAGGGCCCTCTTCATGACATGCCTAGACACCCTGAAAAACACCTTCCCAAGTTTGACCCTGAGAAAGGCACGCTGGCCAAAGACCACATAAGCAACTTCTACCTTTCATTGCAAATGATGTGAGTCCAAGAAAATGATGTCGCCTGCCATCTTTTTCCCCATACCCTTGAGAACAAAGCATCCACTTGGTATCAATCTCTCCCAAGTGCTTCCATAACTTCGTTGGATAAATTCCGTCGTACTTTCCTTCAGAAGTTTTCAGAGGACAACACCCCCTCCATGCTCCTCACAGAGTTGAGTACGCTCAAATGCCAAAAGAAAGAGAAGTTTAGAGACTTTAATCAACGTTTTGCTACCATATTGAACAAATTCCCCCCTAACTTGGCATTGGATGACTCCATCACTATAGACTACTACACTAAGGCTCTTCCCAGAGACATCGCCATTTTCGTAAAAAGCAAGGCTAGGGCTACCCTTGCAGCAAATTACGCCACTGCCCTTTCCATAGAAAGAACATGCTTTCCATAGGGGTCATCGACCATGAAGGTCGAGACGATCATAAACGTGCCCCGAAAAGGAACCAGTCTTCCACATTCAAAACCAAGGATAAAGACAAAGATACTTTTGACTTCGAAGGCACAGAAAAGTCCCTTAAACTGTTAACCAATGAAGTCTTTGATCTGAAGAGAAAAGGAATTGAATACACTACTGGCACCAAGACACAAAAGATTTTTTTCCAGAAAGAATACCCCCAAAACCAACCGACCTCCATCAAATACAATTGCTGTTCTTAACGTGGAAGAAATCGGAAAAGATAATTTTTGTTCTTTCCACCAGGCCGCCCACTTTGAGAAGACATGCCCCCAATGGATTGGCAGCATGACCGCGGTAGTAAATCAGCTCTTACATGATCAAACCCCAGGGGAAACAAGCGAAGACGATGTCTCTGACAATGAAGAAGACCTGCCCCCAGATGAAGAACTAGGATCTACAGTCCTTGCGTTTGATGTGATCCGCAGGGAAGGCACCCATACCATCACTAGAATTAACGTGGCCGATGATCCTAAAGCCAAACGTGTGCGAAACTATGGCCTAAGAAGAAAAGGACTGGTTCCTGAATAGTCCTTCGAAGAGAAGAGGAGGGCCTTCTCGAGGAAAATCTTACCCCCAGGGAATGAGCACCAAGCTGCTATTCCTGAGAAGTCCGCTTCTAGCAACACTCGAACAAACCAAAAGAGAAAACAGCCGGTAGGGTCACCCAAAACCCCCACCGAGACTATTCCACACTCTGATTCTGGTTACAACATTGTTGATGACATGAAGAAAACTAGAGCCAACATCTCTCTTTATGAGCTCGCCCGCATCACCAACCAACGGGAGCTTATTCTCAAAGCCTTCACCAACACCTCGACAACCAAACCCGTGAGCAACACATCTGCCCAAGCTAGTGCAAGCCTCCAATCTATTGTGAACGTCGTGAATGCAAACTCTAGGGGATCTACTCCCCCCTTCCTCCTGTCCTTTGAAATCTTTAACTTTAACGTTCATAACTGCCTAGTCGACTCCAGTGCATCCACAAATGTCATGCCCCTGTCCGTCTGCAAGAAGCTAAACATTCCCCCGGAGAAAACTGATGCTAGGATTAGTCAACTCGACAGATCGCAAGTACCTGCTGTAGGTGAACTAAATAATGTCATCATCCGCCTATCTTCCGACTCTAGAGTCCACCAGTGTATAGACATAGTAGTCGTAGACATCCCGGAAGCCTACGGTCTCTTGTTGAGCAGGGACTGGTCTAGTAAGCTACAAGGGTACTTCGCTACCGATTGGTCTCACTTATGGCTTCCCTACAAGGGTCGAAACAACCAAATCAGAGTTGAGAGTGAACCTTATATGAAACATATCGTGACTGATTTGGACGTGACCAATGAACCCGTCAGCTTTGCCCAAGAAGAGCTCGACATGTGTTTCTTAGATGCCATCTTTGGATGTTACCATCCCCCTCAGTCCCTGGTAAACCCAGACATCCAATCAGAGATAATGCTCATCACTAAAGACCAAGCTGTACCCATCATAAACCAAACTGAAATCTCTCCCCAACCCACGATTCTAGAGAAACCAGAAGACGATGTATGGACGTTGTATTATGATGGCTCCAAGACGCATGACGGAGCAGGTGTGGGCTGCATCCTATTAGACCCCCAAAAGAACAAGTTTTTGATATCATGCCGGCTAGAATTTAAGTGCACCAACAATACCGTCGAATATGAGGCCTTAGTCCTTGGACTCAAAAAGGCGTTGGACCTAAAGGTGAAATGCTTAAAGGTTATCGGAGATTCTGAAATCATCACTCACCAGGTATGCAATACCATCCATTTCTTATCTCTGCACTTAAAAGCTTACCAACAAGAGGTATGGCGTCTAATTTCTGCTTTTGATGCGTTTGGTATTAAATCTATGCTTAGGATGCAAAATGCGGTAGTTGATACTCTGGCTAACGCCACTGCTAGGTTCACCCCTATAAGGGATGGTTTTTCTATTGAAATAGTGTATAAACCCTCTGTGCCAGATAACATCACTAATTTACGCATCTTTGATGATGACCAACAGGTACTTGAATTCATGCTCAACACCGAGGTGCTCAAAGACGCAGTGATAGAAGAAGCAGACCATGATCAAGCCTTGTAGGAAGAACGAGAGAGACGCAAGGAAAATCCCATGCCCAAGGGAATAGTGTCGCTTGAAAAATTGTTTGATCTGCAGAACCATTTCTGCGGACCCCCCAACACTAAAGTACAGAGCTCCACTCTGGCACATCAACAGGTAAACTTGGGGACAGATAAGGACCCGAAGTTCATCAACCTCGAGAAAGATTGTTCCGATTAGGAGAGGCAAGCTTTCACCGAACTGTTCTGAAAGTACCGAGACATGTTCGCCTGGACGTATGATGAACTGCGTACTTATGACACTTGGATTATTTAGCATGTGATCCCTATGAAGGAAGGAGTGAAGCCTTTCCAGCAAAAGATAAGAAAAGTGCACCCTACGCTGGAACCAATAATTCAAAAATAACTTAAGAAGCTTTTGGATGCACGCATAATCTTGAAAGTCCGACACTCCACTTGGGTATCAAATCTGGTTCCGGTATGAAAAAAATCCGGTGAGATCCGTTTGTGCGTAGATTTCCGAAATCTAAACAGAGCCTCAGACAAAGATAACTACCTAGTTCCCCCTATGGAACAGATACTACAAGCCATATCTGGATCAGAGATGTTCTCGTTTTTGGATGGTTTTTCCAGGTATAACCAAGTACTGGTAGCTAAACCCGACAGATTGAAAATGACGTTCCGAACCAAATGGGGAACTTTTGCTTTTAGACGCATGCCCTTCAGATTGATAAATGTTGGGGCGAAATTTCAATGGGCTATGGACATAGCTTTCTGAGGTCTAATAGGAAAAAGCGTGGTAGTATACTTTGATGACGTCACCGTGTTCTCAAAGCAGAGAGGCGATCACCTACGTCACCTCAGGCAAATCTTTGAAAGATGCAGAAAGTATGGGATCTCACTCAACCCGAAGAAAAGTGTCTTCGCTGTGTCCGAGGGGAACTTGCTGGGTCATATCATAACCAGGAACGGTATAGTTGTAGATCCTGAGCGAGTGAAGGTCATCGCCCAGATTCCACCTCCCAGTAGCAAAAAGGCCATGCAATCCTTTCTTGGGAAAATCAACTTTGTACGGAAATTCATATCATATTTTTCCCAAATAGTCAGGCCTTTGCAAGGGATGATTAAAAAGAATGCAAGTTTCAAATGGAATCCACCCGAGAAGGAAGCATTCGATAAGATCAAGCAGGCCATTGCAGAGGCACCATCCCTACAAATCCTAGACTTCAGCAAAGATTTCGGCTTATATACCTTTGCCTCGGATTCATCACTCGCGACTATCCTCACACAAAAAGATGCTAACAACAATGAACGACCCATCTCATTCATGAGTACCGGTTTGCAAGGTGTTGAACTAAATTACCCCGAAATTGACAAGCAGGCTTACGCAGTATACAAAGTGGTCAAGCATTTCCGGCCATACATCTTGAAGAACCATGTCACGGTGTTCGTCCCCCACCCAGCTGTTCGCTCACTTTTCATGCAGCAAGAGCTGGGAAAAATACGAGGAAACTGGATGACATGTCTCCAAGAGTATGACCTGGAGTTCAAACCGGCGCATACTGCCAAAGGTAAAGGACTTTGCCAAATAGCCGCGGAGGCTGCAAATCCACGTGGGTGAAAAGAAGAATGCTGGGAGCAAGAAATCGACATGTATCAGATTGACAACATGCCTCAACAGGGAAACCTTTCTTGGTACTCCGAAATTTTTAAATATTTGGCCCACGGTGTTATGGATCCTGTTTTAACCGCTCGGCAGAAACGGGCAATAAGGCTGAAAGTTGCCTCCTACCAGTTAGTACAAGGAAATTTTTTTAAGAAACATTACAATGGAGTCCTACTACGCTGCTTAAAACACGATGAAGCACAAAGCGTCCTGACCGAACTACACGATGGACCAGCCGGAGGGCATTATGCAGGTGATACCACTGCCCACAAGATCATGCGCGCTGGATAATATTGGCCAACTCTCTTCAAGGATTCTCACGCATATGTCCAGAAGTGTGTTCAATGTCAAAAATTCGCCAACCGGGAAGCACGGCCAGCCGCTCCATTACAGTCGGTGGCAGTAGAGGAACCTTTTCGACAGTGGGGGTTGGACGTGATTGGAGAAATTACCGCACTCCTCCAAGCAACACCGGTATATCCTCACTACTACCGACTATTTCACCAGGTGGGTTGAAGCGATACCACTACAACAAATCAACGATTAAGAGGTAATAGAGTTTGTCACTCATTGCATCATCACCAGGTTTGGCGTTCCAACCTCCCTTGTTTTTGACAATGCAACTAATTTTTTGTCTTTCAAGTTGTATGATTTTTCTTTGGAAAATGACATTGTACTTAAAAACTTTGCAAACTATTACCCCCAAGGGAATGGGTTAGCCGAGTCGTCTAATAAGAACCTTATACGAATCATCAAGAAGACCCTGTTGTCCCACCAACGAAACTGGCAGCACGCCCTCCATAACGCCCTTTGGGCTGATCAGGCACACCCAAATCGTTGATCGGCACCTCCCCATTTTTTATTGTATATGGGAAAGAGACCATCCTTCCTCCCCACCTATCTCTCCCTGCCCTTCAGTTGTCCCAAGAGACCCATGGCACCCCATGCCTCACCTTGCAAGCTCGAATCGATACATTATTGAAACTGGAGGAGGAAAGGCAAAAAACCCGGGAAAAATTCACCATCCACCAAAGTCGAATTAAGAGATGGTTTGATAAAAGGTCCGCCGGGAATAAAATTTTCGAAGTAGGAGACCTTGTTCTTAAATGGGATAAAGCTCATGAGGAGAAGGGGAAACATTCCAAATTCCAAGCCCTTTGTGCGATCAGCGGTTGTCATTGATGTCAACCCAAGAAGCAACAGGGGCTAACCCATCATTGCATGGGAATTTTGACCTACCAAATTAATATATTCTAGGTCAATAATGCTTTTGATGGTTTCTACTTGTCGAGATGTTTCGTCGATATATTGCACGCCATGTAATTCTTCACGGTTTGAGAGATATTCATGTTTGAAGTTTGTACCCCTAGTTAGTGGGCTAAAACCCCACGGGGTTGGGGCATGGGTCATTGAAAATTCATAATTAATATTTTTTAAGCTCCTAAAATCCCTTCCACGTTCACTTGTTGAAGCCCCTCTCAACCTAAGCATTTATATAAATTGTGATCCTCATATCCTCCTTATGCAAGGGATTTCGCCATATGAAACAGGTCATCGTGGAATTTTCGCTCTAACGTTTTTTCTACGAAGGTTCAGAAGCTGAAATTTTTATGAGGAAAAAAAGAAATCATGAGGAATCTCCTATGAAATTTTCAAATCAAGGTGTGCTATATTTTCAGAGATATGATCTGTAGAAGTCAATATTTTTGCGGGCTCCTGAAATTCATCTCAAAGAAGTGACCTTGTGATCGCCTGCTCTCTCCGATGGATTGAGTCTGTAAGGTAGATAGTGCATAGACTTTGGTTTTTCACTCTATCAATTTCATATCCAAATGAAGAAACATTAACTTAAATGACACGCCGTACAAGTTCGCTATTTGAAACATTCCATAATTAGGGCATTGTGAAAGATTGGGTATACCTCTCCCTTGAAGAATCCAAATTCGGTCAGACCTATGGCATTGGAAATACGACTTAGAGGACTACTACAGGACCGAAAATCAGATATTGAGGATCTAAAATAACATAGATACACTAGATTCAATATCGAGCTCCTAGAAGGCAAAGAAAAAGCTAGATCATGTGTTGTCAAGGGTTGCAAAGGACTAGACTTTCTAGGGCAGAAAAGCAAAGCAAGGTGCAGCAGAGGGTAGCATGAAAAGAGCATCAACCAAGGTGCATAACAGTAGCAAGAAGTTCATCCTATGAAGTCTTCAAGTGGGCAGCACTGCATACAATCATTGTAAAGGTATCATTGTACTTAGTCATTGTAAATACATTATTGTACAAATTGTACTAGTATCTATCTACCAAGAGTTGAAGAGGCAGTGTCGGGTGGTCTAGGATCATCATTAGGTGGTTGTGTCATAGTTGGGGTTATGTTCTAGTGTGTCTTATTCTTCTACATCATTCTATATCATTGTAAAGTGGACCATTTTCCCTGGTACGGGAGTCCATTCTTCTTTTATTCTTCTACGGGGTGGTAGGGTGGTGCTAGGGTGAGTTGTAGCTCATTAGGTGTTGGGGCATCCGTTAAGTTGACAACTGAAGAATCTTGGGCGTTGGAGCGTCCATCCAGTGGAAGTGAAGTTAGAAGAATGTTTTCTAGATTCTAGGAAGTTGGAGCTTTATTTTCAATTGGAGTTGGAGAAGAATGGTTTTCTAGATTCTAGGAAGTTGGAGCTTTATTTTCAATTGGAGTTGAATATTAAAGAATTATTAGAAAAGAATTCAGGTGGTTTTTGTCTCGGAGAGGGTTTCCACCTTAAAAACTGTGTTCATTTGTGTTCCTTTTGTTTATTGTTATCATTTTACAAATAGTGATAATAATTGAAGATTAACTAATGTTGTAATTGAGAAGAATCTTTTGATTCACCCCCCCCCCCCTCTCGAGTATTTCTTTTACTTTGGGCGAGGTCCATTCCGGTTAAAAGAAACTAGGTTCCCACACTTTTAGGGTGAAAACTCGGAGGGAAGAATCGAGGTATTCCCGATGCTTGAGCATGACCTCAAGCACTACTTCACTTAGTGGCCCTAGGAAGCCATCACACCAATACCATATTCTACATTGTTTTCTTTTATTTTAGTTTCGATTTTCATTTCCGCGATAAAAGCGACTTATTAATCGGTGTAAATGATGTCTTCTAAAATCTTCAAAAGGTGGAAGGCATTGTAGAAGTCACGCAATTGGCATGCTGTGCCATGATCTGTGCTGATGAAAATTTTTCCCTGAAGATCACAAAAGGTAGCAGGAGCTTGTCTGAAATTGACACCCAAAGGTAAAACATGACCTAGTCCAGGCTACTAAGCGCAGATAGCTCACCTAGCAAGCTTGAAGGGTGTCTGTGAAAAGAAAGTTGGTTAAAGTGGCAAACTAGACTGAAAGGGAACATAGCTAACTTCGAGTGATGCAAGGTTATCCGGGAAAACCTAAATTCCTCATATAGACCAGGAGCAACCTCTCTTGCAAGTAAAATAAGTCGGGATCCCTCATCCTCCCAGGCAAAATTGCCTCTATAATTTAAGTGCCATGAGCACATCTAAATAAGTGCCTTGAGTACATTTAAATAAGTGTTGTAGCACACCAATAAAGGGTAAAGGATTGAGAAAGGCTTCCTGCGCAGAGAGGCGATGCGATGACTCCGCCGGGGTACTGACCAGGCTCGCCGGCAGCGGAGCAACGTCCGTGACTCCTAGGCTGTGACTCTGCCGAGACCGCAAGGTTCGCAGGCAGCGGAGCAACACAATGAGGATGAAATAACTATATCGGATCCGGGAAATCCCTGAAGTTCTCCAACCCTTTCGGTCCGGAATCTAGAAGTAAAATCTCGGTCAACCAACACCTACACAGGTAGCAGGCAAAGCAACCTCCCAAGGTACAAAAGGCAAAATCATGGAAACCTAAGGGTGAAAGGAATAGCCTGCTAAGGCCCTTCCCCCCCCCACAATGATAAATCATCAGTAGAGATTCTGGATCCTACCAGTGAATCGCCATTTGTTGTAGCCTCTACAACACCCTCCAAAAAATTCACCATCTAAGATTTTTTTGAGCCCCTGAGCATAAAAAATGCTAAGTCAAAATCTAAGGTTCAAGTCTTTTTCAGGAAAATCCTTAAGTCGCTGAGTTGCAGTTACATATTTTTCTTCAAATTTGCAACCTTGCGACCTTGGGACCTATAAGGTCGCCAGGTCGCAACTCTCACTCAAGTCTCATAATCACGACCTAGCGACCTTGCGACCCTCCCAGGTCGCATGGTCGCAAGGTCGCATATCTCACAAGCACGAGATATTTGTGACCCTGCGACCTCATTTATCGCTCGCACACGTGACCCCTTTATAAATAGAAGGGTCGCTAGGTCGCATTTCACCCACACGACGGAGAGCAAAAAAACGCTTCTGACAGGCCAACTGGAGCGTGATTTTCTCGGGTAAGTTGCCTATTCCTCTTGATGTTTCCGTTTTTTTTCTTTATTGCCCTTGTCCTCTAATCAAAGTCCTTTAAAGCCACCCAACATCTCCCATTTTGAGATCCTTTTGAAGCCCGAGCCCATTTAAATGATCCAAACCTTGCCACTCCTAACTCAGACTTGTAGATGGAGCCAACCAACCACTCATGTGTTTGTATTTTTCCCTCATGACCTCTTCATCTTCATTTTGGATTTTCCTCACCTAGTCCTAGTGTTGTTTATGTTAAAATGGAACAAAAGGGCCATGCCACCGACGAATCTTCCGCTTAGCCCTAGTGCGACTTCCGACCCTGGGACCTTGCAACCCCTGGTCGCTGAGTCACACATCATTCAAAACTTGATGTTTGCGACCTTGCAACTCAGCGACCCAGTGACCTGGTCGCAAGTCGCTAGGTCGCAAGGTTACACTCTTCGAGAAGTTTGAGCCTCTGCGACTCAGCGACCCGGTCGCAAGATCGCACCCTTCGAGAAGTTTGAGCCTCTGCGACTCAGCGACCCAGCGACTCGGTCGCAAGTCGCTAGTTCACCCTTTCCTGGGTCTCAGTTGGGCAAAGTTAAAAAAGCAGTACCTAGGCTTTTATTATTATGGCATATGTCTTATCCTGGGACTGTTTTATGAACATGCCAGGTGATTTCTAAGTAGAGTTAGAGTGCGTCTCCATCTCTTTAGACTCAAGCAACATGGGACCTCCGGCAGTTCGCAATAAAAATAAGAGCCCAGAGATAGAAGACACAGAAATGGAAATACCAATGTCTCCTCCCCCGATATATGGGGACACCGCATGTACATTTGCCAAAGGAGACAACATGAGTTGGTATCGAGTATACCAAGAATTCAAACGACCAGAATTTCTAGAGGACCTCCCCGACCAGAAAATATATGTACAAGTTAAAAGGTCGAAGCTTTACTATGCAGGTGCCCACCCTGCTATATTCCCATGGGCAGAAGTCATTGAATGGATCATACAGAATATCGACCCCAAGAAGTGGGTAATTCGAGACTACGAGGGAAAAGCTTTTGCAACTCTAAAGGGCTCGGATGCTGAGTTTTATTACGTGTTGTCGGAACAAGAATAGAATTTCACAAAAGAATGGGCCACCATCCATGCGGTCGCCATAGTAGACACCCTCAGAGGATGGTGGGAGGAACCCGAAAAGTTCAAGATCAAGAAGGATCAAGAGTATCCATTGGCGGGCCTCAGGAAGGTATACAAGCTGGTGGCAGCTATGCTTTGTAGGATATATGGTCATCCTGATGACACCACTTTCAGTGGCACTTGGGTATCCCTGATGAACTATGTCATTGTATATGGCACTCGTTTCAATTGGGCCAGCATGCTAGTGGCGTCTCTAAAAAAAAACATATTCGTGGCATTGGCACCAGAGGAGGGATACTCGTCTGAATTTTACATGGCCTCCTACCTATTGGATGTAGTTTGTTCCAAGTGCCACTTTGAGGGATGGGCGCACAACTGGGACCCGAAGCGAGCACGCCCAGTTCACATAGAAGTGCAGGTATTCTGGGACTCTAAGTACAAGCAGGATATAGAGTCAATCTCACAACTTTTCATCCCTGTGCTCTACAGGAAATTGTTCGGTCAGGATACTCCATGCATGTCCTGGCGAGCCATGGAAACATTAGTCAAGGTGGCACATTGGTTTCCACTCACAAATTATACCTTTATTTGAGTCTTTGGTTCATTCAAGACTCCTCATGCTCTGCCCTGATTCGTTATGGACAAGATGCTTCTTCAGGAAGTATGTTATCAGATGACTTCCGGTTTCTCAAAGGTCCTGACTAAAGGGAAGAAAAATCCGTGGCCTACACTGCCGCTCACCATTGGTGCCTACACGGTCAAGGATTTCAGGGAGGTAGAGGTGAAAGTGGAACAAATCAAAGGTTTCTACCTACGACCTTTGGATCACCGGACATACGATCCTAAGAGGATAGTCCCTGACCACTGCAGACGGGCCAAGTTCAAATGGATCTACAAGCATACTTAATGCCCATATGAGGACGAGAAAAGAAAATGGTATAACACGGATAGGGAACTTGCTCCGGTAGCATGGTCCGATTAGGAAGATCCAGATAATCATACTTTGGAGGAAAGAGTCCGCGAGTTGGGAGGCGCCTCTTCTTCCTAGGCCAAGAAGCCTCGAACTAGCACGGGCCACAACTCTACCGCCCAACAGAAAGAACAAGAAGCAAAAGCTTAGCTAGAAGTTGAAAAGAAGGCAAAAGAAGATGAAGATAAGCATAGAAAAAACCTGAAGGCAGAACAGAGAAAGAAACAGGTGGAGGATGCCCAGAAGAGGAAGGAAGAGCAGGAAGCGAAAGCAGAAGCGGAACGACAGCTCAAGAAATAATTGGATTAGGTGGAGGCCAAACGCAGGAGGAAGGAAGAGCGGGAAGCGAAAGCAAAAGTGGAAGTAGAGCGCAAGAAGAAAGAAAAATAGGACAAGGCAGAGGCAGAGCGGCTTCGGAAAGAGAAAGAAGAATAAAAGAGAAAAGAAATGGAGGATCAAAGTTCAAAAGACACCGAGACACCTCCTCCAGTAACAGGAGTACAAACTGAGCTGCAGCCCATCGGAGTACCTGTAATTAATACACGTTTTGCACTCTCCGAGCTAGGCTCCTCTGAAGGACAGGAAGAGGAGGTGTTCAAGCTAACAAGACTCACTTATGATCAGTTCACCTTCAAAATCCGACAGGAAAAAAGGAGATGTCTAGCACGGAACCCTTCCGCCCCACTCACAGCCACAATAGAAAAAGATATAGTCCTAAACACTAGGACCAACCCAGTGATGATAGCATCGGCCGACACTGCTTTTTCCGCAGCCACAGAAGAAAATGTGAGCCAGGTGAGTAGAGAAATACTTTCCCTACAAAATATACTACAGGACTCTGAACAAAGGGAAGCAAGGGCAGAGCAAGAAAAGAGAGCATTAAGGGAAGAAATCCAACAACTCCAGGACAAAAATAATCTTATTAACGAAGTACCTCTCACCGTCCAAAGAGAGTTGGTGACGCTGGAGGTCACCATGAGGCAGGTTTATTGGGAGATGTTCATTGTAAAACAAATAGTCACACCCCTAATAAGAGCCCAAGTAGAGACAAAACAGAGAAACGAGCAACTGAAAGAGGCCTCCGCCACTTTGGACAGAATGATAGAATGGACAGGAAGGTACCCACAGGCTCCAGAAAAATTTCCCAAGAAAGACTGGATTCACACCTAGGATTCCAAGGTCCAAATCTGTATCAAGATGCAATCCAAGGAGAAGTTATTTAAAGATCTAGAAAAGGTAATGACCGCATACGAGCTTTTGATCAGTGGCATCGACTCAATGCATAAACTACACCACATTCCATCTCTAGGTGCACTAAGCGAGGAGAAGATGTGGGGATAGATAGATCAGGAGATTCAAGCATTTCTACAACCTATCAGATAAGTCACCACTACACCTGATCTTGCCGCATCACAAGAGAACTTGGTTAAGTTCGTCATAACACCAGTTTGGATCTACACTAAACTGACTTCTTTAGCCAACCAGGTCACACTCAAGAGAGAAACTCTGATTCCGAATGCCTTAGAATGCCTGCATCGGTTAAGGGAAGAAGCTCCTCTAATATCCCTTGTCGCTGCAGATTATCGTGCCTGGCAGAATTTCCTCAAGGAGCAACAAGTTAATGTCCCCGACCTCGCAATCACGTGCACACTCCCATGATCAGATTGCAAGGTGCAAACCCACAGAAGAGGTTGCAGGTTGCACTACCCAGCGAAGTCGCAGGTCACATTGTCCAACTGGGTCACAGGTCGCATCCTCCATTCAGGTCGCAAGGCAGCCCAATGGTTAGGAAGGCGGAAAGTCGGGAAGCCCAAAGGGCAAGTTTTGGCCTATAAAAACTTCCTTCGGGAAAATTGTAAGGACCTTTTGTTTGGGACTCAAAAGAGATATAGAACATTGTATAGAAGGACTACAGATTTTTGAGTATGAATACAAGCATTTTTTAAACTCCATTTTTGGATCTGATGTTGGTAAATGCGTGAACACTATGAGTATTCTGTTTTCAGTTTCTAAAATCTTCTGATTAATGAAACTGTGTCTCCAATTTCATCATTTATGCATTATAGTTTTCTAAAGATGTGTTATTGGTGCTAAGTTTATTTCAGTTTCTCCATGAATGCTAATAACTTTGTTCACTGACATTTATATTATCACCAAAACAATTTAAGGAAGTGAAGGGTGCTCTGCCATAAAGAATTGTTTATTCTGTGGTCAGAACAACATACAAGCATGACCCTAATGATATGATGTTGACAAAATTTCCTTTGGTCCCATGTTTTTTAATTCAGCTTGCTACGCATAGTGTTGTATGTTCATTTAATTCATCAATCATGTGTCTTGTATAATCCGAATAAGCACGTGTCCGCAGGTTTATAGATTCCTACTGAGACCCAAGGAAAGGTGGATTAAGCGATAGCCGGACCCACACCCTGGACGGGATCCCTATTCCAAACGGTTTAGAGTCTAGTTGGGACTTTTTACCGGGGAGATCCCCTGCTGTTGGCCGGTTAGATTTTCCTGTCAACAGGTTCCAAAATTGGTCTTAGTTTTGTACTAGAATTTTATCCGACTATCTAGGCCTCCAGGTGTGGAGCGAGTATGTTTTTTAAATTTTAAGCCTGGATCTGGATTTAAATAATGAGAAAAGAAATAGTGATATTTCCAAATGAGACATGGTTATGTGGGGATAAATATTATCCATCCATCTAGGTATTTGAGGGCAAAAACTTATTTCCAATTAATAATAAGCCTAGATCTCGATTCGAGTGAAGATGAGGGATTTGGTCAAAGTATCAATCCAACAAGGTTCAATGTGGAGGTAAAAATTTATATGGCTATATGAGTATCTAGAGGTGAACAAGATTAAGTGCTTTGTGCTACATCCATACCCCATATATGTTTGAAAGAGTGTTTAAGCTTGTGGTCCCTAACCCTTGATTTTTGATGCTAAAGGAAGTGTAGAAGGTATTTTCAGGCACCCACGATCCATGTATATTTGAGGTGTTGTTGTTATCCAAACACCTAAATCCTGTATTTTCAGAAAAAGGTCTTAAATAGGGTCACATTATATGTTTTGTGAAATTTAAATTTAAGCCCATGGAGGCTAAGGATCCATGAACATAATTCTTATTCAGGGCATTCAAACCATATTTCCAACAGTTAAAATAAAATAATGATCCAAGTTTTTTCGACTGGTTTTCCATGGAGTGTCAACCTGCCATGAATTTGTTGACTTCGTTAAGTATAAATAAGGCAAAGAAGTTTGGAAGTGGAGCAATGAGGATGTCATGAAGTAGTGGAGAAAAAACATGGAGAAGTAAAGCCCTTAATTTTTGAATTTTGCGATAGGACAAAGATCTGAAAATGAAGTCTAAGGAAGACATGTCACCAAGAAAAGTGATTGTTTAGACAAATTATGTATTCTGGGGTGATATAAGAAATTAACAGGAGTAGAAGAAAGAATAAAAAAGTAAAAGGATGCAGATATGTCGATATCATCCACAAGACTGAGAAATACAGAACAAAAGAGGGTTGTCGAGTATAAGAGAAGCATATAAGGATTGTGGACAAATCGGAAAAAATACAATAAATCATTGCAAGGGATTGGTGTCTCCTTTTGGTTGGTTCTAGTGAATAACTTCAAGGGATTGGTGTCTCCTTCTTGTTGGTGCCAGTAAAGAATTTCAGGAGATTGGTGTTTCCTTCTAGTTGTGCCTATAAATCATTGCAATTGTAGGCTAGTGTCTACAAAACAACAGAGGGGATTAACGTCTCTTGTAGGTCAGTGCTTACAAGATGTTTAATATAAATAGTTTTTGTGGTTTTCTCCCATAAATATTTCCACGTACTGCATCTGGTGGATTCTTGTGCTACTTATGTGATAGACATTTTGTATGCATTGAAACATTTTAATTGTTAAAATTGGCCATTATATTGATTCACACCCCCCTTCTCTGTATAATCTTAAATTCCGACAATTGGTATTAGAGCATGGCTCCTTCAATAAGAAGTCTAACCACCGGAAGGTATATCACAAGGGATCATGGCCAGTAACAAGGAATATTCCTCAAGCAAAGATCCATTGTTTGATGGATCTAATTATGCCTTTTGGAAAGTAAGAATGAACACCTATGTTATGTATCTAGGTATTGATATATGACTATTTGTTGAAAATGGTTATCAGGTCCCAACAACTCCTCCAACTAATATGGAAGAAAGAGTGCTATATTCAAATAATTCCAATAAAAAAATGTCATATTATCTAGCTGTTAGACATATAATTTGTCAAAGTGATGCACTCCAAATCTGTCAAGGAGATTTGGGACAAGCTTCAAAGAAGTTATGAAGGAGATGACAAAGTGAAGGAGGTTAAGCTACAAACTCATAAAGGTTAGTTCTAAAGTCTAACAATGGTTGAAGATTAAATTATTGTAGTATTCTTTCTTCATGTAGCAACATTATTTCTTCATGTAGATGAGATAGTCAATACTGTCTAAGATATTGGTGAGATAGTTAAGGAATCTGAATTTTTTCACAAAATGCTTATATCCCTTCCCTTAAGATTCAATCCAAAAGTTCCAAATATTGAATAAATGTTGTATCTTCAAAATATAAAGATGGATTCTCTTCATGGAATTCTGACTGCATATGAAATGAGAATAAAGAAGGAAAAGTGAGGATCCAGGGAGGCAGCATATAAAGCAGCAAAAGAAACAAATAGAAAAAAGGTCCATGAAGACTCAAGTCAAGAATTCGACAAAGAATAAGCTTAATTTGGGAGAAAGTTAAAAGGGGGAAGTGGAAAATTCAAAGGTAAGATTCCATTCAAGTGCTTTTAGTGTGGTTTAATAGGTCATTGTGCAGTTGTGTCCTTATGCAAAATTAAATGATAGTTATGATAAAGAAAGATTCAAATATCATGATCATAAAAGAAAAGGATATATCAAAATGAAAAGTTTGTATACGAAAGAAAATAGTGATTATGAAAGTGATGAATGTGTGTCTGACAATGAGACAGGATAAATATTATTCATAGCCATTAAGTATCAAAATATTGAAGAAGAGATTGAAGGGGAAGTGGATTTTGAGGGAGAACTTATGAGTTCACTTGAAGAAATTAGATGACAAAGGAAAAAGATCAATCACTTAGAATAAAAAATGAAAGAAAATAATATTGAAGGATGTGATGGAGATTTGATAATTCTCTTGAAAATTGAATTGGAAGAAACAAAAAGAATAAAGGAGATTATGATAAACCAACTAAAAGAAAAAATAAATTGTGAGATGTTGGAAACAAAAATTGTCTCCTTGAGAAAGGAACTAGAAAAAAGTATCAAATTTGGAAAATCAAAATTCAAGACTAATAAAAGGTACTAAAACGTTAGATCACATCTTTAGCAAAGGTCTCCATTAATCAAGATAGTTCTTGGTTATGAAGAGAATCCAAAGAACACCAAGGGGAGATGTTTGAAGCATATATAAGCCATAACAGGGGATTTCCACGTGTGTCAGGACACCGTGAGGTTATTTGAAATCCCCTTATGTAACTACCCTATTACATCAACGTACCAAACTATTATCCTCGCACAATGGGAGATATTAAAACCTGTAATTAGTATGATCATAATAAATCCTCGTAGGAGAGCACAAGTCCACCAAGGTTTGATGGGATTAATAAATTCCCCAGACGATGTGTCAAACTTGATCCTTAAGGCATGATTATAGATCAAGGAACAAAAAACCTAGAATAAATCCTCAAGGTTCTCAATGAATGCCCCATTTCTTGGGAGTAAAGAGCCAAGGTGTTGTTTTCCCTTAGAATATGATAAAACCTGCCTCTGGGAGAAAATCCATACCTGAATAAATTCATCAAAATATTTCTTTTAACTTTTGGTTGAGAGGGGTGTTGCAAAGGTGTAAATGGATAATGTTATTTTTAGAGTCTCCAATAATCATTAACTCATAGTGATGTTTTGTGAGGGACGGAGTTATTCCTTGAAGTAAGGTGCAAGCCTCTGTTGGATTATAGAGGCACGACCTAAACTCTAAGAGAAGTTGTGTTCAAGTATTATTTCAGCCCAGTAAATCACCCCCTTCCACCTGCACTTGCTACCCCAGGGTTAGATTCGGAAGCTCCATTAAAACATAAAACATGAGCATCTTTAACTTTAATTGATTTTGAATTCCTCCAAAGATGAGGATAATTTCCATGACTTCGTTGGAGAAGATCTTCCTTTAGGCATGTGATATAGAATAAATTGGAAGAGCCATTGTTCCTCCATTGGATCCAAAGTTTGTGTTTCCCATATCTTGAGTGGTCAAGTTCTAAGGTGCTCAACAGTCATTATAGATTTGGTTGTCTTTGCTATCATAACAGGGTGGATGAGGGTTTCATGAAAAAACACTTTGTTACTAGCCAATCAAACCTTCAAACATACATATATGGGGAGGAATTGTTAGGTCCTTTTGAAGAGGGGTTTTCCTATGAAATTTCCTTTATACTACTTTATCCATAATTCAAAGAATTGGTGAAGGGTCATTGGCCATTGAAGATGAGAGAGTAGACTTTGTAAAACAAAACCCCATTCTTGTTTTGGATACTCACACTCCAAGAAAAGATGAAAGGAGGACTCCCAATAGGAGGAACATGAGAATCATAGAAAGGGGCCATGAATGCCTTGCTTTGCCAAGTTCTATGTCATTAGAAACTTGTTGTGAGCCATGATCCGGAAAAATATATTGACCTTGGGGAGCCCATCTAGGTGTCATATAATTTTCCACAAGATGGATTTAGGAGGGCCACCATTCGGAAATATCTAAGCCTCATATCCACTTTTTACTATATATATATAACATATCCCCAACAATGAGAATCCTTGACATTCCTATGACTAGTTGCACAACTAGAAAGTTTCAATAAGGAGAGGGCGCGAAGAGAAGACAAGACCACCCCAAGATGACCCCCGTTGATCCCCTCGAGCTGTCAAAAATGATATGCCATACAATGTGTGTTTTCCTGGCTTTATCCAATCATAGGTTTCCCGAGTGCATTGTACATCCAAATGTTGATTTGTTTCTCATTGCTAGAAACCCAAGATAGACTAGATTTAATAATAGTGAGGGCTACTAAAATCAACTGCCAAATCTAAGACCCTCCTAAAGTGATGACTGCTCGATTAAGACACCTCCTATTATCCCCTGCCAGATATTTGTTGTGGATGACTTGCTTCCACCAATCATAATTGTCAGTGAGGAACCTTCATACTAGCTTGGCTTCAAACGTTGTGTTATAAAAAGGGATCTTTCACTCCCAAACCCCCACAACTCATGAGTGTTCTAACCATTGCCCATATGTTGGTTTTACTTCCCTACTAGAGGAATTTGTGAAATTCTTGGGCAATGTTTTTTCTAACACGTGAAGGGGCAAGCAAAGTATGAATTGAAAGAGGGACAACACTAAAAGAACCACCTTGAAGAGAACTAAACGACTCGCAAGAAATGTTCTTTATATAATTAGACAATTCCTCTAAGGAAATCAAGTTATATTTCCTTTATGAATAACAAGATTCCACAAAGTTGTTTATCCATTAATTAATAATTAAAAACTTTATTTTCCATTGTTTTTTATTGAATTAAATCTTAAAAAATAATAATCAATATATTATTGATTTAAATTTAAAATGTTTATATTACTAAATTTTAATTTTAATATAAAATAAACAAATTTTAAAATCATTAAATCATTAAATGTTGTACTTTTAGTGTGGTTTCGTTGATTCATTAGATTGTTTCATTTTTTTATTGCTTCAACTAGAGTTCAAGCTAAAACAAGGTCACATAACTAGTGTTCTATGTCGCTTGGTTTATTTATTAAACTTTGAATATAGTTTAATTAGAGTAAAAAACAATAAAGATATACATGAATAGTGAATAATGTGTTTTTTAGTAGCCATATAATATTGCTACAATTTCATTTTGTTTGTTGGTGTTTTCCCCTCACAGTTGCTACATGTCTTATACATACCTCATCTTGAAATTCAATGTACCTCATATGTAAAGAAAATTAAAGCAACATTTTCTTCAATATATCAATGTTAAAGAATATATTGTTCTTTGTTAGGCACAAATAAGAAACAAAGAAATGGGTTGCTCTTTCTTGGCTTAGTCTAACGAGGCGAATGTTGGTGGACACATTATTATTTTATTTTGAACTTTAAAAATTTATAATTCCAAGTTTAATATTTTAATTTTTTTTTAAAACATTAAATTAATTTTACATTAAAACAAAATTTAAATAATAAAATATTTATATTGATAAGCTTGGTTTATTTAAAAATAAGGTTTCTAGATTTTCGTTATATATATATATAACTTAACTAAAGTAATGTTAAAATTTCAAACGATTTTTTCTCACTTCCATTTTATGGTATTGTTACACATTCTCAATATTACATATATTAAATGAATAATAAATTAAATAATATTATTATAATTCTAATAGCTATTAACATTTATCACCCTATTAAATTCATATAAATTTATATAACTATGCTATTGTAATATCACCCAAAATAATAATTAGGCCGATAGGCCTTTCTTTTGAATCAGTGCACCTTTAGTTTTAGTCAACACTTCTGAATTGCGTCTGACATCTGTACACATATTCTTACACTCACCCTTTTGCTCTCCACTTGATATATGTGCATGTGCACACCATTTTTACATCGGAGTTCCAAAAGGGTCTGACATTTGTACACATATTCTTACGCTCACCCTTCTGCTCTCCACTTGACATATGTGCTTGTGCACACCATTTTTACACCAGAGTTCCAAACAGGTCTGACATTTGTACACATGTTCTTACGCTCACCCTTTTGCTCTCCACTTGACATATGTGCGCACCATTTTTACAATGGAGTTACATGAGGGTCTGACAGATCAGAGCGTGCTTAGAAGAGGAAAATGTTTGGCACTTATGCCTGAGGGCTCAGCAGGAAGATGATTGTACCACGAGAGAACGAAGGGGTCAACCTGTTCCAAAGAGATAACATGTCAATAGGCCTTTCTTTCGAATCAATGCACCTTTGGTTTTAGTCAACACTTCTGATTTGCGTTTGACATCTGTACACAAATTCTTATGCTCACCCTTCTTCTCTCCACTTTACATTTGTGTTGGTGCGCACCATTTTTACACCGGAGTTCCACGAGGGTCTGATAGACCATAGGGTGCTTCGAAGAAGAAATTGTTAGGCACTTATTCTTGTTGTTAACGATATGTTGAATACAGAAGAATTATCATATAAATCCTCTCAGTGGCCCAATCGTATTGTTGCTGCCATGTGTGCATTCATGTGCATAATTAGGAGCAGGATTATATCCATCGAAAAGGTTTAACTATGATTAAATAATGGAGCGCACCACTCCCACATGCATAGCATCAATTAACCTGCACTCCGGAATAACTGGATTTGTGTTTGAAGAAAAAATTCTTGTATCACGCAAAAATTAAATTCACTCCACTCCCACATTTCTAGCATCAATTAACATTTTAACCCACACTCCTGTAATGCCTGGTAATGTGCTTGCTACTTCTTCTGAACAATGCCAATGCATGTGGACTGCTGAGCGAGTGTATTTCTGGTTTACTTATGATTCTTCCTCTAATTTCAATCCATCTATTCAAAAATCGTAGAAATGAAGATCTTTCAGAGGTTCTAGAAGGTTTGGTTGTGAATTGTGTTGTATCGACTTACATGGCCCATAACTCAACATCCAAGATAAAGATGCGGACTTATATATTTGTATATGGTGGTTATGATGGTATGCATTCAGAAGAATTTATTGAGTATAAATTTTATTCATCAAAGAACAATGAGCTACAACTGTCTCTACAAGAGTCTGATTCACTTGCGCAATCCTTAAGAGATAAAGTTGACAACTTGGAATTCAAAGAATTAAAAAAAGAACAAAAAAAACCAAAAGACAGAGTTATAAAGGTAGAGGGGAAGTTAATTAAGTGACTTTTGTTTCTTCTTCATATGCTTCATATGTACATGGGTTTTTATTAATTTTTGGCATCACAATCCAAGAAAATGTAGTCCAAACATGAAGGATTTTTTCTGCAATTAGCCTTCCAAGTAATCCTACCAATAATGGCCTTCTCCATGAGGGGTTGAAATAATCCATATTCCATAATTTGAGATTCCACAATGAAAATATTCTTCTCTTTTCCCACCAAAACGGTCACTGCATTTCTTATTATGTTTCGTTTCTGCACCGAAGAAAAAGGGAGAGGGCAATATCCTCATACCCTATAGACCACTTTCTCAACTTTTCTCAGCATTTTCAGTAGAGCTTAGACATGTGAATAAATTTTTGTTTATTCAATGGCGATTTTTGAAGTGGAATGGAGGGCTATTGGAAAAGACCCACCAGAAATTTAGGGTGGAATACAATTTATGTTTTCTTAGGCAGGTAATAAACTCAAACAGGGCTCATGGGTATTAGGGAAAACAGTAAATTGAATCACCAAATGCATAGGCAGTTGTCCTTTCCATGTTTGGGTTCCTTTAAGTATAACTTTAGGGGAAGTGAACATTGCAAAGTTGAGGTGGTAATTGAAGATAAGAATTTATGCTTTGAAAATGCACTTAGATATATGTAAAGTTGAATTTCTGCATTATGGAAGTATTAGTGTTAATTCATATTCTATGGATTTAATTTTTTTCAATTGCTTCATAGTCCATGAAGAGTCTATAAAGAGTTTCAGGCCAAGCATGACAAAGTATTAGAAATATTAAAATTTTTTCATTCATATTAGTTTTTTTCCATGAAGATTAGTAATCTGTCAACATTCAAACTATTATTTTTCTATCCCTAGTATTCACTCATGTAGATTAGTATGCTGAATTTTTCCATAATTTCAACATAAGGACATAAAAAAGAACAATTGTCCATACAAATCAAACAATTACCAAATGAATAAATGAAACATGGATTTTTGGCAATGGAACTCTGTACATAGGTTTTTATTAATTGAGGGTAGAATTTACATACTGATAAAAGAACAAGAAGGAAAAAATTAATATAGAAGCATAATGATCTAGATGATATCCTTCTAGAATGGCGATCACTAGTTTAAATCTCATCTAAAAGAGTCGAGAACATAATCAGTGAAGCTCCATTTCACCATTGACCAAATTGAAATATAGTACACCTACTCCGATCTAGAAACAAACTATATGACTTTGGGAGGCCATAAAAAAAACTTTTGGAACCCAATGCCCTCGGTCCCATGGGATTCAAAAATTGTCAAAGAGCCCTATTATGAGAGAAAGCACACTTAAGATTTGAGATCAGTGAGTGGAGAAGGTGCCCATATGGAGAACAAAAGCTATCACGGAACCTAGATTTCATTTAGCCATTATCGGCCCAATTCCACTGGACCAATAAAACCACAGGGGATTCATTCATTCTCACTAAGCCTATTATGACAACACCAGTACTTGAGTTTTGAGATTAGGACCCTCCTAGGGCCAGCATTGAACCCAACTGGCTAGAGAATGTGCCCATATGAAGAACAAGAGCATTCATAAAACCCAAATTCCATTTAGCCATCCTAGGCCGAATTTCACTAGACGCATTTGAGTAATAAGGCCCTTTTGCCACCTTAATTGTTAAAACCATGGATTCCTTCTGGAAGAAGACAACTATGTACAACAAATACTGGGAATTACAATTATACTATTATACCTAATAAGATAATAATCATATTTTGACCATCAGAGAGCCTCTGTATAAAACTGAATGAAAAATAACTAATAAAAGAGATCTCATCTACGATTTTTTTTCCATGACAACACTAAATTGCATTTCAGCAAAGCTATTTTTCATGTTAAAAATAATAAAAAAATGCTACAATTTCTCATATATGTGAGAGATCTGAAAGTGAAGGCAATAAGGAAAAGGATTTCAAAGTCTTATCGGGCATAAAACTCCATCAACATATCTAGATTGAGATGACGAAGAGATGGGTCAACGTTGTGTACCAGTTAAAGCATATGCTCGAAGAGGATGACATCACAGTCCAAGAAAATGCAGTCTATACATTCATATTTTAATTAGAACCGATGTCACTTAAACGGAAAGATAGTTACACAACATTAGGCATATAATGTAAGTTATTTCAATCAAGTACTATTCTAGGTATATCTGGCTCCAAAAACTAACAAGTCTCAACTTGGTTACCTTTCTGCCAAAATACCAATTATATACTGCAACTGTAATCCAAAGAGGACTAAACATAAATCCAAGAAAGAATTGGGCATGTTTCTTAAGCATAACATAATTACATAATCTCATGTACTAATATGTAGTTTATTTCAATTAAGCACTATTCTAAATATATCTCGTAAGTTGGACTCACTTTTGTTCCTACACCATCACATATTAATATAAAGTTTATTTCAATTAAGTTTTTATTCTAAATATATGTAGTAATTTTCTTGTAGTCTCTTATGTTGTAGCACATTTTCTGATGTTTTTTCTAAAGGTCTTAATGGCCTTAGTTAATCAACTGTGAAATAATTTTTTTTAATCTTGATCTTTTTTTGGATTTTTTTCTTTTCAGTTAGATAATGGCATGAGAAGTTATTTCTTAATTTTTATTTTTTCACCATGTAAACTGCAATACCATGTTCTATGAGAAAGAGAAGGAAAAGAGTGATGTGATAATTTATTGCACTATGATTCCCTAGAGACTATTAGGGTTTTTTACTATAATATTATGAAATAGACATTCATGGGAGTTGAAATAGCTTCTATCTAATTATTAATCATTAACAACATATTGATAATTATAATTAAAGTTTCCACTTGTTGATCTTGTCATTTTTTCCCTAGTGTCGAGGGGTAAGTTACATATAAATGTAACTCATTTTAGGGTCATATGGGTAAAAGCAATGAAAATCTGGGTACCTTGCATTAAAATCATTTTTGGATCATATGGGTAAAAGCAATGAAAATCTAGGCACCTTGTTGCCCCTCAGGAAGCCTGCAAGGCTCAATCCTTTTACGTATTGGTAGACGATATATATTATCTGTCCCTCGCAGCAACCTCCCAAGTGCTTGACTACACTGGCGTGGTGGGAATTGCAAATTTCTCTGAGCGTTGTCTTGAAATCTTCGATTTTTCTCTTCTACTTCCTCACAGTGACTGCCATCGTCTTCCCCCTGAGAATGCACTTCTATACTGACGAATTCCCTATCCTTCCAGAGGCGAATTGTGTGGTGGCATCCGCGATTTCTTTGTATGTGTAGAGAATGGGTTTTTCGAGGATGTAGTCCCTGAGACTTGCGAGCGAATTGGCAATGCTGGTGGAGAAAAGGCTGGAGCCACCGTTGTCGTTCATTCTCATGTTGGGGATATTTATTTGTGATTATAACAAGGGCGTCGAATCTTCCACCATGTGGAGTTTGAGCTTACACATGCTTTGTGACTTCCCATAATGCAAAAATTCAAATGCAAAGTCTTTTCAAATAGCCAAGAATAATTTGTTATGTCAGAAAAAACTTAATCTCAAAAACACAAATTTTATTCAGAAAAAACTTAATCTCAAAAACACAAATTTTATTTAAAGAAAGAGGGTTCGTAAGAGCAAGGGTTGTGCACACAGTACCGCAAACAATCCACCCTTGTTTGAACTAAATACTCACTAAATAATTATTCGTCTAATAAAGTGAAGATATGGCGACTTCCATGAGCTTTGATGGTGGGAAATTATTCAAATTTTTTAATCTCGTGGCATGTACTCATAACTTCAACGAGATTTGAATAGAATATCAAAAGTTATACCATCCTTTTCCAGTCATTCCAGTCAATGGTTGGGCCACATTTAAGTACAATATTGAACAAAGTGATGTGGTGTGAGGCTGGATGTAAACGAGATGAAATGAAAAATTCGCTAATAGAGAATAAAGGTGGATGGGTTGAGATGGAAAAGATTCAAAATATCATAAAATTATGTACATATTCTGTATTTTTTAATTATCCATATACATGTAAAGAAAATGTGTATAATTAAATACATGTGAAATATAAATCGAAATTATGTGTCATGGTTTATTTATGGGATTAAATAAATCTTGTTGTCATAACTAATCCATAACCAAATCTCCAACCCAAGTCAGGTATAGTGTCTCTCTACCAATCTATTGTTTCTTTTATCAAATAGATAACAAACACTTTGTTTTACATGGAAAGTCGATAAGTCGAGTGTGGAAATATTTTTTTCAAAGAAGAAAAACACTGAGTTTGCATTAAGTTGTGCAAACATGTACATGATTCTAAAATTTTCAACAATGATTCACAAAATCCCTTCTGTCAGAGAAACATATGTTCTAGCCCAATAAAGTGAGGGAAACTAAAACAACTCTATCTCCTTCAGCATCAAGGAACAACCATTCTCCAAGGAGCAATGAGTGTCACATAACCATAAAAAACATAATATATACATAAGAAAATAGTATGTTTAAAAACCAAATGACAAAAGCCAAAATGTTGCCTACACTAAGTACAAAAAGAAAAATGAGAAAAGAGATAAACCAAAAACTGGGCCCTCGAAGAAGTATGATCATGGGAGTTGTAAAATATTGTCTTCCAAGCACTGTCCATCCTTGTAATGTTGACAATGAATATTTTCAAAGTGTTCCTTCAGGCCTTTCTTCGGAAGGGAATCAACCTTTATGTTGACATCCCTAAAGATATGTTGTATTTGAGGAACCAGAGACCATTGAAGAAGGTATTTGATGCAGTTAATCCAAAAAAAAAGTGAAGGAGGTTGAAAATTTGATTTACCGTTTAACTCGTCAATGATAGTTTTCGAGTCCCCAAAGATGTGATGCAACCTGATTTTCAAATTGTATGCAACCCAAAGAAGACTCCATAATGCCACGATTTCAGCTTTAGTGCTTGTACTGGGGCCCCCATTCCAGAAAATATGATAATGTTCATTACAGTCCAGTTTAATCCACGCACCGTAGCAACAAATACCCATTTGTCCTTCCCCATCAAAATAACTTGCCGACAATGAATAAGGTAGAGGGAGAAGGTAATGTGAAAGATCCTTGGAAGGAGGAGAGGAAAGAGGATTACAGTCAAGCCAGGAGATAATGGCCCAGTGTATTCGAGAGGGTATTATGGCCTTGTCCTCAAATATGAAACGGTTCTGAGCCAGCCAGATTTCCCATAGGAAAGAGAAGGGGACAGATCGAAATTTCATATCAGTTCTCTCCCAGGAATTGATGCAATGGATCATGTTGAGAGGAAACAATTAGGGTCTTTTAATACGAAAGCAAGCCAATTACATATGGAGAGAACCACCAGGCATGTTAAGAAGATATGTGGAACTGATTCCAACTCCATCATGCAGAAAGTGCAACGCCCAGGACCTTGGAACCCTCTCTTAAGAAAATTATCCAAGGTGATAATTTTGTTTCTCCAAGCCAACCAAACAAACAAGATGATTTTAATTGGAATGGGTCTTTTCCAGAAACTTCTAAAAACAAATGGCTTGGCACAAGGTGATTTTTGTGCTATGATTCCACTGTAGATGCCATCCACAAACAAGGAATTTCTTGTCATTTTACCTGCCCAAACCAACCGATCTCCATGGGGATGAAGCCAGAGACCCATGGATCTCAACATATTGCAATATGATTGCCACTCTAAAACATTCTGACCCGAAAAGCCCAATTTAACCCGAGTTTTCCAAATTGGGAAACCATGTTGCCAATGTGATATAGCTTAACTTAAATATAAAATCACCTTTTGCGCCAGTGTGTGCTGAAGTTTGATATCCAATCTAGGTTCTGGTGGCATACCACGGATGCCATCAATGCCCAAAAAATATCTTGTCCATTCCCGAAGTCCCAAATGAGTCTATTAGAAAATGGAGCAACCACCATCCTAAAATATTTCCAAATGTAAGAGCCTCTGCCATGTGGAAGAGATTGTAATCTATGGAAATGCCAAAGTCCCAATCCATTCAGATATTTATATCAAAATAAGATGGGCCAAATACCAAAAACTATTAAAGCTCTCCACAATGACTTGATCAAAATAGACTGTGTAAAATATTGAATATCTAGCAGGCCCCAACTGTCGTATGATTTGGGGATTTTCAGTAGCTCCAATCTACACAGGTGTATTTTATTGGGCCCCGAGCACTTGACCAAAAAAATCTAGAGATAGTTGCTTTAATCAGGGAAATGATGTGGGCAAGCAAGCAGAAAAGATGATCCCAATAAACCGTGAGTTGTTGAAGAACAAATTGTGGGAGAATAAAACAACCCCCAAGTGTGAGCCATTTATGAGTCCAGTTATCCAATATTTTTTTGAATTTCTCCAAAAGCCAGAGCCAGTCTTCATTGAGATATCTGTAGGGTTTAAGCCAAAAACCTGGGTATGATAGTCCTTTGAACAGGGGGGCCAAATTTAACCCAAAAAGTATAGAAATTAATTTTGAGTCCACTTTGTCACCCAAGTCCGCCTGTAGGAGTGACTTGGATCCATTCATAACCAAACCAGAAGCATCCTCATAACAAAGGATTATATAATGTAAAGCATACCATTGTGCACATGATAATATTCCAAAAGCCAGAATGTTGTCCTCAAAAAAAGAGTGAGTAACCATTATCCCAGGAGAGACTTGAATGCCATCAAAGAGACCCCGTGAATTGGAATCCTTGATATGAATACTAAGACCATCCATAATCAAAATTAATATTAGAGGAGAAAGAGAAAAACCTTGACGAAGACCACGATCTGCTTGAAAAAAAATCGGAGGGAAGACCGTAAATGATAACATCATACCAAACGGGTGTTATACAAGCCATAATCCATTAAATAGAAGGCATTGTCAAACCAATCTTGTGCAACACCAGGAAAATATAAGACCAATCAACTCTATCATATGTTTTGTATAAATCTACCTTCATGATCATTGCTTTCATCTTTTTAGTGTGAACACAGTGTAATACTTCCCGTGCCGATGCAATGGCATCATGTGTGAAACGGTCCGAAAGAAAACCATATTGCTCCCTAGAAATATGAACAACAAGGACATCAATAATTCTACGAGCTATCACCTTTGATATGAGTTTATATATCACATTGTAAAGTGATATAGGTATGAAATCCTTGAATTTATTTGGGCAGGAGGAATTAGGTATAAGCGTAAGGAAAGTAGAATTCATATCCCCTGAAATCCTACCGAGAAGCCTGGATTCCTCAACCACCTCCAAGAGGTCCTCCACCATGATATCGAAAAAAATGGAGTTACATTTTAGTTGGCCATCCATCAAGGTCAGGGCTTTTAGCTCGAGAAAAAGACTTGAGCACCACTGGGATTTCCTCCCTGGTGATAGGTTGTTGGAGGGCTTCGTTTTCAACGTCTCCAAACATTTTAGGGTAGTGTTGAAGGGCCCAGAGGTGATCTGTGATGTCCACACTGCCACACCTCTTGTAAAAGTATGATAAATACTTGTATGTCTCCCTCTGTATATTCGGCGTCGACTGTACCTGTACTAGGGAACCATCCCGAGCTTCAATCTGCCAAATTGCATTTCTATTTATCCTATTATTGGTGTAGTGATGAAAGAACTTGGTATTTTGATCCCCTTCCCACAACCAATTGGCCCTACTCTTTAATTTCCATGTGATCTCTTGGATTCTAGTATTTCATTCTTATGGTTCACTAAGGCATTAAGATGACCGAGGATGTGAGGATCGGGATTGCATCTCTCCATTGAATTATATATTTCATCAGATTCCCTTGTAATTAGCTGGAGTTCATTGATCATTTGTTCCTTCTTAATTCTTTCCCATGTTCTCGTCATGTACTTATAATTCTGACGCTTTTGCATGAGACGAGAGGAAGTAGAAGTTCCAAGGGAGGACCCATCTTCTTTCCAGAATTATGAAACCAAAGGCTGATAGTCCGGGTCATCTAGCCAAACTCTATTAAATTTAAAGGGGATTCTCTTTTGCACAGTCTCCATCCACCATTTAAGACAGATGGCATGGTGATCACACAAATAAGACTTAATAACTGACAATTTCATATTTCCAAGAGTCTCTAAAACACATTCATGAACCAAGGCTCTGTAAGGTCTTTTGTAAATGAAGGCATCACCTATCCTATGATTAACAAAAATATGGAAAAGTCGATCGGCCATAGATTCAGGATGGTTGTGGTAACCCTAGTGTCCAACAGAGGACAAGGTGGCATTAAAATCGCCCATAATCAGAATGTTACGAACGTTAAGTATGCCAAAGGAATTGATGTGGTTCTAGAATTCATTACGATTGCAACAAGGATCATATAGATTAATAAAATAGAAGAGTACAGAGACACCCCTGATCTTCCCCAAGAGGATAATACCATCGAAAAAACCATAGGCATGAAATTTAGCGAAGTGAGGGTTACACATAGCGATAAGACCACCAGATAACCCATTTGAGCTAACCCTGACAATGTGGTAATTAGGGTGGATGGAAAGAAATTATGGAATGGATTTAGCAGCGGTACAGATTGTTTCTTGAAAAAACACAATAAAAGGAGAGGAGAATGAGAAAAGATTTTTAAGATTCAAAAACTTTGTGTGATCCCCTAGACCACAGATGTTTGATGAAATAACGTGATTCATGTCCCATGCGGGGCAAACATGCACACTCTAAGTGCCCGGGAGTCAAAGGAAGAGATTACAGGAATATCACGAAGGCCATCGGAATTAGCCAAGGGACAAATACCCAATCTATGCCTACCATAGAAATGTCGAATGTCGTTCCTGCCTTTTTTTTGAACCGTGATATCATGGGCAGAGGCAGGAGAAATGATTGAAGGCACCACAGGATAGTGACCTTCATGAACCATAAGGGCGACCAAATCCAATGCAGGGTTCATTAGAAGAAAGTCGCAATCACTACCAATTGAGTTTCTAGGAGAGTTGGGAGGTGACGAGTTTTCAAGCGCAAGTTTGAGGGGTGGAGATGTCGGTTCAAGGGGTGGCATAGAAGGAGACCGAGTAGCCAGGGCAGAGGGCAGAGTGCAAGGATCAATTGAAGAGTCAAGGATTTCAATAAAAACATGCAAAGGAGGACGTCCCTTTTCATTACACAGTGGAAAGGAGAAAGTAATCAAATTCAAAGCATCCCCGACTTGGACACAGTCCCTTCAATGGAGGGAGAGGATAAGGGTTGTATATTTCGATGGGGAGAGGAGAGGTCCAAAGATGACTAGAAACATAGTGCAGAATGTAGATGTGGGGTAGGGGGCATACCTATTTGACGTGACAGCGATATAGTAGTGTTCAGTTCATCCCCAAACGAAGAGATATGATCCACCCAACTGTGTGCTCGTCGATTATACTGTCGGAGACCACTGGGGCACCTTCGCATCAAATGTCTCATATGGTGACAAATGCGGCACCTGAAGGGCAACCCCCAATAATCCACCCTTTTTTGGTGTCGCAGAAAGTCCCATTTCATGTCGATGTTTCCAAGGAGCCCACCAGAAAATTTACTTCCACCAAGATCCATGCAATGCGTTTATCATTTGTCCCTGTACACCCATGATCAATATATCTAAGCTTCCCAATAGAATTTCCAATCACAGTCAGAGATGGATTTGTCAAATATTCCAAATGGATGCCAGGGAGTTTAACCGAGACAAAGTTGTTCGAGGGGGGTTTGCATGATAGGATTAAACCCAACATACCATTCATGCAATTGCATGAAGATTTTACCTCAGACCCAAGTTATGCGAAGAATATCAGCTGCATCATCCGAGTGGAGGAAGTGGATAGAGAACCAAGAATTCATTAACCTGCTGACTTTGGGAAGGTATCCAACCAAAGGTCCCCAAATTTTCTTAACCCAAGCGTTCATGTCCTTCTCCGGCATTTCAGAAAATACCCACCTAACCACGAGCGTCAGATGCTGCAAGCTAGTCACACAACCCTAGAGAACATTGTACTCAAAGCTTAGTAGTTTGATCTCAGGAGACGGCTAAATAATTTTTTCTGTTCTTTGTAATTTGTTACCAGGAACCTTACCAATGTCAAATGGAAATTGTGAGCCAGCATTTTGTTCTTGTGAGATAGCCCAAGGAGAAAGAGGGGCTAAAATATGAGCTCGATTCGGAGGTCCCACAGCCGAATGTGAAGGTGGTCGATGATTAGCCTACCATGTGTTGTAGGCCACCTTTGCCTCAACTGTGGCTTGTATATATGCTTCGTAGGCTGATGTGTCAGAGTCCAGGATGTCAGACCGACGATCCATTTCGGAGAAATCCCAAGGGAGTTCAGACCATGATAGGTTGTCACATTAATGTATCAACCACCCAAGATTTCGTGCATAAAAAATTTCAGTATGCAAAATTAAGGAAGGCAGGAGTGCAATATTGGTTAGGAATAAATGCCCAAAATTGATGATGGCTATGGAAAGTGGTGAATAGGAATAAAATATAAACCCAACGAGAGTAAACCTCGATAAAGTCAATTCAAAGTGAGAGAATATCATCAAGGTGCGACAGAGTAATAATGAGGATGTCAAGAAGTCAACACGCGAAGTAAAGAAGTTGAGGTTACCAAGGTGAAAGTGGGGTTAGGTGAAATCAAATGATTATCAAACCCCAAATCTAGATGATGAGGAGGCGCCAGATGTAAGGTGGTGAGGATTCCAAGGCGAAGGCAGAGTTAGGTGAATTCAAAAATTTACTCCAAGCATCAAAATGCAGTGAGGGGGAGGCACCGGATAAAAGGTGGTGGACGGAAAAGTCCACCGAAAAACCCAGGGAAAGGCACAGTCCGAGCAGAGTGGAAGGAGATGCATTAGATATGGCAGCAACAACAACAACAACACTTGATACACCTCCACCAACGATTGCAGCACTAAATACTGAATTCCTTGCAAGGTCTAGATATGATAAAAGAGTTCAGCCATTTGTGCCACAAAAAACATAATTTTGACTAATCCAAAGAGTCCGAGGAGTCAGAATCCCTCCTAGAGATTAAATTCTCTATGATAGTATGTTCATTCGACATGTGCGCTCCTTTGGGAAGACCTTTTGTGTGTGCCCACAATCGAAAAGAGGCTGAGAATAATATATAAGAAGAAGACTAAAATGAGAGAGATCTCCACCACAAGACCCATCAGCGTGATTTAATCTCGGGATACCGTTGGGGATTCTGCTATCAAATAGATCCAACATAGGGTAATGACCATTAGCACCTCCAAAAATTAAAATATTTGTTCATATCATAAGCCCTACAAACCAGAAACTAGGTCCAACTCCCCCCTTCGGATGAGAAGAAAAACAGACCGTCTAACACTATTAAATGATGCAAATAGCCAGGAAGGCAGCTTCCTTTTAGCCTAGTAAGTCAATACCCCATATTGCACCCAGCCCACCCCCCATTTTCCCGAAATATGGAGATAAAAGTGTCGAGTCGTTTATGCAAAGTGAGATGCAGCCTTAAAATACCATTAAGGTTCCCAACCAGTCCATGTAGATTGATATTTAACATAAACAGAGGCTTCGTTCATAAAATCCCTTCCCCGAGGATACCATCCTCGCCATTTCATGCTCTACATTGCTCCACCTCTAGCTCATGTGGAGTAAAACCCAAACCTTCACAGTTGGGACCTTACATGTTCCCAAGACTGAACAGTTGCGTTCTTCTCCCTCCCTACCTTAATGATGTCGTCTCTCCTCTACCGAGTTGGATCATGGATTCCCTGAAATTCGTCAAATACATTGATGTTGAGCATTATGTTGTCCTGCAGGGCAGGGAGGCATAGAAATCATCGGTGGTAAGGAAAGAGCTATATCTCATATCATCAGAACGATTCCTTGAAAAATCTACCGCTTGAGATTTGCAGTGGGAGATGCCAGGAACACATGTAAGGGGATTATGCAAGTCAAGGAGATAGAGGAAAAATTGAGCAAAATAAAAAACGAGATTAACGTGCGGTCAACCAAACTAGCGGATTTACAAAGGTTTTAAATATTTCATTGGTAAAATAAATGGTAAATTATATCTTTGTAAACTTTCATCATCTCAATATTTCAATTATTATTTTAATGTGTATTACCAATTTAACACAAATACACTAAACAACCTGAATCTAATACAAAAATTTATTATTACCAGCCTAGTTCCATCTTATCTCCAGATCTATCAAGCATCGAGAGGGATCAAATCTCTCGAGGTGAAAACCTATTTTTTGAGTGAAGAACTTGAGGAAGGTTTGCACCTAGAGTTATTTGATCCCCCTCGGTGCTTGATATATCCAGAGTTAATATGGATCTAGGTTGGTTTCAGTCGTGTGCGACCAAGGAAAATCCATCGATAATATGAGGAACATATGATTAATTTTATCAATAATATGCAAATACATCTAATATTAATATAACCATTTTAAATATGCTAAATATGTCTGATATTTATCGAGTCATTTTAATTTTAAAGTTTCTTAGTTACCTCACTTCGTTGACATGATAAATATTGTAAAATAACTTTAATGATGAAAAATGATGAAATAAAAATTTTGAATGCAAAGTCATAATGTAATAATATTGAATGATAGAAAATGTAACTAATAAGAATGTAGTCAATTACAAATAGTCTTCATTGTGATCAATCTCAAACCATTTTCTTCTATTATTCTTTTTGTCACCCTTGTTAGTTTTGTCATCTTTTCATGTCAATTATATGAAAAGGAAAATATGAATCATAAACCATTTAAAAATTTTGCATGATTTGTTGTAGTAAACATCATACCTTCTCTCTCTTGCTCTCAAATATTAATAGGTTTAATTACTATAACACAAAAATCAATGTGCAATGTCAATAATTTTTTATGCTTATGCTAAAATCAATGCACACTATTTATACAATAACTTTAAAATTAATGTACCATCATACATCAAATCATAAATCGACATATACGGTAAAATCAATGCATCTAATGCAAGAAATCAAATAATATTAGAAACCAACATCTACACTGAAATCAATGCATCTAACGCAAGTAATCAAATAGGATTAGAAATCAACATCTACACTCAAATCAATGCATCTAGTACCAGTAGGCAAATAGAATTAAAAACCAACACCTACACTGAAATCAATGCATCTAGTGGGAAAAATCAAATAGGATTAGAAATCACCATATACACTGAAATAAAGGTATTTAGTGCAAGCAATCAAGTAGGATTATAAATCATTTACATTGAAATCAATGCATCTAGTGCAATCAATCAAATATAATTAGAAGTCAACATCTACATTGAAATTAATGCACCTAGTGCAAGCAATAAAATAGGATTAGAAATCACCATGTACCATGAAATCAATGCATTTAGTGTAAGCAATCAAATAGGATTAGAAATAATTTACATTGAAATCAATGCATCTAGTGCAAGTAATCAAATATCATTAGAAATAAACATCTACACTAAAATCAATGTATCGAGTGCAAGCAATCAAATATGATTAGAAATCACCATCTACACTGAAATCAATGCATCTAGTGCAAGAAATATTCTTCCCTCTCTCTATTGAAGTTTGCAACAAGAAACAATGAAAGTGGCATCCGGAAACATCATTCCTTGATCCTAGTGAAAAATAATCACCTAAACTAGGTGGGGCCCACACAGGCTAATTTTAGGTGTATGTCTATTTTTAGACATGTTGAGAAAAATCTAAAATTAGCAAGAGGTTGATTTTAGATGGTTGAGAAAAATATATTTTTAGATGAGTTGATATTTTTAGAAGATGGGCGAAGTCTATTTATAGACCGCTAATCTAAAAATAGAACGCATGTCGATTATTATTAGCCCTTAATAATAATCAGACAATAAATAGTAACTTATTCTCTTAGAGCACTTTATTTCAGTTAACTGATGTGAAAAACCAGTTGATTGAAGGAATTTCGAATTCTAAGGTTGGTTGGTGACTCATGCATGGAGGACTTCGTTATAACTGACAGTGGCAAGTTGTAACAGAGTTGGAAGAGTAGTTATGTGAGTTGTTATTTAGTTTAACTCAGTTCAGTGAGTTAAAATCAATTGTACTAGTTGTAACTGAACATACACTAGTGAAAGATGAGTGAATTAATTATTTAATTAATTCACAAGTAGTGTCTTACTTGCAACTGAACAAATACAACAGTTAACTACTTGCATGTCTGATCCAGTGGAGACACATTGGAGAGATAGGTGAAAGGGTGAGATGGACTATCTGTTGTTACTATAGTGATGCATTCAATGCATCCACACACACATTGGAGATGCCTATGAATATTGCGCAGTAAAGGCAAGGTAAGGTCGAATTTATTCAGGGTTCTTCTTCAGCAGGGATTGCGTAGTGGAGGCAGGTTGTCGGGAGGCAAGAAATTGGTGCATGGAGGTGCAAATTTCTGCAAGACAGTGTGAGACGATTGTATATTGTACTGAGATCTCTATGAGCTGAGCTTTGTATGAGATATATGAGATTGTTTCATGATCCATTGATATACATAATATATGATAGTTGGTGTTTTTATCTTTAAGCTTTCCCGATAAAACATATTGTTATGTGCAATTGATTTTTCTTCATGTGTTTGCAATTGGCGATTTAATTTCCGCAAAGAATTAAGTGGAAGGATTTAGTATTTAACATAAGATTAAATTATTAGATCAGGAGAATCTGGAAATACATTATTGTGTTTATAAATTTCTACACTCTCCCCCCTCCATCTATATTTATTTCTCTCCCTATCTCTCCTTATTTGTCTCTTTATCTCACCCTGCCAAACACACACACTCTCTCACTCCATATCTATCAATATATGTTATGAAACCATCTCCAAAAAATAGAAGAAAAGAGATATCAATGCCTTAGAAATCAGCCACTTCGAGGGGAAAACCTCCTTTACGTTACATAAATGAATAATTCTTGGATGATACAAATGAAAAAACCTCCTTTCTATATATAGGAGTCCATGGGGTCACAATATAATCCTAGCTGACCTAACAATAACAATGTAAGGGAACAATAATAACAATATGGGGGTTACAGGGGTACAACAATAATAATAAGGGGGCTACACTAACAACAATAAGGGACTACACTAGTAATATAGGGACCTAACATGCTGCTCTCCTTCAAAAAAGTGTTGTCCTCAATACATGAGTAGCTCTGGATGCTTCTGTATAAAATTCTCATCCTCCCATGTAGAATCCTCAGTGGGTAAGTTCTTCCACTTGATGAGATACTCTGAAATTGATCGATTTCGTAGTTGTCGAGTTCTTGTTTCCTTGACTGCTTCAGGTTCCAATATGATTTTTCCTTGCTCATAAAGTTTTGTCAATATTTTTTGAACTAGAAGTTTGTTGCCTATAACCTTCTTTAAGCATGAAACATGGAAAATTTGATACACTCAAGAAGAAGCAGGAAGCTCCAAGTTGTATGCCATAGTACCAATATTTTGCAACACATTGTAAGGATCATAGTACTTTGGCGATAATTTATTATCCTTCTTAGCCTGCTTGAGGGGAATTCATTTGTATGGTTATAGCCGTAAAAATACTCAGTCTCCTACATCAAAAATTCTTTTGTGCCAAATTTAGGTTATCCTTTAAGAGTTGGAGAACTTTTTGTTGATGCTCGATGTGATATTCCACTGCTTGAACCTTAGAATTTTCCATTAAAGAAGATGTGATGGACGGTGGATGATATCCATAAAGTGCTATAAATGGGGTCATTTTTGTTGCAGTGTGGCGGGAAGTGTTATACCACCAGTTAGCCAGATGTAACCACTTGACCCATTGTGCTTGTTTATCAGATACAAAATAACGAAGATATCCTTCCAAACATTTGTTCACTATCTCAGTTTGACCATCGAATTGAGGATGATAAGATGAGCTATGAGCTAGCTGAGCACCCAAACAAGAAAATAATTTCGTCCAAAAATTTCCAGTAAAAATGGGATCTCTGTCATTTACAATAATCTTTGGGTTTCCATGTATCTTTTGAATTGTTTCCATAAATGCAGTAGCAATTTTACTGGCTTTAAATGGACGAGATAATGCACAAAAGTGTGCATACTTGGTAAGTCTATCAAATACCACCATGATGACACTCTTACCTTCAAACTTGGGTAAACCTATGATAAAATCCATTGAAATCTCCTCCCAACGTTGACTTGGAATTGATAAAGGTTGTAGAAGATTTGGGGTCTTAATTGTCTCAACTTTATTTTGCTGGCAAACCAAACATTTTGCCACAAAATTTTGAATATTAGATTTAAGGCCATCCAAAAAAGTTCTTTCTTCACCCTCTAGCAAGTTTTTAAAAATTCCGAGTGTCCTCCTAAGGGAGAAGTGTGCAATTCCAAAAGAATATTCTGTTTTAGTTGGGAATTATTACAAAGATGTAAGCAATCTTTGTACCATAAGGAATCATTTTTCCAACTAAATGTATCATATGTACTAGGATCTTGCCGCAACTTTTGAATGAGTGTCCACACTTCTTCATCCTTCTTCCATTCATCCCTTGCTTTGGTTATCCAATCTGGTTGGATAATAGAAATGGCATAAAGCAATGCTTCCACCTTTTCATCCTTTATTGAGAGTGCGTCTGCAACACCATTTAGCTTCCCTTTTTTGTAGATGATTTCAAATTCATAACCCAATGTCTTTGTGACCCATTTTTGTTGCTCTTCTAAAGATAGTCTTTGTTCCAAAAAGTTTTTAAGACTAGCATGATCAATTTTTACCTTGAAGTGTCTTCCCATTAGGTAAGGTCGCCATTTCTTTAGTGCATGCAACATTTCTTTCTCATAAATAACTTTCTGTAAATACTTTCCTTTGATTGGACGAATTTCAAAAGCAATGGGTCTTCCTTCTTGCATTAAAACAACACCAATTCCATTTCCTAAGGCATCACATTCCACAATAAAGTTTTTTTGTGAATTTTGGTGTAGCTAAGACCGATGCTAGGCACATTGCCTCTTTAAGATGTTCAAAGGCATTAGTTGCTTCAGGAGTTCATGAAAATGCATCTTTTTTCAATAATGTTGTTAGAGGTGTTGCTATTATCCCATAATTCTTAACAAATTTGCGATAATACCCCATTAAACAGAGAAATCCTCGCAGCTGCCTTAGGTTGTTGGGACTTTCCATTCCTTAATGGATTTAATTTTTTTAGGGTCTACCTTAACACCCTCGTGAGATACAATATGACCCAGAGATTCCACCTCTTGTACTCAAAAGAAACATTTGGAGGTTTTTGCATATAATTGTTTCTCCTCCAATAGTTTGAGCACCCTATCAACATGTTGAACATGATCCTTCCAAGACCCATTGTAGATTAATATATCATCAAAAAATACTAACACAAATTTTCTAAAGAAGGGTTTGAAACTGGAATTTATCAACCCTTGAAATGTATAAGGTGCCTTGGTAAGGCCAAAAGGCATGACCAAAAATTCATAATGACCCTCATGAGTTTGAAATATTGTTTTCGTAATATCTTCGGTCTTCATTCTAATTTGATGATATCCTGAACGAAGATCCAACTTGGTAAAATAAATTGCTCCATGTAATTCATCCAATAATTCATCAATCATAGGAATGGAAATTTATCTTTAATAGTGAGCTTATTGAGCTCCCTATAATCTGGACACATGTGCCATGATCCATCCTTGTGCACCAATTATATTGGAGCAGAGAAATAACTTTGACTCGGTTTAATTATACCAGCCTCTAACATTTCTGCAATCATATGTTCAATTGTGCAGGATTTTGGACATAAGGATATCTGTAAGGCCTGATGTTTGGAGGAACGCTTCTTGGAATCAAATGAATAGCATGATAATGATCACGAATAGGTGGGAGTCCTTTAGGAGTTTCAAACACCTTGGAATGATTGTCCAAGGCTTTTTGGAGATCTAGAGAAACAAATGATTTTTATGTTGGAACTTCTGGTGAGAATAATTTTGCAATTACGCCTCATTGTTCTTTCTTTAGAAGATTTGTCATGACATTAGAGCTTATTATCTTTCCTGGCTTCCCTGTGATACCTCGTAATTCAACTTCCTTTCCTTCAGAAAATAATTTCAAGAAAATTTCTTGAAAATTAAAATCTACCGTCCCCAAATATTATAACCATTGTTCTCCTAGTACGACATCAACACCTCTCATTGGAATGGAAAGAATTGGACTATTCAATACATATTCCCTCACAGTTAGCTTGATATTATGGCATTTTCTAGAGCAATTTATAGTTCCTCCATTTGCAACCATCACTTGACATTCTGGTTCTGGGTATAGGAAGCAATTAAATTCCTTGGCTACCTTACAATGAATAAAATTATGGGTACTACTCGAGTCAATCAACACTATTACCCTTTTCTTCTTGATATGTCCTTCTATCTTGAGAATTTGAAGAGTGGTAATCCCTGCCAATGCATTACAGGATATGATCGGACTCATTTCTTCTTTCTCTAGGGTTGGTTCCTGGTGTATATCCTCTTCTTTTGAAGTTTCTTGTTCATTTTCTTCCTCCTCTTCACAATCTATGTAAAATAATTTCTTCTCAGCACACTTATGAACTTTAGTGTATTTTCTATCACAACTATAACAAAGCCCTTTTGCTCTTTTTTCTTCCAGTTGTTGTAGTGTCAACCTTGTAGCTTGTGGAAGTTTAGGAGTAGAAACACTTCCATCTTTATAGATGTGAGTGGTAGGCTTCCTTGTCGCCATGATTTTATATTCATTTTTTCTTGCCAACCTGAATGCCTTCTCCAATGAATCAGGTTCCCAAATGGGAACCTCATGTTGGATGTTATCCTTTAAAGTCCCTATGAAGACATCAATCCTGTGTTCCTCTAGAATATCAGCTACCCTAATATTCAATTTTTAGAAGTCCTCTATGTGCTCCACCACTGAACCCTTTTATTTGAGATTTATCAATTAGCTAAAGAAGGTGTTGCTCTTTGTATCATCATAATGTGCTATCATTTCCTTCGTAAAAATTTACTAAGTGACAATTTTTTTACGAGAGAAAAGCCATCAATACCATACAAATGTATTTTGTTCTAAATATAAAGTTTCAAGGCGTACCTTTTGTGAGTTTTTCACATTTTTAAGATCAAAATATTCCTCCATTTATAGTATCCATGTTGCGGGATCCTTGCCATAAAAATTCCTCATATCGATCTTTGGAATATGGTGGGTCTTCAATCCAACATTAGAGTTTATGAAATCACGAATAACATTTATTTTTTTCTCATCATGAGTTTCCTCTACTATCTTTTTGCCATTAGGAATCATTTCTTGTATCAACTTTGTCAAACCTTCCTTCAATCCTTCAATGTCTACTTTTATATCATTCTTCATGTCTTCCATTTTTCTTCCATGTCTTCTATGCCATTCTTCAAACCATCCATCTTAGCTTCCACACCTTTCTTCAAACCCTCAATATTAGTTTCTACACCCTTCTTCAAACCATCCATCTTAGCTTCCACACCTTTCTTCAAAACTTCCATTTCTTTTTTGTTGCTCTTTACGAGAGCGAAATTTGTTGCAATTGCTCTTGTAATTTTGATATATCATGTTGCACTTCTTCCTCTTCATGAGCCATATTAGAGTATTATGAGGGCTTAATGGGTGTTGAATTTTTTTAAGGGGCGTTTTAGAACCAAATATTGATATCTGTGCTTCAATATTCCCTTGAAATCACTTCAAACTGATTTTTCAAACAAGACTTATGCAATTTGAAAATAAAATACACACATTTTTCTTGCTTTTGAGGAGCTCGATATTGAAACTGAATTATCTTTGTGATTTCAGATCTTCAATATTTGAAATTAGGTCCTGTAATAGCCCTCTGAATCTTCTTTCAAATGCCACAAGTATGACTTGATTTTGGATTCTTCGAGACAAAGTTATGCCCAATCTCCCACAATGACCTAATTATGGACTAGTTCAGTAAAACGAACTTGTACGGCATGCCACGTGTCATTGTTTCCTCCTTCAGCTCTAACATTGATATACAAGAAACTACAGTCCGTGTAATTTCGGTCACTTTTTATAGAATTTCAATATGATGCTCAAAGAGAGAGTTATGACGATTTTCCCAAGGTCACCTCTTTTAGATGAAATTCGTGAGCCTGCAAAAACCCTAACTTCCACAGATCATATCTCTAAAAATATTGCGAACCAAGATCTGAATTTTTACACGAAGTTCCTTAGGATTTCTTTGAAATGAGTTTTTTTTTTTAGTTTTTGAACCCTCATAGAAAAAAAATTATAGCGAAAATTCCATGATGACTTATTTGAAGCAAAAAACCCTAAAATCCAAAGCTCAGATACCAAATGTTATGAAACCAACTCCAAAAATACAAGAAAAGAGATATCAACGCCTTAGAAATTAGCCACTTCGAGGGGGAAACCTCCTTTACATTATATAAATGAACGATTATTGGATGATACAAATGAAATAACCTCCCTTATATATATAGGAGTCCATGGGGTCACAATATAATCCAAGCTGACCTAAAATTAATAATTTAAGGGCACAATAATAACAATATGGGGGTTATAGGGGTACAACAATAACAATAAGGGGGCTACACTAACAACAAAAAGGGACTAAACTAGTAATATATGGACCTAACAATATCTTTGTCCCTCCCTCCTTGTCTCCATCTAGACTAAACAATATCTTTGTCCCTCCCTCCTTGTCTCCATCTATACCTTCTTTCTCTTCACCTTCCAGCTATATATCTATTTCCCTATCTATATCAACCCCAAAACATACACTCTCTTTCTAAAATATATCTATCTATCAGTCCCTCCTCCTCTCCCTCTCCCTCCTGATATCCTCTCACCCTCTCTCTCCATCTTCCTTATCACTCCCTCCCTCTCTCTCTCTCTCTCTCCCTCCACCTTTCACTCTCTATGTATTTATTCTTACCTCCCTCTCTCCCCCCCTCCATATCCATCTCCCTTTCCCTACCTCTCTTCACTCTCCCTCTTCCTTTATCTCCCACCTCTCTCTCTCTCTCTCTCTCTCTCTCTCTCTCTTCACCTTCCAAATTTGTTACTATATGCCTCTCTCTCTCCTTATCTCCCCCCTTCTCTCCATCTCTCCTTGTTTGTCTCTTTATCTCACCCCCAAAAATACACACACTCTCTCCATCTCTCCCTTGTCACCCCCTCTCTCTCTCCACACTCAATCTCTATGTATTTCTTCTTCCCTCCCTCTCTCCACACCCAAGTCCATCTCTCTATCCCTCCCTCTCTCACCGTCCAACTCCATCTCTCTATCCATCCCTCTCTCCTTCTCTCTTTTCCTTCCTCTCTCTCCCTTTCTCTTCTACCTCCCTCTCTCTTCCCCCATATCTTTCTCTCTCTCTTACCCCAATAATATTTTGTCTGCCCCCATAAATCTCTTCCCCCCTTTCAAGTCTTCTCTCTCCCTTTCCCTCCCACCTCCCTTTATCTGCTCCCCCCCGTCTCTCTCTCTATCTCTTATCCATTCAATCCTCTCTCTCTCTCTATCTACCCTCCAATCCTCTCTCTTCCCACATCAATATATATATATATCTCTCTAACTATGTTACTATATCCCTCCCTTTCTCCTTCTCTCTCCTTCTCTCCCCCATTTTCTCCATCACTCCCATGTCTATTTATTTCACCCCTAAACATACACACTCTCTCTCCATCTCTCCCTTGTTACTCACTTTCTCTCCACTTCTCACTCTCTATGCCTTTATTCTTCCCTCCCTCTCTCCCCATCCAACTCCTTCTCTATATCCCTCCCTCTCTCCTCCTCCTCTCATCATTCCTCTCTCTCCTTTTCTCTCCTACCTCACTCTCCCTTCCCCCTTATTTCTCTCTCTCTCTCCACCCTCCAATCCTATCTCCTTCTCTCTCTCCCACCTCCATCTTTATGTCTCCCTCTCCCTCTATTACCCTTCTCTACCTCTCCCACTCCTCTCCCTCCCTCTCTCTTCATTCCTCCTCTCCCTTCTCCTTCACACAAGTAATCAAATAGGATTATAAATCAACATTATACACTCAAATCAATGCATCTAGTGCCAGTAGGAGAATATAATTAAAACCAACATCTAAACTAAAATCAATGCATGTAGTGGAAATAATCAAATAGGATAAAAAATCACCATCTACACTAAAATCAATGCATTTAGTGCAAGCAATCAAATAGGATTAGAAATCATCTACATTGAAATCAATGCATCTAGTGCAATCAATCAAATATAAGTAGAAATCAACATCTACATTTAAATTAATACATCTAGTGCAAGCAATCAAATAGGATCAGAAATCACCATCTACCATGAAATCAATGCATTTAGTGCAAGCAATCAACTAGGATTAGAAATAATTTACATTGAAATCAATGCATCTAGTGCAAGTAATAAAATATCATTAGAAATAAACATCTACACTAAAATAAATGCATCTAGTGCAAGTAATCAAATAGGATTAGAAATCACCATCTATAGTGAAATCAATGCATCTAGTGCAATAAATCTTCTTCCCTCTCTCCCCCCTTCATCTATATCAATCTACCTCCATCTATCCTTCTTTGTCTCTTTATCTCACCCTGCCAAACACACACGCTCTCTCACTCCGTATCTATCGATATCTTTGTCCCTACCTCCTTGTCTCCATCTATATATTCTTTCTCTTCACCTTCCATCTATATCTCTATCTCCCTATGTCTCTCTATATCAACCCCAAAACATACACTCTCTTTCTCAAATCTATCTATCTATCAGTCCCTCCTCCTCTCCCTCTCCCGCCTGATATCCTCTCTCCCTCTCTCTCCATCTTCCTTATCACTCCCCCTCTCTCCTCCACCTTTCATTATCTATGTATTCATTCTTACCTCCCTCTCTCTCCCCCTTCATCTCCATCTCTCTTTCCCTACCTCTCTTCACTCTCCCTCTTCCTTTATTTCCCACCTCTCTCTCCTCTCCCCCCTTCTCTCCATCTCTCTTTGTTTGTCTCTTTATCTCACCCCAAACATACACACTATCTCTCCATCTCTCCCTTGCCACTCTCTATCTCTCTCCACTACTTACTCTCTATGTCTTTATTCTTCCTTCCCTCTCCCCCCATCCAATTCCATCTCTCTATCCCTCCCTCTCTCCCCATCCAACTCCATCTCTCTATCCATCCCTCTCTTTCAATTCCCCTCTCTCTCCCTTTCTCTTCCCCCATCCCCCCTTCTCTTTCTCTCACACACACACACACCTGCAATCATCTGTCTTCCCCCATCACTCTCTTCCCCCCTCTCAAGTCCTCTCTCTCCTGCCTCCCTCTATTTTCCCCTCCTCTCACTCAGTCTCTCTCTCTCTCTCTCTCTCTCTCTCTCTACCCTCCAATCCTCTCTCTTCCATCACTCTATCTCTCTCTCCAACTATGTTACTATATCCCTCCTTTTCTCCTTCTCTCTCATTCTCTCCCCTATTTTATCCATCACTCCTATGTCTCTTTATTTCACCCTTAAACATACACACTCTCTCTCCATCTCTCCCTTGTCACTCACTCTCTCTCCACTTCTCACTCTCTATGCCTTTCTTCTTCCCTCCCTTTCTCCCCATCCAAATCCATCTCTCTATCCCTCCCTCTCTCCTCCTCCTCTCATCCTTCCTCTCTCTCCCTTTCTCTCCTACCTTCCTCTCCCTTCCCCCTTCTTTCTCTCTCTCTCTCTCCACCCTCCAATCCTCTCTCCTCCACTCTCTCCCACCTCCATCTTTGTGTCTCCCTCTCCCTTTGTTACCCTTCTCTACCTCTATCACTCCTCTCCCTATCTCTCTCTTCATTCCTCCTCTCCCTTGTTACTCCCCCTATTTCTCCATGTCTACCACATGTCTTTGTTCTTCCCTCCCATGTATATTTAGAGTTGATATATATATATATATATATATATATATATATATATATATATATAACAAATTTAATATTGTATTAATCTAAAATTATGAAATTTAATAATATTAATATTATAATATATTAATATGAGTGTTAGATTTAACAACAACAACATTAATAATAATAATATTTTAATATTAATGTTAGGGTTAATATTGTTTTTTTTTTTGGGTAAGGTATTAATAATAATTTGTTCCATGGTGTTTGGGTCATAGATTTTATATAAGATGTTCATATCTAATCCTATTTGATATATTTTTATTTATTTATCTTACTTCTTTATAACTCTTTTATATTTATTTATTTACCATACCTCTTTTATAAATATGGTATTTGGCCCATGGTATTTGTCCCAGAGTATTAATAATAATTTGTACCATGGTGTTTGGCTCATAGGCTTCACCTAAATAAAACTTGTATTTTGAGTCTTTGTAAATATGGAGGTTTATGGAGCAAATATAAAAATAGGTTTTATTTATTTACCACATATATAGTTTATTTATATTTTTATTTATCTACCATAACTCCTAAAAAGAGGTTTTATTTATTTATCATAACTCTGGTTTATTTATATTTACTCAGGAGGCGTTTTCTTTATGAGATTGAGTGGGAAAACACTATTGGGTGGGAGGCGTTTTCTATTTGTACACCTTCGTTTCTATTGGCTGCTTGAGAATTGCACTTGACAGTGGATATAGTATCATACATCGGGGATACAACTTGGATACAGAAATTAAATGCTATATGTTAGCTATACGCGGAGAAGATTCATCGAAGATAATTTGCAACTTAAGAGCGAGCTGCTATTGACGAGCGGATTCTGGTGAATATGTGAATCCATGAAAGTGTGTTTGTGAATCCATGTGAATCCATGATTATTGTGAATACATTGAGGAGGCATGGGGAAGTAAGGCACCCATTGTTATCCCAAAAGATCCATATCACTGAGCAATTGCTTGCTTCTGTTCTGCTATTTGTCATTTGAAAGTATTAACTGCCTCTTTTTAAATACGTAATTAATACATTCATGTTGTTTATGTGTGGCCTCAGCTGGTGCCATGCCTTTCAGAAGTTTTCACTGGCCAAGGCGAACAGCAACAGAAAGTGATAGAAGAATCTGTGGCAAACTTTGTTGTATTGGACGAAGCTCTGCGAACGAGACCCTGCTTCGCGGGGAAACTATATTTTGGAGGAGATTAGATCGGCTTTGTTGACAGGTGGTCTGTCAGCATTTGTGAAAGCCCTGGAGAAGATTGATTACTAATTCAGTTTAATAGAGCTCAAGCAACGAGTTTCGATGATAACTGATATAATTCTTAATATTAGGAATATTTTTATATAACATTGGTTAATCAATAATCACTTCCATGGAGAAACATTAATGATTACATAACATTCGAGCTACCACATGACATATGTGAAGCCCTCGCAAGCAATATCCTTAACATTGCATTTTTGTATGGTATTGCTTCAATGCAATTTAGTATATTTGCGAAGAGGAAGGGGGAATTTAAAATAAAAATAAATGATTGATAATGAATTTTAAAACAGGATTGTGGGCTTACCTCGAATGCCATATTTGGGAAGAGGAGGGGGAATTTAAAATAAAACTAAATGAGCAACCTTTAATTTTTGAAATTTTTGTATCTACGATGAGCAACTTTTTGAGTGGGGAAAAGTATTTGCTAATAGGTTTTTATTATGGTAAAAGTGTTATTTTTAATATAGCTTAATATAGCTTTTTATTGGAAGTCCAAATGATTAGATATTTTTAACAATTTTGAAGATTTTTTGGATATTTATAAAATTTTGTTTATTAATTTAATTTTATGAAGAAAAAAAATAAATTTTGAAAAAGTTAATATTATTCTTTATTATTGGTAAAAGGTTTTTTATTATTTTATTTATTTTTGCTGTTAATTTTTTATTGGATTGAAAAATAACAAACAACTCATAATGGGAACTTTATTATTAGTAAAATATATTTATTTAATTAAACTTTTTGATTAAAAAGAAAATTGTCACAAAAGAACACAATCTACATAGTTATTAGTTGTGCTTTATTAATGATAATAAATTTTATTTTACAATTATAATATTTCACCATGTGTAATTATGAAACAACTAATTGTTAATTAAAAAAAAGGTAGCGATATGATATTTTTTGATAATGACTACTTAAAAAACAATAGTGATAAATAAATATAATATTTGTCCATAATAATTAATTGAGAAAGTGAATAATAGTAAATAAGTATAATATTTATTATAAAACTTGTGTTGATGGGATTTAATTTTTAAATTTTATTTTACATTTAAAGTTTTTATTAGAGAAAACTTAAAATTGAAGTGTTTTTGCAGAAGACATTTTTATTGTGAGGTTCCACTTAGTAACACACTAAAGATTCGTAGGCCTTGATATTGTAGAGATTTGGTTTAACCTTGCCAGTCACCCTCTGTCGTTTATCGTTGTCACTCACCCTTCTCCGACATTTATCGTTATCACTCACCCTCTGTTTAACGTCGTTTGTGTGCCCTTTACACCCATAGGTGCAAAGGAACACCAAAGGAATAGAAGATTTGGGGAGATCATCTCACCACAAACATAGTTCACTATTGAATGCATGCGCATAAAGTGTGCAATTTAATCTCCAATGATGGGTAATTAAAATATAAATTTTATATTAATTATTAAAGATCTTATATTGAATATAATTGGAGCTCGCAAGTATAAATATTGTTAAAAGGTCGGGATTAGGAAAGATATAGTCAAATCATAGGTCAAGCAAGGAAATAAGCCGAGATAATGATAGGATGGATGAAAAAAGACTGAGATGGTGTAAATGGGGCTAATTTTTAGTGAAGGAGTTAATGTGTGAAGTGAACACTTCAAGTGTTTTAGTCCAAGGAATTTCCTTATGAAATTCAGGGAGAAATGTTGCATGGATCATACATAGTTGTAAGGCCTTAAGAGCATGCTCATGCATACATGCAGTGCAACTGGAACATGGAGTTATCAAGTTGTGGAATGGACCACTCAGAGAGATACCAGGGTGATAGATGTACTGGTATCTTGGCTTGACGGGGGAATGTTAGAACTCAAATGAGAAGGTTGATAAATGGGACCAGGTCAATCTCCCAGAGTCAAGTTTAAGGGGGGGATTGTTAGGGTTGTTCGAGTAACCTTGACTCGGTCAAGTTATTGGTGGTATTCGAGCTCTAGGTATACGAGCACCCATGGTTTTCTCCCATAGTATTCATCTCCGATGAAGCCTATTTAAAGGCTATAAAATTGGTTTTGAATTGTCTTGGTGGCCACTAGGAACTAAATAATGGTGTCTTTAGACACCACCATCTCTCGTGTGCTTTGTGATCCTAAGTATACTTTCCTTCATAGACTATAACACACATATTTTTGTGTTGAGGTTGGTCAATTTGGGGGTCTAGATTGACCATGACCTTAACATTCGAGATTATTATTATTATTATCATTGGTATAATTCTCTCTATTTAAAGGTAAGAATGATGTTGTTAGATTATAACAATAATAATTAACACGTCAAAGCTCATTATGATATTAATGGAGTTTTGATCATAGGTAAAGAAATTTATAATCATTCCCTCAACTAGCCAAAATAATTTCAATTGTTGTTAGAATTCAAAGCAAGGTTGTTTACAGTTATACACCAAGTTATTTGGTAATCCACATTTACAATAACACATCAAGTGCACCGGGAGGTGCAAGGGAACGACGAAAGGAGGAGTCGTGAATCTCGTTTCAGTACATGTAAGGGCCACATAAACTCCCTTTACTCATAGTGGAATAATTTTTGGGAGTTTTATTAAACATACATATGCATGCAATCAACAACGATTGCTTTATTGAGACTTTAAAAAAAGTGCAAATACTCCCAAAGAACATGCCTACAGGCGGAACTGTGGTTCTACGGTCCCACAATATGGTGACCAATCATGGCGCATCGTATATCAACAAAATTAAGAAATAACGTTAACAACAAACATATAATCCCATCGATGCGAAGTTGCGATGACGTTGTCGCTTCACAACATAGGAACTTTTATTATTTATCGCATTTCGCTTGCTCGCAAGTTTAACTCCTATACCAATAATGGTTAAACCATAAATCATGTGATGTGCGATAAGCTCTAATGTTGTATGTCGACACGTGGCCCTTCTGCTCATCGCATCGCAAGAAATATAACTTACACAGCCAAGTCTTAATACTATCCGGTGAAATCTGCAATGTGTGAATTTGCGATTTGTCGTCCATCGTTGATCTGCGGCCAGATATAACGGTCAACACTGCTCGCCCTCCATTGCATCGCAAGTTATATCATTTACCTTGCGATGTGATCTCTGTCGTTTAATCTAAAAACTTCAGTTGTGTGATTCGATCCTCGCCGTCCAATTGCCTCCTGTTGTAACATTATTTGATTTTGATAAGTTAGCATGGTAGTTTAAAAAATGAAAAATTAAATCGTAAGTTAGAACATGGATGAAATATTTTTTTTTTTTTTAAATGTTAGGATAAATATGTTTTATTATATCCATGTTCGAAAAAATGATAGAGTAGTTTGTTGTAAATAAAGGAGGCAAAAAATAAAATGTTAGGGAAGCATGAAATAAGAAAAATGCTAATGCTTTAGTGTTTAAAATGAAAAATGGCCGCTTATTTAAATGTGCCTGATTTTCAAAATGTAAAGTTTTAGTTTATGTACGTTAAAACCTTTGAAAAATGGTTTGATGTTCATTTATTTTATATATATATATATATATATATATATATATATGCACATATGATTTTATTATAAGGTCACTAAACGACAAAGCAGTTAAATCACTGGAGATAAAGCATTGGTATGTTTTGACGGTAGATCTTGAGGTCTTCTGAGATCCACGGTGCATATGAACTTCGGACCCCCCACCCCCCCTAACAGTTTCTTGTTAACGGGAGGGGGCGGGGGGGGGGGGGGGCAGTGGGTCAGGGCAGACAGCATGACGCCCTTTTCCGCTACATGGTAGCAGCACATCACTTTGCACCCCCTCCACCTTAAACCAGAAACCGGGAGGTACACCCCCCCCTTGAAATCCACCTTCTGTTTTCATTCGTTGATGACCATTTGTTCCTGCGCTATATCCGTTGTCGACCAATCAATACTCTCCCTCCACGTCACTTGTCTGTTAGTCCCCAACGATCCATCATACCATTAATACACCCGTTGGGAAATAGATCCGCTCCTAGACCATTAATTGGACCGTTACGCTATTAAAATTCATTAAACTGTTAGCCATGACCGTTAAAGCTGAACTGTAGTCTATAAAATTACAAACAACCTCTCGTTCTTTACTTTACATTGTCGAACAAATTCCTTTCATCCTTCATTTCATTTCACAAAAAACTGCCATTTCTGCAAACACCCTTCATATTCCCGAAACCCTGTCATCGTTTCTTTAACCCGAGCTTCAAAGTCCTGTACTAGTCCGTATGAGTCAAGCATGGCACCTAAGGCCAAAACGAAGAAATAAACGATTCCTAAAGGTAAAGTCAAGAAAAGAGTAATAGAAGAAATATCAAATGTCGACAGTGTTGCAGAGGTTGTCTCTGAGGTTGGTCATTCAGTCACTGAGGTCATTCCTGAGGCTACCAAATCCGTTGGAGAAGACATTCTTGCACCTTTGGTAATCAATATCGACCTCATACACTTAGCTGGCTCTTATTTCAAAATCATAGAGTGCCACTGTGAATTTGATTTCTATGAACTTCATGTGTGGCTAAAATAGAAGCACATGGATAACGAAGACCCTATCAGGTTTTGGGAATCTATATTGCCTCTGTTTGCATTTCCTTAAACTCACCCATTTCTAGATCTACTTTCTTGGTGTCAGAAGCAGTATGACCCTATAACCAGGTCAGTGGTGACTGAGAATGGAAACATTATGATCACCATATCCCCTGAAACTATTAACCAGATGCTTCTCATCCCTCCTTTTGATGCCTTATCCTATTTCTCTCCTACTGCCCTCATGGAACTTTATCACAAATTATATTTCCCTCATATAGCTGAGATATTTGATATTTTCTTACCTGAAGATGCAGAATCACCGAAGAGAAATCCCCCATATGCATCTTCCATTTTTCGTATAGCTTCCAAACATTGCATCTCCCTTCTTGATTATCTGTTAGGATATCCAAATGATGAAACCGTTGATGAACCCATTCTAGGTTTCTTATCTATCTCCAATCTTGAAAATTCACCATTGTTTATGTACAATTACGCCCATTTATTGGTTGATATTATACTTGAAAAATTCATGAACTTCACCACACAAGGAGCATTTAATTCTCTTATGTGATTATTCATATGATTTTGTTTCAACAGGTAGAAATGTTGCCTATTCACTTGAACAGACAAGATGCACAAGGAGTGAATCAATGAGTGATTCACTGGACAGAATTGGTCAGAGCTTCATCAACAACGACTTCCTTCTCACAATTCATAGATTCATTCATTCATCCAGTAAGGCAGCTCCTTACTAGTCAATTAGAGCTCAGAATTGGAGAAGACATTAAAAGAATTATGCACCTGAGTGAACAAGCAAAGACAGGTGATTGGTATCTGTATAAGAATTACACATAAATCATGGTTTATGGCTGCGAACTAGCACCATACAAACTTCCAACATATGTGCCTATGAGAATTTTCCCCTTAGATTACATAAGACAAATGTTGAATATGGATGAAATGCATTTTGTTTTAAGAAAGAGGAAAGCCCACTTTAAAATCAAGGTCAATGTTGGATCATTCATATACAATACTAGAGTAGTTGGTGATGATGCAGATGTAGTATTAAAGAAGATGGGTTTTCAATCAAGTTTTACCTAGTCATATGACCCCCATGGAATTATTTCTGCTCCGAGGTTTGAACTCAAGACAAATCCTTACACATATATTTCCAGAGAAAAAATAGAGAAATACAAGAACCAGGATGAATGGATAGAAGGTACTCTACATGGAGCAGATGAACAAGTAATTTCCACTTCAAATGTAGAAACACTAGTGCCTGACAGTAAGTAGCAAAATAGGAGCAGAGAAGGGACACCACATTCCAAGGAAATCATGAAAGAATTCATCTTACAACACATGAAGGGAATGCTCACTTCCACCTTTGTTTCAGAGGAAAAAATACCAGAGGTCATAGATTTTGGAGATACTAAAGTGTCCACATCCACCAATGTTCCTCAGACTCCTCCATCAGCATCACCCATAAGAGAGGCACTAGAAATCATCTAGCATTCAAATGCCAGGTCTTCTGAAGAGAAAAATATCTTTTCTAAATTTCTAGACATCAAGCAAAAGAATGAAGCACTGAAAGCAAATGTTTACAACCAATTCTGGAAACAGACATCTACATCACAACACGGACTTCTCACTGCCTTTGACAGTGAGAAAGGAAGGATGAATATGGTCGTTTTGCAAGAAATAATGGCATTTCCAAAGACACATGTTGAGTATAAGAATGTTGTTTTCTCATTTGATACAAAACAGATACATCCAATTGACCAGATGGACATGCATAGGCAGTTAGGAGAAATGCTATTTTCAACAATGACCACAACAACTATGTCTCTTTCCAAATTCAAAGTAGCAGTGTAAAAAATGGAATCCCAGTTGAAGCTTGAGAAATTGTCTTCATTAGCTAAAGAAAATAGGATGAATAAATTGGAAGAACTCGTAGTGAAAGTGGGATATGATCCTAAGGACTACAAGGCAGTTGAGGAAATTATAAAGAAGAAAAATGTAGACATTGTTGCTCTGCGAAAATAACTCAAGATACCCTCAATTGAAAACCCACAGACTAAAGAGATGATGGAGAATGAATGTGACAAAGAGGAAATGCTTAAGTTGATCATTGATCAAAATCTGCAGATCAGAAAGATGTAAGAAAAAATTAAAGAATTGTTGAAAGAGAAAGCAATACTCCAAGTGAATTTTGATCCTACTTTAGCAATTCAAACTTTTTTTTGTAGGTACAGAACTTTCAGCAAATTTGTTTACAACTAATGCAACAAAATTGGCATAAGAGTTGGTCATTCAGAAGCAAGCACATGAGTAATTAAATCAAATATTTCAAGTCCTTGAGTCTCAAAAGATTATAAATGATGCATTATATGTAGAAGAGATGAAAAAGACTCATCAGCTAGGACTTAAAATCAAAGAATTGGAAAGTGAATCTTTTATGGCAGCAACTCTTGGAGAAGCCAAGCAGACCATCTGGGAAGACATAAGCAAGTCCATTTCTAAAATATGGCCATCTCTAGAGATCATCTTCGAGCATCAGGAACTCATCAACAAATTCAAAACATAAATTCAAGAGAAAAGGGGTCAACTTAAAGACAAGTGAACTGAAGCTTCTGACATGATCAAGGTTCTTAATTAAAAAAATAGGGAGGAGTTGGAAGCAATCAATTTCTCATACAGGACTACAACCATTTTGGAGATAAAGAAGGTTTTGCAGAAAATAAACTTGATCAACTAATTGCAGACCAAGTGTGAAGCTTTAAATGTTATTGTTTAAAGGTTTCATACTAAATTTAATACTTTAAATCATAAAGGACTGCCAGCTCTAGCATGAATAGATGATAAGTTGGTGAAGTTAGAAGATTAATGCAAAAATTTATACACCATTGCAATAGATAAGTCAAAGTTTGCATATTTAAAAGGTCAGATTACAAGGGAAGATTTTCTTGAAGCTTTGCAGTTTGATTTGAGCATTCAACATCAAATCAAACATCTATTCATTCAAAGAACAACTTTTGATAGATATACTAAGTAGATGAAATCTTCAGGAAAATGATGAATGTAGAAATCCCAAGTGAATATCAGTGGGATAAATTCTGTGAAACCATCGAGTAAAAGATTAATTTTGCAGCTTGCCAACACATCAGAATTTTGAGGATCCACTCAACAACACCTCCCATAAAAAGGGGTCCAATTAGCAACAATTTTCACCAAAAGGGGCTGAATTATCAACACCCTCTAGAAAAACAAAGACACTCCATCTATTTATCTCCTTCTTTTATTCTCCTTATCCTATTATTGTAAATCAGTTGAGATATTTGTAAACTCTTTTAATTAGTGTAAATAACTCTCAGTTCGAGTTATTAAGGGTTGCAACCTTGGATGAGCCAATTTTTGTAAACAAAAATTGTAAAAGTCTTTTGATCATTATTAATACAAGAAGGATTCTGAGCTTATTTGATACAAATCTGTGTTCTCTATGAGTTTTTCTAGTTTTTATCCATTTTGTCACTTCATATGTTTAATTTTATCAAGATATTTAGGTAAGATTAACTGTGTTTAAGTAATCTTATAATTCCTACTGAAGTTATTATCAAAACAAGGAATCATTTAATTAACAATTTGTTTACTTAACAAGGACTCCTACCTACCCTACTCTAACTGGGAATCTCTGATGTTCTAGGTGATACAATAATGCCAATGCAACTAGTCAAGAAGTAACAAAAAAGGATATGAGCACTGGCTGCCTGTCAGAGATAACCACAGGGTGCTCTGCCTGCGGTCCTTCAAAATTGTGGTCACCATCAGTAGTGACCCTTCCTTATGAAACTGGCCCGTGCTAAGGATCAATGCTGGAGTATTTGAGCGCATCTGGGCCTCCACATATTCTTCCATAGGATCGATGAACAGATGATGTGCATTTTCTTCTTTCTGGTCTGCCATGACTGGTAGGCTGTCTTCATCCTGGGCAACTTCGATTATTGCATTTTCCACTGCATCTTCAAAGTGGCTCTTGAGAACCAGATCATATTCTTCTTGTATTTAGAAGAGCAGCGGAATTTCTTCTCTTTTGGGGGGGGGAAGACTTTCCAAAAAGGCCCTCGGGTCTCTGAACTCGTATGATATCTCTTGTGAGTTCAAAAGTTCAATCTCAGCTTCATATCTTTCAACCACCAGCTCTAAGAATATTTTCCTGAGCACGGGTCCGTATTCTGAGCTGTGGAGAACAGCCCCTGGAAGGTCCTCTACCCTCAAATCTGCTAAGTCACTAGAAATTGTATCACGACACCCTGCCACAAAATCTGGAAACATTTCTGCAAACCGTTAAGGGTCTTCCATTAGCGAAGTGACTTGGTCTTCGGCATGGATGATGTTGTACTGCGACATGGTCTCCCAGTGGAGTCTTATGTGAAAACACAGGTAATCAGTGGCCTGCTGATCACCAGTGGAGTCTTTTTATCATTCAGGAATTGTGGAGTCACCGGGTGGATGATTTACAACTTACTGTCCACCACAGTGGTTTACCAAATCAAGGCTGATTGGTCTCTGTCCCCAGTGGAGTCGCCATTATGTTGGGGTTCCCATGTTTTGGCAGATTTGGCAATACCAAAAGATGAGACAACATCAAACCACTTTGGGGCCCTAGGATCTAGCCCTCCTGGACCCGGAGAGGGATCTCTCCAAATAGAGAAAGAATGATATATATTTGAAAGCTCAAATTGAGATATTAGGCTAGGTATGAAGCACAAATGGGGGGGTTTAAATGATTTGGTTGGTTGGTTTCTGGGTTGGTCAGGAGATCATAGACTGAGAAAGTAATGGGAGAAAGGAAACAAAACAGCAGGAGGCTTAGCAAAGAGGGTAGGCCAAGACAGTGCCATCCATTGGGCTATGGAGTCATGAAAGGAAATTACTTGCATCCACTAGCCAAGGCTTTCAAAGGGCAAGTCATCTACACTAAAGGATCTTTTAGGCAGATGGTGGGATGGAACATTAAGGAGAGAAAGTGGAAGAAGGAAAGACAACCAATTTTCTGTCTATAGATCAAGTCAGAGGTCATTTAACTCCAGACCTGCTTGGACATACTCAAAGGCAGCTCTCAGAGAGGGACAAAGGGGATGCTTATAGATCAGACCAGAGGTCATTTAACTCCATGTCTGCTTTAGCAACTCCAGAGGAAAAACAGAGATAAGTTGAACAGAAGGGATCTTAGAAAGGCCAGTTGGTCGCGCAAGGATCCTAGTGGACAGGGCTAACACTCATCCCCAGTGTTCCCAAACCTTCCAGCTTAAACCCAGCAAGAACATCTAAGAACTGATTTAACCAATTCATACATCACAGAGCAGGCAATAACATCCACTACACTGGTTAAATTGACTGAAAACAATTCTTAGATAGCACATAAAGCAGAAAACATAAAGGTAGGGAGAGCAGGAAACATAGGGCACCTAACAAGGGTGAATCCTATATTATACTTCTGTTGCCTACCAGAAGAGCATGAAACAGCGTGGAAAATGTAATTAACAGAGTGAGGAAAACATCACCAATAGTAATAGACCAGGATCCTGTGAAATGTGCTTTGATTAATTGATGCAAAACCAGTCATGTACACTAAGCTCAATGGCTAATACAGTCCAGAATTTCTCCTCCCAGCCTATTACATACAACTACTCTGCTACTCCCTCCCACGACTGTTCTTACAGTCAAGAATGAATCCCTCTAACAGCAACGGAAGCAGCCAACAACAACTTTTACATTATGTTCTCGGGGATTCTTATAGGAGAAGAGGAAGAAACAGAAGTAGGTGCACAACTAAATGAGTCTCATTAATACAAAATGGTGGAGGAAGCCGAGCCCATTCTGCTTAATGGCTATATGCAGCGCTGTGTGTATTCTGTAGATTGTTTTGGAGATCTATGTCGGGTCGGATTTGACCTCAGATATTTATTTGGAGTCCTTTCGGCGTCTGGAGCTCTGTGCTACCATTCTGGAATAAATGAACTGGATGAAGGTCTACAAGGCCGCTCCATACCTCGTACCTGCCACCTGACTGTCTTAAATGAGCTTCAGTCAGTGCAATTAATCTTTTCAGGGCTCGAAGAGGCATGGAGATTTCTTGTAGGAAGGTGTCCTTCTGAGAGAAGAGTACACTGTCGTTTGGTAGCGCAGTTATGATTTTTCGGTGCGCTCATTAGTCTTCAAACTGAGCCCTTTTCCTTTGAATGCGGGGTTAAACATTAATCACATCAATAATGAGCATTAACCCCCTTTTCATCTCTGCTGTTGGTCCGTTGGCGAGTGCTGAAACGGCCTCTCTGTGCTATCTGCTCAATGAAATGAACCAGTCGTGAACCGGGGCAGTGGTAGTGGAGAAATGTTGCGGAGGCCGGAGGAATGGCGGTGGAGCAATTGAGAGCAATGAAAATAATGGAGAGTGGCGGAAAAAATGGTTGATAGTGTAAAAACCCAAATGTTACCACTTGAGCAATTTACATAAGAAAACATGGAAAAACGATGAAGCGGGGCCACGTACGTGGGACCCGGGAGTGCATCGCAGGTCGCAAAGGCGGAAAGTGCGATGGCGGAAATCAGCACCAAACAGAAAACTGCGCTTTGCGCTCTGCGATGGAGCGGAAATGCGATGGGGAAAATGCGATGGACGGAAAGACTGTATGGTGGGCCCAAGCTGGATCGCAAAATCGCAACTAGAGAAAGTGCGATGGGAGGTAATGCAACCGGCGGAAAGTGCGACGGCGTGATCAGTCGATCGCATCGCAAATATTTGCGACGTGATCAGATCGCATCGCAAATATTTGCGATGGATCTAACAAACACAACACGCAAAAATGAGATCTGCGATGAGCGCCTTAAGGGGCAGCGCTTAGTCACAGCGCTCAGTTACATGGGGACAATAGCTAAAGGGCTGGCGGAAAGGGGTTGAGCCCTGTTATAAAGTTAGAAAGTGGGTTTTGGACCCATTACAATGTGATTTAAAGGTTATAAAGGGGAACGATAGAGGAATAAAGGGGAATGATGGCCAACAAAGGGTAAGTGGAGAAATTAAAGGGAATTCGAAAAGGTAAGAAGGGAAATAGAAGGGGAAAGAAGTAGAAGCTAAGTGGGGGTTGAAATAAGAGGGAAAAGGGGGCCTTTTGGGCATTTCTTCACAAACAGAGAGGCTTTGTAAAAGGAATCAGCATAGGGGAACTTATCAAAGGATGAAAGACACATGGAGGCTTCAAGGAGACTGTGTTTTCAGAGGAAATGCATTCCTTGAAGACTCAACAACATTTTAGCCCCCTATTTGCTTGTCAAAAAATTCATAGGGGGGCTAACAGTGGCTCCACATGGGGATGGCTTCTTCTTGAAGGAGTCAAGAATTCAGAAATTGATCTCTTGGTGTAGGCCAGGTGCCTGCTGCTTGAACCATCCATTTCTTTCTTTGATCAGCTGCCACAAGCTATGAAGACAAAAATTCTCCCAAACAACTACCTACCCACACTATAGTCCTAACATTTTTCTTATGGGTGCACTTGGACTTGCAGACCCTTCACATCATTTATTTTTACAAACAGGAAAAAAAACCTATTCTACTTCTACCCTTATTACTCCATGAGACCAGATTAGACTGTTGGCCTCATATGTTTCTCTACCTACACTACTACCTGCTAGGATTAGACTGTCTAGCAGGTTTCTTCTCTACATTCTAAGACAGAAAATGAAACAACTAACTACATGCTCAGAGACTGAGCTTTATTGAGCTTTTCCTACCTACCCTACTCTAACTAGGAATCTCTGGTGTTCTAGGTGATACAATAATGCCAATGCAGCCAGTCAAGCAGTAACAAAAAAGGATATGAGCACTGGCTGCCTGTCAGAGATAACCACAAGATGCTCTGCCTGCGGTCCTTCAAAATTGTGGTCACCATCAGTAGTGACCCTTCCTGATGAAACTGGACCGTGCTAAGGATCAATGCTGGAGTATTTGAGCGCATCAGGGCCTCCACATATTCTGCCACAGGATCGATGAACAGATGATGTGCATTTTCTTCTTTCTGGTCTGCCATGACTGGTAGGCTGTCTTCATCCTGGGCAGCTTCGATTATTGCATTTTCCACTGCGTCTTCAAAGTGGCTCTTGAGAACCAGATCATCTTCTTCTTGTATTTCGAAGAGCAGCGGAATTTCTTCTCTTTTTGGGGGGGGAAGACTTTCCAAAAAGGCCCTCGGGTCTCTGAACTCGTATGATATCTCTTGTGAGTTCAAAAGTTCAATCTCAGCTTCATATCTTTCAACCACCAGCTCTAAGAATATTTTCCTGAGCACGGGTCCGTATTCTGAGCTGCGGAGAACAGCCCCTGGAAGGTCCTCTACCCTCAAATCTGCCAAGTCACTAGAAATTGTATCACGACACCCTGCCACGAAATCTGGAAACATTTCTGCAAACCGTTAAGGGTCTTCCATTAGCGAAGTGACTTAGTCTTCGGCATGGATGATGTTGTACTGCGACATGGTCTCCCAGTGGAGTCTTATGTGAAAACACAGGTAATCAGTGGCCTGCTGATCACCAGTGGAGTCTTTTTATCATTCAAGAATTGTGGAGTCGCCAGGTGGATGATTTACAACTTACTGTCCACCACAGTGGTTTACCAAATCAAGGCTGATTGGTCTCTGTCGCCAGTGGAGTCGCCATTATGTTGGGGTTCCCATGTTTTGGCAGATTTGGCAATACCAAAAGATGAGACAACATCAAACCACTTTGGGGCCCTACGATCTAGCCCTCCTGGACCCGGAGAGGGATCTCTCCAAATAGAGAAAGAATGATATATCTTTGAAAGCTCAAATTGAGATATTAGGCTAGGTATGAAGCACAAATGGGGGGGTTTAAATGATTTGGTTGGTTGGTTTCTGGGTTGGTCAGGAGATCATAGACTGAGAAAGTAATGGGAGAAAGGAAACAAAACAACAGGAGGCTTCAGCAAAGAGGGTAGGCCAAGACAGTGCCATCCAATGGGCTATGGAGTCATGAAAGGAAATTACTTGCATCCACTAGCCAAGGCTTTCAAAGGGAAAGTCATCTACACTAAAGGATCTTTTAGGTAGATGGTGGGATGGAACATTAAGGAGAGAAAGTGGAAGAAAGAAAGACAACCAATTTTCTGTCTATAGATCAGGTCAGAGGTCATTTAACTCCAGACCTGCTTGGACATACTCAAAGGCAGCTCTCAGAGAGGGACAAAGGGGTTGCTTATAGATCAGACCAGAGGTCATTTAACTCCAGGTCTGCTTTAGCAACTCCAGAGGAAAAACAGAGATAAGTTGAACAGAAGGGATCTTAGAAAGGCCAGATGGTCGCGCAAGGATCCTAGTGGACAGGGCTAACACTCATCCCCAGTGTTCCCAAACCTTCCAGCTTAAACCCAGCAAGAACATCTAAGAACTGATTTAACCAATTCATACATCAGAGAGCAGGCAATAACATCCACTACACTGGTTAAATTGACTGAAAACAATTCTAGATGCTTTATAAAGCGAGAAAACATAAAGGTAGGGAGAGCAGGAAACATAGGGCACCTAACAAGGGTGAATCCTTTATTATAAACCATTTGCCTATTTTGCCTACCAGAAGAGCATGAAACAACGTGGAAAATGTAATTAACAGAGTGAGGAAAACATCACCAATAGTAATAGACCAGGATCCTGTGAAATGTGCTTTGATTAATTGATGCAAAACCAGTCATGTACACTAAGCTCAATGGCTAATACAATCCAGAATTTCTCCTCCCAGCCTATTACATACAACTACTCTGCTACTCCCTCCCACGACTGTTCTAACAGTCAAGAATGAATCCCTCTAACAGCAACGGCAGCAGCCAACAACAACTTTTACATTATGTTCTCGGGGATTCTTATAGGAGAAGAGGAAGAAACAGAAGTAGGTGCACAATTAAATGAGTCTCATTAATACAGAATGGTGGAGGAAGCCGAGCCCATTCTGCTTAATGGCTATATGCAGCGCTGTGTGTATTCTGTAGATCGGTTTGGAGATCTATGTCGGGTCGGATTTGACCTCAAATATTTATTTGGAGTCCTTTCGGCGTCTGGAGCTCTGTGCTGCCATTCTAGAATAAATGAACTGGATGAAGGTCTGCAAGGCCGCTCCATACCTCGTACCTCCCGCCTGACTATCTTAAATGAGCTTCAGTCAGCGCAATTAATCTTTTCAGGGCTCGAAGAGGCATGGAGATTTCTTGTAGGAAGGTGTCCTTCTGAGAGAAGAGTACACTGCTGTTTGCTAGCGCAGTTATGATTTGCCGGTGCGCTCATTAGTCTTCAAACTGAGCCCTTTTCCTTTGAATGCGGGGTTAAACATTAATCACATCAATAATGAGCATTAACCGCCTTTTCATCTCTGCTGCTGGTCCGTTGGCGAGTGCTGAAACGACCTCTCTATGCTATCTGCTCAATGAAATGAACCAGTCGTGAACTGGGGCAGTGGTAGTGGAGAAATGTTGCGGAGGCCGGAGGAATGGCGGTGGAGCAATTGATAGCAATGAAAATAATGGAGAGCGGAGGAAAAAATGGTTGATAGTGTAAAAACCCAAATGTTACCACTTGAGCAATTTACATAAGAAAACATGGAAAAACGATGAAGCGGGGCCACGTACGTGGGACCCGGGAGCGCATCGCAGGTCTCAAAGGCAGAAAGTGCGATGGCGGAAATCAGCGCCAAACAGAAAACTGCGCTTTGCGCTCTGCGACGGAGCAGAAATGCGATGGGGAAAATGTGATAGACGGAAAGACTGTATGGTGGGCCCAAGCTGGATCGCAAAATTGTAAGTAGAGAAAGTGCGATGGGAGGTAATGCAACCGTCGGAAAGTGCGACGGCGCGATCAGTCGATCGCATCGCAAATATTTGCGATGGATCTAACAAACACAACACGCAAAAATGCGATCTGCGATGAGCGCCTTAAGGGGCAGCGCTTAGTCACAGCGCTCAGTTACATGGGGACAATAGCTAAAGGGCTGGCGGAAAGGGGTTGAACCCTGTTATAAAGTTAGAAAGTGGGTTTTGGACCCATTACAATGTGATTTAAAGGTTAGAAAGGAGAACGATAGAGGAATAAAGGGGAATGATGGCCAACAAAGGGTAAGGGGAGAAATTAAAGGGAATTCGAAAAGGTAAGAAGGGAAATAGAAGGGGAAAGAAGTAGAAGCTAAGTGGGGGTTGGAATAAGAGGGAAAAGGGGGCCTTTTGGGCATTTCTTCACAAACAGAGAGGCTCTTTAATAGGAATCAGCAGAGGGAACTTATCAAAGGATGAAAGACACATGGAGGCTTCAAGGAGACTGTGTTTTCAGAGGAAATGCATTCCTTGAAGACTCAACAACATTTTAGCCCCCTATTTGCTTGTCAAAAAATTCATAGGGGGGCTAACACTGGCTCCACATGGGGATGGCTTCTTCTTGAAGGAGTCAAGAATTCAGAAATTGATCTCTTGGTGTATGCCAGGTGCCTCTTGCTTGAACCATCCATTTCTTTCTTTGATCAGCTGCCACAAGCTATGAAGACAAAAATTCTCCCAAACAACTACCTACCCACACTATAGTCCTAACATTTTTCTTATGGGTGCACTTGGACTTGCAGACCCTTCACATCATTTAGTTTTACAAACAGGAAAAAAAACATATTCTACTTCTACCCTTATTACTCCATGAGACCATATTAGACTGTTGGCCTCATATGTTTCTCTACCTACACTACTACCTGCTAGGATTAGACTGTCTAGCAGGTTTCTTCTCTACATTCTAAGACAGAAAATGAAACAACTAACTACATGCTCAGAGACTGAACTTTATTGAGCTTTTCCTACCTACCCTACTCTAACTGGGAATCTCTGGTGTTCTAGGTGATACAATAATGCCAATGCAGCCAGTCAAGCAGTAAAAAAAAAGGATATGAGCACTGGCTGCCTTTCAAAGATAACCACAGGGTGCTCTGCCTGCGGTCCTTCAAAATTGTGGTCACCATCAGTAGTGACCCTTCCTGATGAAACTGGACCGTGCTAAGGATCAATGCTGGAGTATTTGAGCGCATCAGGGCCTCCACATATTCTGCCACAGGATCGATGAACAGATGATGTGCATTTTCTTCTTTCTGGTCTGCCATGACTGGTAGGCTGTCTTCATCCTGGGCAGCTTCGATTATTGCATTTTCCACTGCATCTTCAAAGTGGCTCTTGAGAACCAGATCATCTTCTTCTTGTATTTCGAAGAGCAGCGGAATTTCTTCTCTTTTGGGGGGGGGAAGACTTTCCAAAAAGGCCCTCGGGTCTCTGAACTCGTATGATATCTCTTGTGAGTTAAAAAGTTCAATCTCAGCTTCATATCTTTCAACCACCAGCTCTAAGAATATTTTCCTGAGCACGGGTCCGTATTCTGAGCTGCGAAGAACAGCCCCTGGAAGGTCCTCTACCCTCAAATCTGCCAAGTCACTAGAAATTGTATCACGACACCCTGCCATGAAATCTGGAAACATTTATGCAAACCGTTCAGGGTCTTCCATTAGCGAAGTGACTTGGTCTTCGGCATGGATGATGTTGTACTGCGACATGGTCTCCCAGTGGAGTCTTATGTGAAAACACAGGTAATCAGTGGCCTACTGATCACCAGTGGAGTCTTTTTATCATTCAGGAATTGTGGAGTCGCCAAGTGGATGATTTACAACTTACTGTCCACCACAGTGGTTTACCAAATCAAGGCTGATTGGTCTCTGTCGCCAGTGGAGTCGCCATTATGTTGGGGTTCCCATGTTTTGGTAGATTTGGCAATACCAAAAGATGAGACAACATCAAACCACTTTGGGGCCCTAGGATCTAGCCCTCCTGGACCCGGAGAGGGATCTCTCCAAATAGAGCAAGAATGATATATCTTTGAAAGCTCAAATTGAGATATTAGGCTAGGTATGAAGCACAAATGGGGGGTTTAAATGATTTGGTTGGTTGGTTGCTGGGTTGGTCAGGAGATCATAGACTGAGAAAGTAATGGGAGAAAGGAAACAAAACAGCAAGAGGCTTCAGCAAAAAGGATAGGCCAAGACAGTGCCATCCATTGGGCTATGGAGTCATGAAAGGATAATTACTTGCAACTACTAGCCAAGGCTTTCAAAGGGAAAGTCATCTATACTAGAGGATATTTTTAGATAGACGATGGGATGGAACATTAAGGAAGAAAGTGGAAGAAGGAAAGCAACTAATTTCTGTCTATAGATCAGGTCAGAGGTAATTTAACTCCAGACCTGCTTGGACATACTCGAAGGCAGCTCTCAAAGGGAGAAAAAGGGGCTGCTTATAGATTGGACCGGAGGTCATTTAACTCCAGGTCTGCTTTAGCAAATCCAAGGGAAAACAAAGATAATATTGACAAAGAAACATCCAAGCAGCAAACCCACAAGTTCATACATTAGCCAGCAGGCAATAACATCCACTGCACTGGTTAAACCACATGAATTCACTCTTAGATAACACATAAAGCAGAAAAAATTACAGGTAGGGAGAGCAGGAAACATAGGGCACCTAGCAAGGGTGAATCCTATGTTATACTTCTATTGCCTACCAGAAGAACATGAAGCAGTATAAAAATGTAACAAACAGAGTTAGGAAAAACATCACCAATAGTAATAGACCAGGATCCTGTGAAAAGTGCTTTGATTAATTGATGCAAAACCAGTCATGTACACTGAGCTCGATGGCTAATACAGTCCAAACTTTCTCCTCCCAGCCTATTACATACAACTACTCTACTACTCCCTCCCACGACTGTTCTAACAGTCAAGAATGAATCCCTCTAACAGCAACTGCCACAGCAAGGCAACAACAACCTTTACATTATGTTCTCGGGGGTTCTTATAGGAGAAGAGGAAGAAACTGAAGTAGGTGAACAATTAAATGAGTCTCATTAATACAAAATGGTGGAGGAAGCCAAGCCCATTCTCCTTAATGGCTATATGCAGCGCTGTGTGTATTCTGTAGATCGGTTTGGAGATCTCTATCGGGTCGGATTTGACCTCAGATATTTATTTGGAGTCCTTTCGGCGTCTGGAGCTCTGTGCTGCCATTCTGGAATAAATGAACTGGATGAAAGTCTGCAAGGCTGCTCCATACCTCATACCTGCCGCCTGACTGTCTTAAATGAGCTTTAGTCAGTGTAATTAATTGTTTCAGGGCTCGAGGAGATATGGAGATTTCTTGTAGGAAGGTGCACGTCTGGAGAAGATTACTCTACTGATATTAAACACAGGTAAGCTTTTGACGGTGTGCTTAAATATTCAAACTGTGTCCTTTCCTTTGAATGTGGGGTTAAACATTAATTACAAGCATTAACCCCCTCTGAATTACTTCTGCTGGTCCGCTGGCCGCTGCTGAAATGGCCCCTCTGTGCTATCTGCATAACGAATAATCCTGTTGTGAACCCGGGCAGTGGTAGTGGAGAAATGTTGCGGAGGCTGGAGGAATGGCGGTGGAGCAGTTGAGAGCAATGAAAATAATGGAGAGCGGCGGAAGAAATGGTTAATAGTGTAAAAACAAGGATCTATTTACCCATGACCGAGTTACATAAGAAAACATGGAAAAATGATGAAGCGGAGACCACGTACGTGGGACCAGGACGCCTCATGGTCGCAAAGAGCGGAAAGTGCGATGGCGAAATCGGCACCAAGCAGAAGCACGCTTTGCGCTGCGCCAGACGGAAATGCGATGGGGAAAATACGATGATGGAAATGCGGCATGGTGGGCCCAGGTGGATCGCAAAATCGCGAGGTAGAAAGTGCGATGGGAAGTAGCTGCAGCCGGCGGAAAGTGCGACGACGCGTGCGACGCGATCGATCGATCGCATCGCAAATATTTGCGATGGATCTAACAAACACAACACGCAAAAATGCGATGCACGATGAGTGCCTTAAGGGCAACGCTTAGTCACGAGCGCTCGGTTACATGGGGACAAAAGCTAAAGAGAGTGGCGGAAAGGGGGACAAGAGCCTTTGTTATAAAGTTAAAAGTGGGTTTTAAGCCCATTTCAATGGATTTAGAGGCAAGAAGGGGTACGATAGAGGAATGAAGGGGAATGATGGCCAACAAAGGGGAAGGGAAGAATATAAATGGGATTTGAAAAGGTAAGAAGGGAAATAGAAGGAGAAACAAAATAGAAGCTAGGTGGGGGTGCAATAAGAGGGAAAAAGGCCCTTTGGGCATTTCTTCACAAACATAGAGGCTTTATTAATGGAAAACAGCAGCGAGGATTCATCAAAGGATGAAAGACACATGGAGGCTTCAAGGAGACTGTGTTTTCAGAGGAAATGCATTCCTTGAAGACCTAACAACATTTTAGCCCCCTATTTGCTTGTCAAAAAATTCATAGGGGGGCTAACAAGATCCTGGACTCGTCCTTCCTGCAACAAAAAAGTCAATTCAAAGTGTGGGTTGTTGCCAGTAAATTCATGGCAGTGGTTGGGAGTTATTTCCAACAAAGAGAACGTGTGTATGATGTTGGAAAATGAAAATAAACAACAGAGGGATGTGTTTCCCCCTTACAACATAGACAATGCAATATTGTAGAAATAAAAATTACAAAAAGACAGAGAGCGAGAACACATGAGAGGAATTGAATTTTTATTTTCATTCATCTCAAATAAACATATGAAATTACATAATTTTAATACAAAATGGTAGAGCCTGAAGATGTAATGCAATTCACTACAGGAACGGACGTATAACAACCAAATTTTCCTTCCACTCTATTCTTCTTTTTCTACACGAAACTACGTACATAACACAAAAAAAACCGGACTTGAAATTTTATAGGTTTCAACTGCGAAACCATATCACATTCGCGCCCTCATCGAAAATCACATTTCAACGATTTTAAATTTTAACTGGGCGCGATACGGGAAAAAATAAAAACCTGTGATTGCGATGTGTGATGGCACAATCGCATCGAAACCTAAAAACTTTAACTTGAAAAGCACTAAAGCACTGAGCTTGCAATGCGGCAGATGAGTTGTCGCCGAGTTGACTTGACGACTTGCTTACATCACTACTGAGGGACCTCAGGGTATGACTCGTTCATCAGCATTGTGCCACCGTAGTAGATATCGTCCATTAACTATTACAAAATTTGTATGCACAATCGACGATGAATGGAAAGCAAGGTTGAAGAAGAGTGCAAGGGGAACGATGGGAAGCAATGGAGGATGTGTGTGTTGGGGAGGGGAGGGGGTGGAGGGGGGATGGCCATTTCAGCATAAAGGTGTTAGGGGGAAAGGATGTATGGAACGAGAGGAGGGGGACAAACGGGCAAGAGGCAGAAATGCACGGCTAAAGCTGATGGTAGACTGTGTTGGGGGGACAGGAGTGGGCTAAGGACTTGTAGGAGGACATTCGATGAATCGCGTAAGGGAGTTCTTTTGCGCGCATAAGAGTTTGGGGTAGCCGTTCAACACCATTGAAGGTGTCTGTCTTCAAAGATAGTGTGAAGAGGAATTGTCGTCCTTTGATTTTTCTATATATATCCAGGACAACTCCAAGATCGATTGAGAGGAGGAAAAGGTCCTTTGCAGAGATGCCCAGAAGTGCAGTTGCGGCTTCATTGAAAGCGACCACGTTTTCAAGGTGGCCAGTGTGCTCGTGCAACTAGAGCCGGAGGATGTAGCAGTAGTCAGAGTTGATGAAGGACCCTTCACATTTTGAACATCGCCAGGTGTTTTCATCTTGTCGTAAAGCCTTTTTCATGCATTGCATCCCATCAATGGTAAGGGGGCATGCAAGGAAGTAGAAATCATCCATGTTAATTGAGGTAGCAAAAGCACGGAATTAAATTCATGGAATTTTTTAATCGGGTGGCATTGAGAGAATGCCAACAATTTTTTTGTATATAGAGGACTCTTGCTCATGCCAATGTATTTTTGGCTGAGTGAGTGCGAGGAATATTTTTTTCCTTCTTCATCAAACCATTGTTTGAGTTGCCATGTTTCAGCGATATCTGGATTTATAAGTTGGGAAGTGGTAGGGATTATGCCGATAGTTTGGCCATTGAACTCGATGATTCGCCCCACTGATTGTAAGTACAGAAATGGCACGAGACATGCAAAGTTTGGAGATTTCGTGGCCTTCAGCATGGCAGTGTTCACCTCACAAGGTGACATCGATGCTAATCCCAGAGATATCGCGAAGAGATATAGTTTTTTTTGGATTTTCAGAGCCATCTCGTCTGCGAACAACAGAGGTAGGAGAGAGTGAGGTGACAATACCTATGACATCAACGATTGAGTTAGGGGGATAAAGTTTGAGGGAATTGATCGACACGAAGTGAAAGGTATCGGAAGGTATTGTAAGGTCATCATCGAAGAGTTGAGACACCCTTGATGAAGAGAAGAGGAGGATTTTTAACGGGCATCTTATATGGTTATAGGAAGGGTTGGGGATCTTTACAGTGCCATTCACAAAATTGTAGATGTGGCCAACATGAATGAGAGCATGTAGGGATTTTGCGAAGTCATTGAAAGCGGAAACATGGATTTGATCGCCATCACGGTCGACAAGTTCAAACCCTAGCGATTTTCCAGTGCCACATGCATTGCTATATTCATGAAGGGGTGTTTTTGAAAGTACCCTACCTTGGACGGACCAAGATTTTCGGGTAGGGGAGAATGCTTTAAAAGGGAGAGCAGTTGTAGATGTTGGGGTGGAGTCTTGGGAGGACAACGTCTGGTTTTCAAGTGAGGGTGGCGATGAAAAGGGATATGCAGAAGAGAAGGACGAGGTGGCTTGGAACATCTGTTCGGTGGAGAGAATAAGAGGGGATGGCTCGCCAACCAATGGTACAACACGGTGGACTATCTGGAGCTCCAGGACACAAAGCGACTTGCAAGAAGGAGCATTGTATTAGCGAAGAGGGGAAGCAAAAATTTAGGAATGAGAAGAAGAAATAAAAAAGGGACATAAGAGGAGAATAATAAAAGGGAGGAAGCGGGGGGGGGGGGGGTGGTCTGTCGAAACGAACATGGATTGATGCTCATATGTGCACGAGCTTCTTTTGAGGAGAACAATGGAGCCTATTTGCAAGTCCCTGTTTTGTGCAAGGGTAGTATTCGAAGAAGGGAGCAGAACGATATGTTTGTCAGCACCATTGGAAAGGGAGACACGGTAGCGAGGTGTCGCACTCCGAGCAGAACTTATCTGTTTAAGTGCAACAACTTGGAGGGTTGGTTTCAGGTCAGCAGCACTAGCGAAAAGTGAAGAAAGAACATTGCGAGTTAATGATGTCTCCATGGTGATGTTGGCGTCTTGTTAAAAGAAGGTGCCATTTTGATTCAATGAAGTTTTGGTGAATGACCAAACTGGCTAATACTTGTACACAAGTGACACAACTGAAAATCAGTAACATACTTTTCGAAGGATATGTCAGAAGCATACTAGAGAATATTATGTGGGTGGAAATAAAACATTTTCCTTCATTTCTTCAGTTGAAGAATTAAGTCAGATATGCGAAGCAAAGGAAGAGAAGTCCGAACACTGTAAAATAGCTGCTAGCAAAGGAAGACAAGTCGCAGCTTACTCGTTATTTTCACTCGACAAATTAATCGTAAGTCCTTCAAGCTGGAAGTAGGCAAGTCATTCAGGCTGCAAGGTTAATCCAAGTGGATATTGGTGGCCACTCGCCTATTCCACTTGGGGTCCCACCATTGTCTCTTTCAGTTTTTTTCACAACTTACTATTTTTAGCAGTTTTTTGGGTCGTGAACTTCCGGAGCCGTTTTGAAGTTCCAAATGGAGATAGTATGTCGAAGTTACGTCCTCGGGAAGTTGAAACACCAATTTACCCAAACGGGGCCCATAGTTTTGGCGCTTCATCTCCTAGGGTTAGGTTTTTGGACGTTTAGAGTTCTCCATAGTTTCTCCATAATAAATAGGCCCTCGAGCCTCATTGTAACACAGATCAGGGGTTTGTAGCCGCCACATCTCTTCTCAGAGATTCGCTACCAGCACCCTAGCTATTTTATTTCCATCATGTTTGTAAGCATATTTCTGTGATTTGATATTAATGAAATGAAGCCTTATTTCCGCTATATTTCTATGTTTATGGTTATTTATGTATTCTGTTGCATTCCTGCATAAATCCGGGTCAGTGGTATCAGAGCGGTCTGATTTTTCTCGATCCTTCTTTGCATGTCCCCAACGAGGTCGGGGTATAAGGAGTTAGGGCTCGATCTGGCGGAACCTTTGCAAGATCAACCTCGCAAACCCCGACGGACGCCCATGGGGGACGAAAAGAAAGATGAGGGAGCAGGAGATCCTATCAAAATATTGCTTGAGGAGGCCCTCGAAAAACAAAGGAACGTGATGATGGATAACTTTGCCCAGATCCTTCAACGACTGCCCACCGGCGCGCATCTACATCCAGCAGCCACTCTGGAGGCACGACTCCCTTTAAGGTACAAGTAAACTTTGACATTCCCATATTTAAGGGTAAAATAGATGCAGATGTCGTAGATAGATGGTTGAATCTATTAGAAGCATATTTCTCGGTTCATAACTTTTCCGACCGGGAGAAGATTATTTTTGCACTCCTCAAAGCTACCCCCCATGTCAAGGATTGGTGGGAAACCTACTATGAGAAAAAGGACGAGACAGAACCCTCTCTGTTCTCAACCGTACCCACTTGGAATTCTTTTCGAGATGCCATAAAGGAACAATACTATCCCGTGGGGAGCTATGAGGACAAGTACATACAATGGACCACGTTGCGGCAACAAAGGGATCAAGATGTGCATGAGCTAACGAATCTGTTCCATACCTTGCGCACAAAGCTGGGTATCAAAGATTCAGAGAAACATTTGGTGCTAAAGTATCGCAGTTGTCTGCACAAATACATTCAGGAGGAAATGGAGTTCCTCGACATCTCCTCGCTTGTTATGGCATACTGGTATGCCGCCAAGTTTGAGTAGAAATTCAAACAAAAGAAGCGATATTTTGGATCTGCGAATCAAAAGCAAGGGAAAGGTGGCCCCAAACCGCAGAACAAAGGACAAAGCCAAGGCATGGCGGCCCAAGACAACCTACCAAAGACACAAGCAAAGAACAACACCGTGAATCCAAAGAAGAACACGGGAAAGTGGTGTGAGTTCCATAAGAGCTCCACTCACAACACAAGTGAGTGTCGGTCCAAGCAGTCGCTGGTGGCCGAGATGAGGGATTCTGAATCAGATGCATGCTCCGACTCTGAATCAGAACCTGACAAGGTGAATAACAAAGGGAAGAAGATTATTGATGCAGAGCCCAACGTCACTATTGCCACTACGAAGATCTAGAAGGAGGAACCAGAAGATCTAGAGGAGGCAGAGCGTCTCTTCCACTCCCAGATGTGGGTAAAGGGTTCCCCGCTGCGATTCATTGTCGACAATGGGAGCCAAAAGAACCTCATTTCAGCAGATGTCGTGAAGCGGTTGGGCTTGCCGACCACAACGCACCCACAACCATACACCATCGGGTGGCTTCACCAAGGACGAGATCTCCGCGTCATCCAGCAGTGTCGCCTTCCCTATAGCATCAAACCCTTCACGGATGAGGTATTATGTGACATTGATCCTATTGATTTTTTTGATGTATTATTAGGCCAACCATAATTGTGGAAGCGACATGCTGTGTATGAGTCCCGGCCTCATGCTGTTATTGTTACTTTGGGAAATAAATTGTACAGGATACCAGAGGTACCACCGCCTCCCACTATCTCTTTGGTTATTGCAAAACAATGCAGTAAGCTCATTTCCCAAACCAAGAAATTTGTTTTCCTGATGATCTACCCCCAATGAAAGAAGAAGTCTGTGGCCACGACCTCCAGACATGGCTCCTCTGCACGACAACAATAAATGGACAAGGTTGTGGAGGAGTACGGGGACATCTTCACCTCACCCACATGGGTGCCTCTACACTATCAGGTCAAGCACCCCATTAACCTGACCCCAAGTGCGCCGCTACCCAATGGACCGATCTATAGGTGCTCTGTTTTGGAGAATGATGAAATCAAGAGGCAGATTTAGGAGCTGTTGCAGAAAGGGCATATCTGGCCAAGTTCATTTCCCCGTGGGAGCCCGATCATGTTGGTACAGAAGAAGGATGGGACTTGGAGACTCTGTATTGATTATCGGGCGCTGAACAAGATCACTGTCCGGAATAGTTACCCGATCCCATGGATTGATGACCTTCTGGACCAACTCAAAGGAGAAAAATATTTCATCAAGATAAACTTGAAGTCTGGGTATCACCAGGTACCAATCGAACCCTCTGATGTGTGGAAGACTGCCTTCAAATCCAAGGAGGGCCTTTTCGAATGGCTCGTCATGCCTTTCGGATTGACAAATGCTCCCGCAACCTTCATGAGGTTGATGGATGACATCTTATGTCCATTCACCAACTCATTTGTAATGGTATACTTGGATGAAATTCTAATCTTCAGCCAGACTTGGGAAGAGCACCTCCACCACATCCGAGAAGTCCTCCAAACACTACGACAACACAAGTTGTGTGCCAATTTGGAGAAGTGCACTTTTGGCATGACCCAAGTTCAATATCTGGGATACATTATTGATGAAAGGGGGGTGCATGTGGATCTAGCCAAGATCTGTGTCATTCGATATTGGCCAGCCCCAACCACCCTAACAGAGCTTCGCATCTTTCTGGATCTTGCTAATTTCTACTGCAGGTTCGTGTTGGAATTCTCTCATATCACTTAGCCCTTGAGTCAAGTCACCAAGGGAGGAGCGAAAACAAAATTCTGTTGGTCGGAATCTCAACAGAACGCATTCGTAGAATTGAAACATCACCTCTGTTCTACCCAGTGCTCACATTACCAGACTTGCAACAACCATTTGAGATCAAGACAGATGCCTTTGACTATGCTATTGGGGCAGTTCTTACCCAACAGGAGCATCCAGTGGCATATCACAGTGAGACATTGTCTGACACAGTTCGAAAGTATCCCACTTATGACAAAGAAATGTATTCCATTGTGCAGAGCTTGTCGGCAATGGAAGCATTACCCGATACGGGGAAGAGACAATCATCCACCTGAACCAGGCCCTGGGTTCATAGAACCACAAGGGAGACTGCCCGAACGATCGCCATCGGGAAGTGGTCCACATATACGCAACAATTTCATTTGAGCATCAAGTGCGAAGAGGTACTTCAATAATGTTGCAGTGCTGGTCGACCATAGTCGTGGCCACCAGCACCATTCTCAACTCTTGTGGGCATGGAACCCCAGCTGGTCGCTTCTATACTGAAGCGATCTAGAATTTGGCTACACGAGACTCTTGGGAGTGTCTGGTTCAGTCCTGCCTCCAAGATGCACTATTATGTCACATGGGACACCTTTGAGTTCCTTGGCTGGCGATGCCAAGATGATCTTCATTTTCTGATCGAGTTCTTTCTTTGAGCATTTTTTGGGTCGATAACAATGGCGATGCTGAAGTATTTACTTTTAATTCGAACCTTTGAAAGGATGTCGGGAAGCACATCAGATCCTGCATTGCTTGTGCCATTGCCAAACCGACCATCAAGAAGCAAGGCCTATATACTCCGCTACCTACACCTAGTTGACCTTGAGAATCCATCTCCATGGATTACATGTCGGGCTTGCCTTCTACTAAGCATGGAAATGACTGTGTTTTCGTGGTCGTCGATAGATTCTCAAAGATGGCCATTATGGCGGCCTGCAAGAATAATATCACAGCAGAAGCCACTGCTAAACTCTTCTTTGCACGAGTGTGGGTGCACTTTGGGATCCCACAGTCTATCATATCAGATCACGACAGCAGGTTCCTTAGCACATTTTGGTCCAGACTCTGGTCAATTTTGGACACCAAGCTCACCAAGTCCATAGCTTTCCATCCCCAAACTAATGGCCAGACAGAGGTTGTCAATAGGATGATTGTACACATTCTGCGCATGTACAATTCAAAGCATCCATGCACATGGGATGAGAGCCTTCCCTATGTACAACACAGTTATAACTGGGCTCTCCACAGCTCAACCGACCACAGCCCCTTTCAGGTGGGCTTGGGATTCCACCGACTATGTCCCATTGACGTAGCCATGCCATTTGCAGCTACTTAGAACGATTCGGCTCATGTCCAATTTGAAGTTGACAAAGAAAACAACTTCATCGAGCGCATTCAGCACATCCGCCCACAGGTTCATGACATATTGGATAGAGCCAATGCTAAGTACAAGCAACGACATAATCAACATTGGGTGCCACACAACTTCCAGGAGGGTGAAAAAGTGTGGCTACATTTGTAGAAGGAGCACCTCACTGGACCCCACCGCAAGATTCACCCGCTCTGATATGGGTCGTACACCATCACCAAGGTTGTAGGGAACAATGCATTCAAGCTCAGTATTCCACCATTCCTTGGTCTGCACCGAGTATTCAATGTAGACCGCCTTCGTCCCTACTTCCCACCTCTATTGGACACCTCTGACATTGCATAAGAACTCACACCAAAAGAGTTAAACCCGGACTGCATGGAACAGGCCACCACAAACTGTATCATGGACATGCAAATCAAGAACACTCGCCGACAGAAGATCCATCTGTATCGGGTTGTCAAAGCTGGGCAACTCCTGCACCAAGGCAAGTGGTTCATGAGGGACCAAGTTCAATAGAATTTTCCTCATCTCATGGAGGAACTCAATGCAATGGGGACCATTGCTTCCTAAGGGGGGAGGAATGATCCAGGTGGATATTAGTGGCCACCCGCCTATTGCACTTGGGACCCCACCATTGTCTCTTTCAGTTTTTTTCACAACTTACTATTTTTACCATTTTTTCGGGTCCTAAACTTTCGGAGCCGTTTTGAAGCCCCAAACGGAGATAGTATGCCGAAGTTACGTCCCCAGGAAGTTGAAACACCAATTTACCCAAACGGGGCCCATAGTTTTGGCGCTTCATCTCCTAGGGTTAGGTTTTTGGACGTTTAGAGTTCTCCATTGTTTCTCCATAATAAATAGGCTCGAGCCTCATTGTAACACAGTTTAGGGGTCTGTAGCTGCCACATCTCTTCTTAGAGATTCGCTACTAGCACCCTAGCTATTTTATTTCCATCATGTTTGTAAGCATATTTATGTGATTTGATATTAATGAAATGAAGCCTTATTTCCTCTATATTTCTATGTTTATGGTTATTTCCATATTCTGTTGCGTTCTTGCATAAATCCGGATCAAAGGTGGAAGTAGGCAAGTCATGGAGGGTGCAAATCCGATTGCCAGGTACTGAAACAAACGGAAGGCAGGATAGGGTCGTCGAAATATATGAGCAGGGGAACGAAGTGACAGGCTGCAGAGACGGTGAATGCAAGTGAATGGGGAGTGTGGCCGAAGGGGTTAGATTCCCGAGGCAAAAGGAGAAAGGTACAATAGCAGGAGAGGGGAGTCATGAAAAGGCATGGTCACAGAGCAATTTTGTATGGAAGTAGTACATTATCTTTAACTCTCCCTCCTTGAAATCCGTGGAAGTCTCCCAGCAGTTATTGGCATGGAAAAATATCTCCTTCATCGGACTGTGTTGAAGTCTCCCAGTATGGAAAAATGGGCACTGTCAAGAGCCTAGTATGGAAAAATGAGTACTGTCAAGGGCTTTGCAGAAGTGTCACACAACAGTTGGTAAAGAAACTTTCCACGTGTCAAGTCTAGAAAACTGTCGCTGGAGGGGCCAAGTCCAAATGGAGGATTTTCATTTGTTGGAGGAAGTGCCACAAGTCAAAAATTTATTGGCTGGAAGGGCGATAACAAATGCTTCTCATTGGCTGGGGTGAACAGTGTTTCTCACCCAAAGCTAGCAAAGAGAATGTATTTCAGCGTAATTACTTATGATAAAAATAATAATGTTATTGATGAATGACTTACTTAACACAGTTGAATCCCCAAAAAATGATATCTAATATAATGCACTTCGAAAACCCCTCAATACTTAAATACAAAGAGAGAAGGGAACTCTACTTGAATGGTTCATAAGGCACAATAGCTGCAAAGGTTTTGCAAATGGGGTAGAAATCTAAGTAGGCTTGATTGTGGGGAAAAATCCATAGTTAAGTGTGCTTGAGCCAGAGGCTATCTGGGATGGGTGACCTCCCGGTAAGTCCTGGTTCCCGGGTGCAAGCCCCAGAAATGATGAGTGATGATTGAGACTATGTGATTCTTTCACTAGTTTCAATCCCACTTCTTCATCCCTATGAGTGTTAAGTGGAAAAGCAATTGAATCCCAAATAAATGATATCTAAAAACAAACAAAAAAACAAAATTGAGTTTTTATCCATTTCTAAAACAAAGTTAATGGGATATATATATATGTGTGTGTGTGTGTGTGTGTGTGTGACCTCTTTTTTATCTTCTTATCATATAATAATTTTCTTCAAAATTAATTATTATAATATTATTATTAATTAAAAAAAAAAAAAACTTCTTTTAATATCATGTAAAGCAAAGGAGGAAAATATCTAATTTATTGTCACTTAAATCCTAGGCTAATTTTAATACAATTTAAATTGAGATAGAAAAACTTTCTTTTTTCAATTACCCAACTTATTGCACTCAGAGACACTCTAGAACCCAATATGGTAGCAATGTTATAAAACATTATGTAAGGGCTTATGTAATGTAATGTTTTTTTTAAGAAAAAAACTCGTAATTTTTTTTATCTGAAATTTATGAATTTTCCCAACTTGTTACCATTTTTCTCTAGGACCTTGTGGTGCCCCAAAGGAAGGGGGAGATTTGGTAATCTCACCTATACAGACATAGTTGAGACCACCATACTTTTTGGCATCAAAATTTGGGAACCATGGGGTGATGAAGAGACCATCTCTACCTAAAAACTAGGGCCCATAATTCAGGACATTCTCTAGATCTTTCTATGTATCAAATTAAACAATAAATAATCATTTCTAAGATAAATAGATGTCACAATTGGGGTCTAGGAAGAAAATACCCACTAGTGTAAAGTGTCATCTCTAGGCCAAAAACCATTGAAATTGCATATTACAACTTTGGAAGATTAACATCCATAGCTAGTACATGTTCCATTTGTTCTACGATGTAGGGTCCCCAATTGAATTAGGTTTGATCTACTAGGTTGTGAGCCTTCCCTTTCACTACATCCTTGAATGAGGCAAAACCACTAGGATTTCTGGAACTCGAAGCTCCATCATGTAGCCGCGAAACCACTGGAATTTCTTAAACTCGAAGCTCCATCACGTGGCCTCATGCTTAGAATAATCATAGAGTTCCATGAAATGTAGTAATATTTCATCTTAAAGGAGTATTGTAGCATCTTCCCTTTGAATAACATGCATTTAGAATTTGTAGAGATGTCCAACCTATTTTCAAGGCAATGTTTCAAATTTTCTACCAAGTCAAAGCCTTTAATCCATAAAAGTGTGGAATTTCCATATAAATTTTTTTTTTTATGAAGATATGAAATGTTTTCTTTTCCAGGTTAGCCCATATTTTGACCATAAAAAGGTGGGAAAATGATCGGGGATGCACCAATTTAAAATAAAAATAAAAAGAAGACTCGACTGGAGTGTTTCTTGATGTTTGCAGGTTAGAAATATTTTCCCCTTTAGTGTGTCATTTTGCACCCCATAAGGTGACATTGATGATGTACCCTAATATGTAGCACAAGAATATAGTTGCCTTCCACATTCTCGGCTCCTCCCTCCGGCATTCGATTGCACCTCTCTGTGCACTTCCTAGTTTTATTTATTTACTATATCTATTTTGCAATAAGTATAAAAATAGGTTTCATTTATTTACCATATTTTTTGTTAATTTATATTTTTATTTATTTACCATATTTTATTTAGTGTTCATAAATCTCTTTATATTTTAAATTTATTTTTAATGAATTTTTAATTGTTTATTTATATGGTTATGTAAGTGATTGTTTAAGTCGACATTATTTAGATTTTATTTTTTTTTATTTTCTTTTATTTTGGCTTTCGACATACTTACACATAGGGGTCATACTGGGCTGTAGAATGCGCCTCTGGGCCAACAAACCAAATATATTTTTTGCAATTCAACAATTCCAATTTAATAATTTTACACTTTTTGGAACAATGGCTAGTTATCAAATTTCTAAAATCACTTTCAACTTGGTAAAAAGCACAACACAACACTTCGATTAAATAAATGAATTAAGGAAAAAAATAAATAAACAAAATCTATCTTAAAAACAAATGAAAAAATGTCCTATAAATGAAATGAACACTACTGCTGACCAGCTCTCGAAGAAAGGCTTGGAAGGGAGCTTCGGCATAATGTTCTATTGTCTGACCAGGTCGGATGGCTACAGTACTAAGGGTTCTGTTAACTTTATTTGACGGGGAGTCTTGTGGCTATGACTGTGTTGCTTTATGTTTTGGTATCTATGTCGGTTTTCTGCTAGGGCTAGTGACTTTTTCGGTTATTAAGGTCTGCTGTTTTTATGCTTAAAAGTCAGTACTTTATAGATTTTCGTGGGTGCTGGGATCTTTCCAGTTTTATTCAGTTAGCAAAGATTATGTAATTCGGGTTGGAACAGATATAGCTTGTCCCCTTTTGACAAGCTCTTTTTATGACCTTTTTGGCTGATGATCCAGTTATGTGACGAATAGTTTATGTGTTTATACAATTTGTCCTAATACATTCAGTATAGACCAGCGTATTTAATATCAAATAGAAAGTAAGTGTGGCCAAAATTAAACAGAAGAAAGTAGATGTGGCCAAAATTAAACAATCATCCTTACCATCAGTCACAACATCTGCGTCCATCACATCTGTATATAATTGGCTAAAATTTTCGTGTACGACCTGAGAAGCGCCATATAAAATAGACTATGCAACTCCCATGCTCTATCACCATACATTAAAAAACCGTCTTAGAAGGTGTTTAAAATCTTTTTTTTTAAATGGAATAAAGTAATAAATATCCTGTGCCTGCTATACCAACATACATTTAAAAAAACTCGTAAACTGTGTGAACCGTCTTAGAAGGTTTTTAAAATGTTTATTTTAAGTGAATTAAGTAATAAATATATTTTACTCTGGCAATTTCCAGATTTGCAATCATCAAAACCCAATTTTTTTAGTCAATGAAATTAATAATAATAATTACTAAAAAAAAATGTTATATTTTTATAAAATAAACCTTGCAAAATACATTTTATTTTTTCTTTCAAAAACTCAGCTAATATTGGCTAATATGTTATACCTGCAATGCGGCAAGGATAATAAAAATATAAAATCCTTGACTCTGTTTAAATTATTATCAATACAACGACTATAGAATAAAAAAATATCATATCACATGCCATTTTTATTAATAGATTTTATCTTAGGAATTCCTAAAAACTTTATACACGGATTTTAACTTACAATCCAATTTCAAAATATTTATTAATAATCACATAATTATACAACTACTCCATATATATTATGGTTGTATTTTCCTGATGTTTCATTGATTAATTAAAACGTTTCATTTTTTTAGTGATTTACTGAGAACTCAAGTAAAAAAAAAAATTCTTATTAAAAATAATGTTCTCAACTTTGATCGAGTTATAATCAATATACAAATTATACGAATATATTTAAATAATTATTTTTTTAAATAAATAAAGTTATTTTTTTTATGATTATAATTTTAATTATTAAATTGTCAATTAAAGTTATATGAGAGAATTACATCAAGTCTTTTGGGTTTTGTTGGAGTAATTTTGTGGAGGCGTTGCGTTGACATTGGTAATTTTGTGGAGGCATTGGGTTGGCATTGGTAATAGGAGTTTTTTGCATTTCAAAGAATTCTGAGCTTCTCCAAGCCCGGGTGGAAGCACCAATGTTAGGCCCCCCGCCGCGGCGGGAAGGGCCACAGTCCTATCGCGACGCAATGAACCGGGCCCCCTTTGTGCAGGAACATCCTCTCAATGGATCGAACGACTCCTCCTTAGTCGCGGAAGCCCCAATTTTGGAGGCGCATTGGTAAGTAAAGGAAGGTCAAAGTCGTTGCCTTCCTAAGGCAGCGATCAACCCCAAATTTGTCATCCCTAACAACCGCCTGGAAAAAGCTCGACAGTACATGAAAAATCATGCAATGATTTGTAAATTCTTGGGATCTGGCCTAGAGAGCAAGATATTCTGGCCTGGATCCATAACAAGTGGTCCCCAAGGGGAAATATTGAGCTTTGAATCAGGGCCAACGATTTCTTTACTATGATCTTTGAAGATCTGGAAGACCGCAAGAGGATCTTTGAAAACGGGCCTATATTATGAGAAGTGCATGCCTCTTTATCCGCTATTGGGAGGAATGCTACAACCCAGACAAAGAAGAATTCACTGCAGCTCCTGTCTAGGTACGACTCTATTCCCTTCCCAATGATTTTTGGGACCCTGACATCTTGGAAGGAATCAGGAACTCAATAGGAGTGTTTGTTAAAACCTCAGAGATCACCAAACGCCGACGATATGCAACCTATGCCTGGATCTGTGTCCATATGAACATATCACAACCGCTATCGGAATCTGTCGATCCGATCTACCACGACTCTACATGGATCCAACCACTAGATTGTGAGCACGTCCCTTTCAAATGCAGTCGGTGCCATGAATATGGCCATCTCTTCCGCGACTGCCCATTAACGGTAGCAGAAGATGCTCGTGTAGTTGTGTTGGCTAAGGATGGTGACAACTTTCAATCCGTTCAAGGGTGTCAATCCAGGGCCACTCGGCCCCAACAGTCCAATCCTCCAGATCGCTCGGGCCCCCAATCGCATGTCTGCCCCCAGACTCCTCGGGTTCCGTCCTCCTCCCCTCAGCAGGTGCCTCCCGAATCCAAAAACCCCTTTGCGACTCTAGTTGATGAATCCCTGGCCCTCCTCCCCTCCCAATCCCTTGCCTCTTCATCCCAAGGAGTTCCTCAATCTATGGACATCGACAAGCTCCTCTCCACCCTTAGAGACAAGTTGTCTTCCAAGAGAAAGATCCCTGAGTACACTGATTCAAATTGATGCATCGAGGAGGTCTTGAGGCAAACAAGTAGGATCCTAGAAGCGGAGGAGCGACAAAACAGACTCGGTGCAGAGGAGAAAAATTTGCTAGAAATATTCAAAAGATCGAGCAAGACAGGCATCAAAGATATCCCAGGTAATCAACTGAACCATTTTGGCACCCTTTTCAACGAATGGGCGGCTCGTTCTGGACGAGCAGACTCAGATCTCCACAACATGGGCACATAGGGAAACCCCCTTAGCATAACAATCCAAGACCCTGGGGGATATGAGAAGAGTAAGAAGGGTTGTAAATCTACCAAAGAGCTTATTCGTGAAGCTGGAGAACTTTTGTTAAACTCAGGGCAGATGGGACAATTGACAGATTTCTTTCCCAGATTCGTCGCTCCTTCCTCATGAAGATCATCTCATGGAATATCAGGGGCTTTAGCAACCTAGGGAAGATCCACTCCCTCAAAGAAAAAATAGGAAAGTACAAACCAGAGATAGTTATTCTGCGGGAGACTAAGGTGCCTGTCGACAAAGTTAAGGAAAACAACCAAAGATGTTGGAGGAATAGCCAAGCTATGACGATAGAAGCCTTCGAATCTGCAGGGGGCATAGAAATTATTTGGGACCCATGGCGTGTTATCCTGGAAGACTGAGTCGGCACCAAATTCATGTTGTCGGCCTCGATTCATTTGATAGGCGAACACTGGTGGAGGAGCCTAACCGCGGTCTATGGGTTGGCTAACCCTTGTAATAAATATGTGTTCCTCATGCATCTTCAATGTCTCAGCAGGTTATGGGCAAAGGAAGACTGGATCCTGGGAGGGGATTTCAACTTGATTCGAAACCTGGAGGAAAAGCGTGGGAGATTTCGTCGTTTAGACCCATCCTCACATGCCTTCAATGACACTATTGAGGATCTCCGCGTCGTTTATGTCATCCCCCAACAAGGTCTCCATACCTGGAACAATCCAAGAGGGGGAGAGAACCAGATCGCCCATAGACTCGACAAGTTCCTCTTCTCGGAGAACCTTATCATGACCAACCCCTGACTCTCCTACGAGATCCTCCCTTCCATCGGCTTGGATCATTGCCCCATCAGTGTGGATCTATCCTCTTCTACCCCCCTCCGAGACATCCGTTCCGGATTTTTTGGCTGCGACACTTGGGATTCGTGGGCCAATTAGCTTCGTGGTGGACAACCCTTGGTACACCACCTGGTAACAAAATGCAATATTTTCAGAAGAAGCTGCAAGGCCTCAAAGGCCATATAAATGCTTGGAAATGGGAAACTTTCAAGAATATTCTAGAGGAAAAGAGGAAGTTGGAAGCCAGTCAGAGGAATTATAGCAACAAATTATCCAAGACAACCGCACTGAAGAGTTGGTAAAAAAAGAAGATCTCTTGACCAAGGACCAGGAGGAAAAGAAGCAGCAGGAGGAAATACTATGGTGGCTGAAATCCAAAATTTAGTGGTCGAGAGAAGGGGAAGGAAACACAAAATTCTTCCACCAATCCATGATCCAACATCGGAAAAGCAATAAAATCACCCACTTGCAGGTGGTCGACGGCTCCCAGCTAGACCGCCATGAAGACATAGAGATAGAGTTGCAAGCCTTATTCTCCTCCCTGTTGTAGGATGAAGGCTATGACAGATCGTAGGCTCTGTGTAAAGTTACTCAGAATATCCCCTCTTTGATCTCGCAAAACCAAAATAAATCTATTCTAAGCCCTATCTCCCTTTCAGAAGTAGAGGAAGTCGTGAAGGCCCTGCCTTCAAGTAAGGCCTCGTGGCCAAATGGCTTTACTGCAGAATTTTTCAACGCTGGATGGTAGTTCCTTAGTCAAGACATATGGGAGTTCGTGGAGGAATCAAGGCAGCTCAAATAGGTATGGTCCATCCTTATTGCCACTTTCATCGCCCTTGTTGTGGCTCATTTGAATTTACCTTTGAAATATTTTTCAAAACACCAAAAAAGCATATATGTTAGAAAATGTAAAAGTTTGTATGTCGAAGAAGAATTTCGATTTATATCTTTGTACATTATCATTTCGTGATGAGATGTGAAAGTAGGTCAAAGGATTGGATAACTAGAATAAAGCTCAGGAGGGTTTTAACACCATGGAGAAAGATGGAGTTGCATGAGTTCATTGAATGAAATATCGCAGGGAGTAGCATGGAGAAGACGGAGCTGTAGAGCGGTGACAATTGAAGAAACAAAGAAATCGGTTAAGGCAGAAAACCTTTAGAAGATTCCCAAAGGAGGCGATCTGACGACGATTATTAAATCGCAGAATTAAAGTGAGAGATGGACGGACTAGGTTGCATCACAAAGTTAAGTTTGAAAAGTTGCGAAGTGGAAACGTGTCGACATAGCGCGATTTCGCATTAGAGATTATTTATTTTATGCATTAAGGACTTTGCAAGTTAAACAAAATAACTTGCGATGTGATAAGAAGCGAAACTTGTGATGCGATAAAGGGACGAGCCACGTGTTGGCACATCGATTCAGCGCATATCGCACATTTACAGGTTTAGAGTTTAGCATTAAGTCTTCGCAAGGTAAAGTATTTTGGTTGGGCTGCAAAAAACGGGATATGGTGATGTGAGACAATACAACAGGACCGTTGGATTGGGGCACAGATCAACGGTGGAGGTTAAATCACAAACAGAGCGGTCTCGCACATCAAAAATATTATTGTTTACCATTTAAGCTATTTGTTATAGTTGCCGGCGTGCGATATCGAATAAGTTGCAAAGTGCGATTGCTTCTTATTGGTCAGGTCGTGTGTGGGCCCATAAACCATAGGTCTGCGAGGTTTGTATAAAGTTGCAACCGTGTATGTGATAAGGTAATGCGAAGGGGCGACCAATGAATAAAGAGGCATAGGCAGATTCGGCCAGAAGAATGTATAGTTGTACTATGGGAAACACGATAGTTGGGTCAAGTCGAGCACCAAGGTGTCGTTACAGAACTGTGCAACTGCTGCATCATAACCAGAAAGGACACCTTGGCACTTCGTGAGGACGCATCAACAACATCAGATTCAACAAAACGAATAATATTTCCAGTTTTTTTTTTTGTTTTCTCTGTATGATTGCATAAGTAATATTAACAATTTAGGTAGTCGAATAGTTTCAAGAAGTTCAATTGTTATGAACTACTTTGATGTATTTAGGTAGATAGAAATAAAGAAAATGGGTTCCGAGTTTTGGACCTCTGGATGACTGTTAATTTGGTACTGAATTTTATGAGAAATTAATGAAAAAAGATCAAGTTTCCTGCACTTGTTGATGTTGATATATCTTTCCAGTTTCGCTCTGTGTTTATTCCTCTTTGAATGAAGTGAGGTAATGTAGCAACTGGTCTCTTAATTACATATGTGAGTAAGAGTTAAATCACTTTAATTTGCGCTCCTTCACTTCATCTCTTCTCTTTTCACAAACTCCCGTTGAAACTTTAAAGTAATAGATTCTATGTTTACAACATATTATTTTGAGTTTCCTTTCTCTCCATGATTTCCTCTGAAACTTAAAAGTGATAGCTTTTGTTTCTCAGCATATCATTTTGAGTTTCTCTTACAGTTTTGCTTTTCATTTCATTCAAGTATCAACAGTTTATGACATTGTGAAGGCTTTCATTATATCATATTATTGAGGCTATTAAGTAATTAAATTCCAAAGGTGTTAAACAGAGGCCATTTGATATCGTAATTGTGACATACATTTATAAAATGTCTTAAGCACTGATTCCTTACCACAACCAAGGGATTGTTTCTTGAGATACAACATTTTCTGGCGCCGTTGCCGGGGACGAAGAACAAAGTTTATTTTTCTGTAGGTTTTTTATATTATTTCCTCTGGTTGTTCAGTGAGGAGGAAATATTGGGCTGTGTTTTTTATTTTCAAAATTTTGGCTTTCAAAAGGCCTCACACGAGGTCAGATACCTCACAATAGATAGTCCCTGCTTTGCTAGACCCATAAATATTAGTTTCTAAAAAGGCTCATAAACCTGAAATTCCTTCAATACCTGATCCTACATTATCTCCTCCTGACAGTAGTTCTCATAACCCTTTGTTTGAATATATTTCCGAGGAACTCTCTTTCTTGGAACAAGATTCTCCTTCCACACCCATTCATTTTCAAGAACCTAAGTTAGAAGAACATTCTTTCGAGTCTGTTTCTTTTACCTTCACTCAAGCTCAACCAAATATAGTTGTTGGTTCTTCTGCCATTGTCCATCAACCCACTCCCATATCAGTTTTTTCCTCCACCCTGATTCACTTTCACAGCAGGTTCATCAACCTCAACTACCCAAGGAACAGTTAACCAAGGTGTAAATAAGGTAGCACCAACCTTTTTGTTGAACATATATGCTCCACAAATCTTGCACAACCAATGAATGTCATGCCTCAAGAATACCTCAAATTAATTCCTTGTTTCACTAGAGAAGATGAAGTAACTACATAATAACATTTACCCTTGTTTTGCACTTTTTATGAGAATTTAAATGTAGAATATCTTGATGTTGTGATGAGAATATTTGTGCAGTCTCTAGATGGAGAGGCTAGAAAATGGTTCGAAGGTTTACCAAATGGTTCAATAAATAACCGGGAAGAGTTAGAAACTCAATTCACTCAGAGATGGGGAGAAAATAGAGGTCATGGATACTCATTGACAGAGTTTAATGAAATTAAAAGAAGGCCTAATGAAAGCATTTCTTAGTTTGTAAAAAGATTCAACAAATTGTACAATAGTTTACCCATAGAGATGAAGCCCTCCCCCCCCACTTAGGAGAAACGGTAGTTTTTGCTGGGGCTTTTGAAGCTGATTTTAGCTTTATATTGAGAGAGATAAGAGCCCCTAATCTTGAGAAGATATAGACAGATTCTCTAGAGATCGAAGCTAATATGACTGCAGTTGGAAAAGCGAAAGGGAAACAACCGGTCCAAGAGAAGGGGAAAGCAAAAGAAGAATAATCACAAGATCTAAGAATTGAAGATATAACAAAGGTGATGAAGCATATAACCAATAAGCTAGCCAAGATGGAATTGGAAAATAAAAACTCCCAATGGAAAGTACAACAAAATCGAGGGGGGTTTAACCCTCAATTTAGAAGACATCCCCTGCAAATTTTGCAGAGGGAAAGAAGAGATCAAGACCAGATTCAAGCACCGTTGTATATAAAAGCAGCGCCTGCAGAGCCGATAGAAGATGACCAAAGGGAGGCCAAGGATCAGGTATCTACTATGTATGCAATAGAAGAGGATGAAGAGGCAGATTTTGAGGGAGAATATGTTGAAGATGAAGTATATTTTGATCAAGATGAAATGGATGAATACTGTAGAAAATTCACATATTTCATGCAAACTAAGTTACCTAAAAAGTATGATTTAAGGTCTAGAAAGAGATCTAGAGTGCAAGATAATTAAGGTGAACAACAAGGTTTCATTCCTCCTCCAATGGTGACTCCACAACAAAAGGACCTTGTGAAATAGGTTAGTAAGGGGAAACAACCTGTACATTCACTTAATAGAACAAATGTGCAGCAGGCTGAATCTTCCCAGAACAAATCAGTTGACACTAATATTTTGGAGAAAGTTGTTCCTGTACCTGAACAAGCGGAAAATTCTAGAAAGAGTGAAGAAGAACCTGAAAAGAACGTTAAGCAAACTCATGCTTTCAATTTGGAAAAAGAGTTGGAGAAGGTTAAAATCTAGGCACCTCTTCTAGAGAATTAGCTAAAATGCCAGCTTACAAGAAATAAATTTCAGAATTTATTAATCTCACAAGGTGGAAGATATAAGTGACACGATGAACTTACAAGAAGAAAAGCCAATGGTCACCTTTGGTCCTCATGTAGAATAAGTAGATCCTTTTGTTCCACCCTTCTATATTTCTCTGTTGCTTCATGATTTTACTCTACATAATTGCATGTTGGACTCGGGAGCGTCCCATAATCTCATGCCATTGTCTGTTATGAAGGAACTTAACTTGCAGATTACCAAACCTTAGATGGATATATATTCATTTGATTCCAAAAGGGTGAAATGTGTTGGGTTAATTAAATATGTAGTAGTTTCACTGGCACAAATCCCAGCAAAGAGTATAGTAATGAATGTAGTGGTTGCTGACATCCCAGCCAAGTTTGGAATGCTCCTGTCAAGATCTTGGGGAGCAAAGTTAGTAGGTGTACTAAAATTAGATTTCACTTATGCTATCATTTTGGTTTTTAATGGGGAAGAAAGGAGATTGTACATGGAAACAAGGTTTGTGAAGACTACCTCCAAGAAAGATGCGGGAAATTCCCCCATTTATAGTCAAGAAACAGAAGATCTTTCTTGTTTCGTGTTGCATGAAGATGCCGAATTTGTTGAAGACACAGGGAAGAAATTCTCTTCAGCATTTGTAAATAATGAGTTGCACTCAAGGAAGATTTGTAAGTGCTACTTTGATGGTTCCTACTCCAAGGAGGGCGCAGGTGTTGGATTCTTGTTGATATCACGAGAAGGTAACCTCATGCCTTTCTATTTTAAACTAGAATTTGATTCAACAAACAATGTGGCTGAGTATGAGGCCTTAATCTCAAGCCTTCAAGTTTCTAAACATATGGGAGTTCAATGTATTTCAATTTTTGGTGACTCTGAATTGATAATAAGGCAGATTAAAAATAATTGTCAAACCAAGCATCCGAGATTGAGATCGTATAGGAATGAAGTTTGTGATATGATAGAAAACTATTTTGAAGCCTTCAATCTTCAGTATATTCCGAGGGAGGAGAATATATTGGCTGATTCTTTAGCAGTTGCAGCCAACACCTTCAAACCTCCAATAAATACAAGGTTAAGGT